>JAJLRN010000012.1:0-273966 GCA_030567015.1 Sungouiella sharkensis | reverse complement strand
GTATAGGTATAGGTATAGGTATAGGTATAGGTATAGGTATAGGTATAGGTATAGGTATAGGTATAGGTATAGGTATAGGTATAGGTATAGGTATAGGTATAGGTATAGGTATAGGTATAGGTATATATAAGTATATACATATATTTATATACTATGTATACATTAGTATACTACTCTAGATAAGATATATTAGTATATGAATCTAGATATAGGTATATATATGTACATACATATATGTATATACATGTATACATGTATACATGTGAATAGCTAGTATAATGGAACTTGTTAGCAAGTCTCGTAAAACTCCAAGTCATATGATTTTCCACTCCAAATCTCTATATTTCCTGACTCTATTGGTGCCTATGTAAATCTTTACTGTGCGAAAACCCAACAGCCAGCCCGCGAGGGACCCTCACTACCGGTATGATCAGCAAGAGAAGGACCCATCCAGAGGAAGCAAAAATTGAATTGAAACCAGAGAAAAATACCTCCGTCTCCACTTTTGCAGCACTTTACAAACATATTGCCACTCGAAAACTATATAAACGGCCTTTCCCTCCCACTTGTTCCCTCACCTTTTATTTTTAATACCTCGACCACTCCACTGGGCCTGCTGCGCTAGGCCTGCTCATGCTCGCTGGCCCCGTTAATTGGGCACTTTTGGGTCCACAAGCAGTGCGCGCTGGCGCCAGTCCCGCTGGCTTCGTGCCAGTTCGCGCCGCGTTTGTTTGGGCCCAAGCGTGCACTTTTGTTTACCTCTACTAGCACTGGTTATATTCTACCATTTTGCTACTGGTAGACTTTTCTGGAGTAAGTGGCGTTTTACTTAAGTATGAGGGCCAAGCAAAGAAAGCCAGAACGCAACCAGCGTCTGATTGCCAGCTTTTTCTCCTCGGTTCCGTCTGCTCTGTCCACAGCTAGTAGGACCCCAGAGAAAGTGGTGGTTCACGATACAGAAAGCAGGCTTGCCCGTATCGCCCAGTCTCGGTCTGCATTCGATGAACGTGGCAGCTCAGACACCTCTTTTGGATCTCCAGAGATCAACAACTTCCGAAATCCGGCGTTGAATAGGTACTCGAGCAATCTCACCGGTCTGCCGGACGACAAGAGAAAGAACTCCGGCTTGTTCGTGTCGCTAGACTCCGACGATGAAAAGGAGAATGTGGCAACAACCTCAGGGGTAAGTAGAAAGATTTTAAGCTCTAGCCCTGTGAAGAAGATGCCGTTAAAACGGTCTGGGTCGTCGAATCTCTTCGACCTTCTAGATGGCCAGCCTAAGAGAATCATCAAGAAACCGACGAGCCATACTCCCCCGCCACCATCTTTCAGTCCAGTTGGCCAGTCTATAGTCTCACTAAGTGATGAGCAACGTGCCATTGTTGACTATGTCGTTGCCAAGGGCCAGAATGTATTCTTCACAGGTTCCGCAGGTACTGGTAAATCAGTTGTTTTGCGGCAGTTGGTGCACGAGTTGCGGAGAAAGCACGGCCAGTTTAGTGTTGGAGTCACGGCTTCGACAGGTTTGGCTGCGTGCAACATTAACGGTCAAACCTTGCATAAGTTTCTAAGCATAGGTCTTGGATTAGGTTCGCCGCAAGATTTGGCTATCAGAATCAAGAGAAACGGGCCTGCAAAAAAGAGATGGATCTCTTTGAAGGTGCTTATCATTGATGAGATTCTGATGATCGACGGAAAGTTGTTCACAAAGATCGATGAAGTGGCCAAGATCATCAGAAATTCCCAGCTGCCATTTGGCGGCATTCAGATTGTTTGCACTGGTGATTTTTTTCAATTGCCACCAGTATCTAAGACAAACGAAAGCGAATATTGTTTTCAGAGTCCCGCCTGGAATCGAGCCATTACTCGAACCATCACTCTTACTCAGGTTTTCCGTCAAAAGGGCGACTCTGAGTTAATTGACATGTTGAATTCGTTGAGATGCGGTGATCTAGATCAAGCCATGATAGCTAAATTCCATCTGCTCAGCAGAAAAGTCGCATACAACGATGGCATTGAACCTACTGAGCTATATCCTACTAGACAAGAAGTGAAGCGAGCCAATGAGACTAGGTTGCGTCTGTTACCTGGCGCAACCCATGTTTTTAGAGCGCAAGACAACGTTAGTGATCCTCAACTCAAGAAGAACTATGACAATTTGATGTGCGAGGAGCTCTTGGAGTTGAAGGAGGGCTCTCAGGTTATGTACCTCAAGAATCATCCTGACAATATAGTTGTCAACGGATCCATAGGCACGGTGATTGGCTTCCTAACAGACAACGTATGGGGGTCTCTATGCTCTTTATTTGGTACTAGAGAGCTTATTGACCCTTCTAAGGAATTTATTGATCTCGTCCTGTTTCTTTCTGGCATTGCTGGCACTACATCCTTCACAGATGAACAAAGAGAGACATTCAGCATTTTCCCTTTAGAGTGGCAGTCTAAGGCTACAAAGCTCACCAGTGATGCACGCCAGATGAATAAGAACGATCTATTGCCCGTGGTCAATTTCAAGGCCGCAGATGGAGGGTTTACGGTGATCTTGGTGCGCAGAGAGGAATTTTCTGTGGACCAGGTAAGAATGACCAGTATCAAGGGCAATGTTCCCGAGAAACTCACACGCGTGCAGCTTCCTATACTATTAGCATGGGCGATGTCGATCCACAAGGCCCAAGGGCAGTCGATTGATCGACTCCGAGTCGATCTACGAAAGATCTTCGAGAAAGGTCAGGTTTACGTTGCTTTATCCAGAGCTACATCGAAAGAGCACTTGGAGGTGGTCAATTTTGACCACCGGCGGATCAGAGTGGCCGACGAGGTCAGAAACTTCTACAAGTCGTTGACATCACACATGTGACATGTAATGAAGGAGCTGTAGATGACATAACCATTCAGGTCCGAATTGTATGTCGGAGCTGTGAGGTTATGTAATAAACCAACGCGACGAAGTTATGAATGCACTATTTAGCTCCATGTACCAATGACGACCAAGAAGCATTGCACCCAATCGTAAGTGGATTGAAACGTTGCAAATGCGGAGGAAAAGACAATACTAACGACCAGATGCTTGGGTTGTCGGTCCAAGAAAGTATGATCACCTCACTACATCTACGACCCGAATATGTACTAATGATAGAAAAAATGTGACGGAGACGAGATCTGTGGCAACTGCCGGAAGTCTGGAACGAAGTGTGAACGGCCTCTGACCGACCGCAGAAGTATTCGGCCCACTGCTGCTGAAATCGAGAAACTTCGGAACTTGGCGACTAGTCTTCTGCTTACGTTAGCCAAGATCAATGATATAGCATTCAGTGAGTTGGAGGAAGACAGTCTCGCTAAAATCAAGGAGGTGCTACTGATTTCGGGAAAGCAAAAGGATCAAAGCAAAATCACAAGAAAGCTTCCAGTGTCAATAGGTGCATCTAGTGGAGGAGGTTTCTCCATTTTTGGACCAACGTCTGCTTTCCACAATGTGATAGACATGTCAGCAGGCTCAACTTCAGCAGAACTATTCGACAATGTGTTGATGAATCTGTCTTCATTAATGGTGTGTCTCAGCAACTTTTTCAAGTGGCAGTATCCAGACATTGCAGCATTCATCCACCGAGAGAGTTTCTTAAACGATTTTTTGAACCCTCTGAGTAACCAGGGTTACTGCTCTGAGGAACTTGTGTACGCCATTGCGGCTCTAGGAGCAAAATGCTCAGACGATTCTAGTCTACGTAATCTTGCTCTTTCGTTTTTCGAAACGTCCAAAAGCAAAATCTTTTCGAAGAAAATATGTCATCCTCTGATCAACACCTTGCAAGCTTTGCTATGTCTATCACTCTACGAACTTGGCGATGGAAATGCCTCGGCCAGTTGGATGCTATCTGGTATGGCAATCCGTATGGGTTACGATTTGGGTTTCCAGTTGAATCCTCGAGACTGGACAATCACAAGTGTGGAATCTAAGGAATCCCAACAGGCAATCATTACCAATATGGACGTCATGGTGCGGTCGAGAATTTACTGGGGATGTTATATATATGATCACTTTGTCAGTTTGGTCATGGGGCGTCCAGTCACGGTTAGGAAGTCTGAGGCGTCGATACCGCCCAGTGAACATCTTCCAGACTCCAATATCATCCAAGACTACGAGTTTCATCCGATAAAGGCAGAAGGCAGTGTAGAGAATCTCGACGCTTCTGCCACCCTAGTTCATCTCTGTTCATTAAGTGAATGTGTTGGATCGCTCCTATCAGATATCTTCTCATCCAATTCAGGAGAAGAGGGCTTTGCCTACTTGACTGGCACCAGACTTGATCGCTACAATGACCTTTTACTTGATTGGCGAGGCAAACTACCCTCGGGCATGAGATGGACAAAAAAGTCCTTAGGAAAACAATTATACAACCCCACTGTGATGAACTTCCGGTTTTTCTACTATGTGATCTTGATTTGCTTGAATAGGCCATTTCTTTCTTCCAAGATGGATACTCTTCGTCTGTCACCTGTTGAGTTATGCAATGAGGCTGTGTCAGAGTTGGCAATCTGTCTCTCTAAGTTCAACGAAGCAAGGTATCCTCCCTCGGTTCTTATTGTCTATTCATCTCTTTTGGGGATCAGTGTGATCCTCACTAAAGCTTATGCTGTGGAAGAGTCGTCGATCTCCGAAACTGACTTGCAAGACTTGCAGGTTTTCTATTCCACAATTTCCAACTCATGTTCAAGCTGGAAATTAGCTTCCAAATCATTAATGTTCATTAAGAAAAAAATCTCCGACCTAAATCTTCCTTCTGTTTCTCGCATCTTTGAGACTGCCGAGGTGGCATACCAGGACAAGTTGACTCAAAGAGAGTTTGACGAAATCATGGAGCTCAGTGGAGACATGGCAACACAGGATAATATTTTTGCCAATTTTTTCGAGTTTCTCAATGACGATGACTTAGGACGGATACCATAGTAATGGAGAGCAATCAGTAAGCAATTGGAAGACAATACCTTTAGAAGAACTACTTTCAAATAAGCATTAGGTGTCTCCACTCTTAAAATAGCATAAGGTCTTTTACAATATCTTCGAACTGTATTAAATCCATTCTCCTCCTACACAATCTCGCTAAAAAAACCAGACTGCGTAGAAGCTGGGAGACTTTTCGTCTTATTCAAAAGATTTAAGCCACTTCTCCACTCCAATATGAGTAACAAAAACTCAGGACATTCAGGAGAGCCAGGAGACCTTGGATACAACGGTTTCCTAGTTTCGTTATTCTATCTTGCTCGCATTGACACTGAATGCATCACTGACCCTAACCTCAATGTTATCTTCAAGAACTTGCTTAAGAAAAACGCAGTTACCAGGGAGAAAAGAGTGGCAGAGTTGCTGAAATTACTTCAGGATGACAACATCAACTACAAAGACGAAAATTTCATCATGGTGTGGCTCCAGTTGTACCCGCATATTGCCCTAGATAGCTCCAAAACAGTCCGGCAAGTGGCCCACCAAGTGCAAGCGACATTATTGGAGAAAGTTGGTGGCAGAGAGTTCAGCAAGTACTTGAAGTCATCCATACCTTTGATGCTTCAGTCCTTGTATGACGACAAGTCCATAGCAGCTGCAACTTACAAGGCACTTTTGCTGAGTTTCAACAATGACAAAGACAGAGTGGAACTGAAGTTGTGGGTCGTCTTCCACGAACAGATTGTCAATTACTGCTGTGCACTTATAGTTCACGAAACTCCAACATCCATTACAGATGAGCGATACGAGACTCAGGATGATATTTTGCTCAAGTATGACAGGGCTGTCAATGGAGCCATTCAGATGCTCTTGAAGCTTGTGACCATGGCCAATAAAGACACATTTTTTCTCTCCAATACGGCAGTATCTGACTTTGACAAGATTCTCAGTCACGAATTATTCTGGGATCGTCTACTGACATGCTCTAATGGAGCAACCACTAATACGCAGTTGATGAAGTCTTACATGCAACTACTCAAATCAATATTTTCACTCGATAGTTCAAAGCAGCTTTTGCCATTCACTGATCATCTTAGTGACTTGAAAGGTTTGTACAAGCTTGTGTCGAAAAAGTTCATAAAGTCGGTCAAGTTGCTTCCTCCAAATGCTGAGTCTGCAAACTCCAGTATCATATACTCGAGTGTCATACTACAGTTCTGGGATACTATCGCTGCGCTTACTACATTCACAGACTTGGAAGCTGCAAGCAAAAAATCTTTGAAGATAAAGAAGAATTTTTGGCAAATTGGAGGTTCAAAAAGCTACTCGCGTCTCAAAGAGTACTTGAAGTTGGGACCATGTCAGTCTGATCCTGTCTATTATCTTATTGTGAAATCATTCTTCATTAGTTTGAAGTCTCAGAAAATAGAAACTGACGATGATTTCAGTTTCTTAAGCTTCAAAAGCAGTAAAGACGCCAAGAACATCATTGAAAAAATCTTGCTCACTCAATTCTCACAGATTCGTGGGCCTAACGCATTGATGTTTAAGAAGAATGCTGCAGATTGCATTTGCTCGCTTCTTGGATTGTTCGAAATCAAGCTGTCGGCATCTGAGCCTCTATCCAAGCAAACTTTATGTGCACTTTTGGATGGATTTGCTACTCAGATTCGTTCCAATGAGAGAGAAACCCATCATCAGGCTATTTACCAACTTTCAAGATTCCTTTCCACCCAGGAGTATTCAGTGGATGACTTAATTACTAGTTTCGTTGGACAAGTTGGCACAAAACCTTTCACTGTCGAGTCTTACGAGTTCAAATGCTCTACAAGCGCTATATTTAACACATTTGCTCAGCTTTTGTCTAGCCTGCCAAATGGATCGCAGCAGCTCGATCATTTGCTCAATGGGCTCATAGAAAGAATTGCAGAGTTGTATGAACCGAAGGAAGTTTCTGATGCATTTGTGGCCTTGCTTGCTACTCTCAAGTTTGCACCAGTGAGCCCCAATTTGAGTGATTTTGCTACCACTTTGCCAGGTTTCATTTCAAAGGACTTTGTAGAATTGCCACTTCAGGTTTTTGAGACATTGATTGGAAAGAAAGCTGATATTAACATTTCTGATTTGACGGAGGACCTTTTTACAAAATTGTCAGCAGAAGATCCTTCCCATTTGAAAGAACTCCTTCTTATTCTCAACCGTCATACGGCTATTGACATCAAAACCCTAGAACAGTCAAACCCTGATGTCCACCAATATCTTGTCTCCATGTCCAAGAAAACAAACCGTTCGAAGGATGAAGATCAAGTTGTTTTTGCATATTTGAATAATTCCAGCATGATTTCAAATGTATTTAGCTCGTCTCTCACCGATGAGACGTCTCAAATTAGGCTCATTGAGAAAATCTCTCAGAGCCAAGTACCAGTGGAACCCACGCCTGAGGTGGGAACCTCCATCGAGACTCTTATCTCCACTTCCCTCAAATATATCGATTCGCAACTGAGTCAGCAGTTTTTGTCTTTGATAAAAGATAAGTCCTTGGTCACAAGTTCAATCTTCAAATTTATTGTTCAAACCGAACACACCACTGACTTCTCTGCACTTGCCAATTTCATCTCTTCACATGATGAATTTCTTCCGTCTTCTGAAATTTCAACTGAAATTCAGGAGTCCTTGGGCACGATGGATTTTTCAATGATTTCTCTTGCGAATCCCTTAGTTCAGAATATTCATCTAGTGGACTTCCCAGCCCCCTCAAAATGCAAGGTGAATGAGAACGTTCTATCTATCGGCAAATTCTTGCTTGACTTCTTAGTAGCATCTGGCTCGTTGAAACCTGAACTTTCGGTGATTCTGGGTCTTTGTGGTCAATATTGTCAAGACTATGCTTTTATTCTCAACATCGAGAAGTCGAAAACCTCATTGTTAAATTTGGAGTCGAGATTGACAGCAGCTTATTTGGAACACACCACTTCGGCTGATATCATCACTGCAGTAATGAACGGGACTTTGGAAGATACTTCACTGGTTTTTGGGCTTTTAAATACTTCCGTTTCGGGAAAAGGACCATACACACCTCAGCAGCTCTATACTGCTAGATTGCTTGTTTTGCTGTTCACTTCCGTCTTCGAATCAATGTCCTTGTCAGAGTTCGAAAATCTTGAGGTTCAGCACACTAAATTGGTAAACAGTCCATTGAAATTGGCCATATTCTTGTGCTCGGCTGTGAAATTCATCGGTATCTCGAAGAAGTTGGACAGAGTTCGTAATCTCGTGTTCGGGGAAGTGTTGGGTGTCAAGAAGACACAGATTATGGACTCGGGAGTAACTTTGATAGCATTGGCAACCAACTTCCTCAGAATTGATGTCGAAAGTGTTCCAAATTATGAGGTTTTGCCTACTCACAAGTGGGGTATGTTTATGAACCAAATCATCTCATGGTTGGAGTCTGACATTGCCTACGATAATGAATTCCTTCCCATGAGATGTCTTCTTGCAGTGTTCTTTTCCTACTTAATCCCAATCGTTGAGTTTGACTTGCCAGATAAAACCTGGAGTTTGGTTGTTGACTTGTGCCTCAACAACCTCAGCATTGTGCAAGTTGAGTCCCAGGACTTTCAACTTAAATACTTTACCATGAAGCTTTTCATTGTCCTATGTAAATATGTCAATGAGGAAGTGTTGTTTCTGTGGGAGGATAACAAACTTTCAATCATCGAAGAATTAGTAGATTTGATGGTGAATAAGGACATTGAGGATCAGAATTTGCGTGCAAACAATCAGCCAGTCATTTTGTCCAATGAGTTATTGGAAAGAATCTTGACAAGAGCAACTTTGCCCAAGACTTTCGTTGCAGACAAAGTCGACAAGTTCTATGAATTGTTATCTACATCAAAATTCATGAATTTGCAGAGAGTTGCGTCTTCATTTTTGCGAGAGTACATCTTAGATTCACAGCAAGACTTCGTTATCGAATACCTGCTTAGGAGGTCCAACTTGGGTGACAGCAACGAGAATTTTGGTGAAGGTGTTGGACTTCCCTCCTGTTTATTGAGTAACATCAAAGACAATAGCAGTAAATTTGAAGAGCTTATAGAGGATGAAGACTACTCAGCAGCTGCCAAGTATTTGTGGAGCTGGTTACTAGTATTTGATCATTTCAAGGACACTACTTACTCGATTAAAGATGAGTACATTAACCAAATCAAGTCAAATCGGACCATTGAGTCTCTCTTGGATACCATTTTTGCAGTTGTTGACGTTTCGGACAGTAACTTCCTTAAGAAATTAGTCGTTACACCGCTTGAGAAGCAGACCAAGTCAACTCCAGATAATTGTCTCATACAAGAATATGTTATCAAAACTGGATGTATCGGAGAGTCTATCAACTTCGAGATGCAGTTCTTGCTTGTTCATTTATACTACTTATTGTTCCAATATCTCGGCTCGTATGTCCAGCAATGGTTTGATGAAATTCGTGATTTGCAGTTAAAAAACCAGATTGAGAAATTCTCTGTGAGATATGTTTCGCCAATTCTTATCTCGAAGATGTTGACAGAGGTGGATTCTCAGAAGAAAAGATTGATTGACCGAGATGAAAATCTCACCATCAAAGTCAATAAGGTCATCAACGAGATCAAGTCTGTTTATGTGATTGATGAGCAGACTATGGAGATGGTTGTGAAAATTCCAGAAACGTTTCCACTTTCTAATGTGATTGTAGAAGGACTAGTTCGGTTGGGAGTTAAAGAGAATCAATGGAAAGCTTGGCTCTTAGCATCCCAAAGAGTGATTTCCTTGACAAACGGTTCCATTATTGACTGTATCGAGGTTTTCAACAAGAATGTGAATCTCCATTTCTCAGGGTTCGAGGAGTGTGCTATCTGTTACTCCATCTTACATCAAGATCATTCATTGCCTTCCAAGGTTTGTCCTACTTGTCTGAACAAGTTCCATGCGGCTTGTCTCTACAAATGGTTCAAAAGTTCTGGAAGCAGTACCTGTCCCTTGTGCCGATGTACCTTCAATTTCAAGCCAGCAAGAGCCTAGGTTTCCCTACTGCCATTTCTTAAATATCCTCTATTAAGAGCGGTGGGATCACGAACTCTGGAATTTTCATGCCTGTTATTCCCTCTTGCCCAAGGAGCTCCTGTTAATGTGATGTTCGTTTTCGTTGTTTTTGTTCCGACGAATCCATTTATTAGGCCTGGTACAGCCTCCTCGTCGTTGGTTGAATCTTGTTCGGCCTCTTCCCGATCCAAGTATCTGACAGGCAAATCTGCCAAGGTTTCAGCATCCTTCCATGGATATAGTCCAGTACCAAACCAAAAGTGTTGCACGACAGGGACTTTACCGAAAACCTCAACTTCATACATTTTCATTAGTCCTGAAAGTACTTTAGACCAAAGAGAAACTGTATGATGAACATCGTAGATAATTGGAGAATGCTCGTGAAACGGTCCCAGCTTGATTTTAAATATGAAAGCAATGGCATTAACGTAGAGATTGCTCTCCTTGTAGCCATCAATAATTTGAGGTGTCAAGACTTGCAGCACTGGGGGGACGTATTGACTCCCTTTCTTGTCTTCAGGAAAGTTAAACTCTGCAGCACCCAAAATGTAAATGAAGTGGAAGTGATCGTCTAGACCCCACACTCCATGAGAGCCAGCAGGCTCAAGGCTATAGGTGACGATTAGTCGACGTGTAATGTCGTAGTATCTGGCAAATATAGCGAGTAATTCTGTTCCCAGCACCTCTCTGTCAATGATTCCACACTCCATGAGTCCACCAACAAATGCTACAAAAGACAATTCGTGGCCTGATCCATAATCGAGTCTGATTGCAGACCCAAATGAGTTTACCAAGTAAAATGCTAGTTCCACGATCAATCCCTCGTTCGAAGCTAGGTCTCGAATCCATGAGGCAGCATTAGCTTCGACTTTTGCGTGCCAATCTCTGCAAGCCATATTACCGAACCTTCTGGGGCCCTCGTGTAGTGGGGTCTGATCGATCAACAAGTTGGAATTTTCAAGGATCTGCACCACTTTTCGAACTGAGTCTGAGAACTTCGTTTCTCGCCGATACTGCAACTCTATTTCTGTTGTACTCTTGCTATTTTCGCCTCTGTGTCTCGTAACTATCGAGGACGTCAACCAGCCTTTTGGCACCTCAGTTGCTTTCACTTTGTTGAGGATTATTAAAATGACCTCGTGAAGCCTCTTATAAGCAAGAGATGTCCGAAAATACCCGAGCTCCGAGGCTTCGAATATTCTTTTCTCTGGTTTTGTAAACTGTAGCGGAGACATGATGAAGAAGCTGTGGGATCCTGGAAGTTTAACCTCCACATTCTAGACAGATGCACTATTTTGGAGAGATGTATGCAGTACCAACATACGGCACTCACACCGGTGGATATTCACTAATGTCTTCTTTTCTCGGCTTGACCGGAGAATTATCTGGAGAAAGTCTGAATTCTCTGCGTAGCTTCTTGCTTGGACTCAGCTCAGGTGAGCTGGATCTAGAATACTCAGGCGCTTTTTTCATTGGCTGAGAAAGTATAGGGCCCTTGGATAGAACATTCTTCATCTGCATGTAGTCAACCGGCTTAACCTCCTGTTCTTCATCTGACGGGACGAAAATGGCATCCTGGAAAGGATCTACTGCACCACGAGGCTGAAAGAATGACGTTACCGTGGACTGGCCCGGGAGAAGAGCGTTCCGTTGATATTTTGTGCGGCGTGGACTCTCGTTCTTTCCCTTTGGACTTCTTGTAGGTGAATACATGGCAGCTGGCTTAATCAGCTTTTTGTTCTTGCTTGGAGACACTAGGTTGGTCTCTGAGAATAGGTTTGGCTCCATTTTGGTTGGAGACCTGCGCGAGTTACGCTTGATAGGAGACCCATTCGATTTTGTAGGCAGCATGTTTGACCAGATCAGGTCTAGCGTTGTCTTTTGAGGAGAGCACTTCTTTTTTGGCGAACGTTTATAGACTTGCATCCGCTCAAATTCTTCGACCACTTTGGGGGCTACTAAACGTACAGCTGCCAAAGTTACAACAACACTGATAGACTTGTCGTCATCTTCCATTATGTCCACCACCAGCGAGTTTGGATCATCAGCATCTTGTTGGATCTCCTCGCCATCAGCATCGCTTTTTTCTGGAACATTATGGATTTTCTTCAAGTACACTGCCTCGTTGAGCTGTGGTCTCTGGAATTTCAAAACCGCCAAGGGCACTCCATCTACCAATTTTGTTCTCGCTAGTTTGATGTACTCAGAATACTTCTCCTCAGCAAGAAGTTTCAATGCAAACGCTTTCAAATTGTATTTGCGTTCCCTTGGGAGCAGGTATCTCTCTCTTGTAAGGTTTATTCCTCTTCCAATACCTACGAATTTCTGGAAGCCCCCATTGATGATCAGCTTCCCAATATCTGAAGAAGAGCACACAAGGTTATATCTGGCAACTGCAGCATCCACAGTCACCTTCAGAAGATCATTATCGTCTGGTTTGAGGTCACTGAAGCTCACAGAATATGGTGTAAACTTGAATATTTTCGAATTGACAAAAGGAAAGAAATAGAGGAGAGAGTAGTAATCGTCAACTGCGAGATTTCCTTTCATGTTTGCCATTCTCCCAAAAATATTCTTAGTATTCAGTCGCAAAAATGTGCCGAGATATTCATTAAAAGCAGCAAGACTATCGCTCCTATCTAATTCTGGCTTGAGAGAGTGGTAAGGATCAGTCAGGATAGCCTTCCTTTTCTCCATCTCAACGAATGTGTCTGTGAACATCTTTGTAAAGTCCGGCATTGACCCGAAATCCTGTAGGGCCTTTCTTGGTGAGTGCAGAAGAATGTTTGATCCACATAAGGCAATCTCACTCGCCCTGGTGATTCCTATATTTTGAGCACCAGTGGAATAGTCTCCTCCACGCAAGACTGCAACCAACACCAAACGGTCTTTGTCTAGACCTGTGCGGTCAGTAACTTCGTCCATGTATACGGGACTCACGTAATAATCGGTGGAACTGAGAACGTCTTCGCCATCCTCGTTTTTGAATTTGACTCTATTGAACAATCTAAGCATTTGAGTAGCTCCGAAAACGAGAGTGTCCGAGTCATCCGAAACAACGAAATCTACCACACCCAACCGCTGAAGCCATGCACATTCAGCCTCAGCCTCTCCCGGAGCCTGGACATAGTCTATGCAATTTCTCTGCAATATCAGTTTTAACGTGTCCACCAACGACAGGCCTTCCGAGTACGTGGAGGGTGACAACCTTTTAAGGAAGTGAAGCAATTCGTCGTAAGACATCGACCCAGAGATCTCCGGAATGTGGCCATTTCGAAGCTTTCCAGGCTTGAGCTTTCCATCAAAAACAACGACGAACAGGACATTGTGCTGGACCAAATACCACAATTTAGCCATAAAGTTTCTAATGATACGTCGATGGATATTTGGATCGTTCTCGGAGCCCGGAAGCTGTGACCAGAACATGAACATGTAGGCGTCGATGGCTAGACGTGGGAATCTGCCATGCTTTTCGATGAAACGTGATAGAAACACCGGAAAAGCAAGTCGCTCATCATTTTCAGAGCTCAAGATGGGCCAGAGGTCAGCAATTCCCATTCCATGCTTTTGTGGCGGAGATGGGAGACGAAGATATCGATATGGTGAGTAGTAGATAGGTTAATATTGAGTCGCGCAGTGCAAAAAGTGAAATTTTTCACATTAAGAGGCCCCAAGTGGTGAAACTCCAGTAAAAAGATATTGTAGAGATAGAATGAGTTGAATTATTTACTTAGTTGGGTTTCGAAATCCATTTTCGTGACTATTCTGTTTTTTTGACATGGAGTTCAGAAATTGATTTCGCAAAGTATAGAGAAATCGAAGAGGAAAATGAGAATTGCCTTGCGTTAAGTACAATTTGGAGTGTAAGGTGAAGATATATACAAACAACAAAATATTGAGATAAAAGATGGAGAATAAACAATGTAAGTAGAAACAAGTATAGATGGAAAGATCAATCCAGAAAAAAGTTTTAAATGATTCTCATTCAAAGCCACTTCCCTAAAAGTAAAAGTTTCTTTGCAAGGAGAAGTGGCCAGTAATCATGGAAGTCAGGAACTGGATCCTTGAATTATCGTACAGGGTACATAAAATGGATCCTAATGTGTTTCTCTTTATTCGCTCAGGGAAGTGAAGAAGATGTTTATGTAATAATAAATATGGTGATTCATTTCACCACTTAAGGTTTGCGATCTAAAAAATAATGTACCTGCGAAGTTAGAGATTTGCATGAAGATAAGTCTAAATTCTTAAAGTTAGAGAAAGCGACGTTACGCAGAAACGGTAAACAGGGCAATGAAAAAATCAAAATAAGCCCTTTAGAATAATAAAATGCTTCTGTTCACCTTGTTCAATAGTCACTGTCCCCCCTCTCACTATGGTAATACCATCAAAGATAGCTAAGTGTTTCCTGCACTGAAAACATTTCTGCAAGTACGAACCAGATCAATAGATTCAGACCAAAACGAACAGAAAATGCTTATAAATTATTACATTCATTTCTGGCCCACCTTAAAAGCCTATTAGTCCATCTTCCTATCAACACCATTTGCGAATACCAATTTTTCTTCTCTTTTCCCCTTTCCCCATCATTATCCAACCTGCATGAACTACCCCACTACTATCACCAAATATCTTCACCAGATAACGATCTATTTTTGTTCTGAGAAAATTATACCTCTCTCAAGTTAGTGTTTGTGGTTCGCAGAATCAATCAAAATTCCCTAGTGGTATCTCCGAAAATTCAGCGAAAAGATATAACCTTGAACCATGATTGAAGACTCTCTTGGACAGCTAGTTTGTGGAGGTTTCCAAGGAACCACGGTCACTCGCCAGGCGTACGAATTGATTGTCAAATACAAGATCTCCACCATGATATTGTCACGAAAAAATGCGCATTCAGTGCAGCAGATGTCGAAACTCATTCGGGATCTTCAGTTTATTGCTTACAAACATGCGAACTACAAATATCCGCTAGCGTTTGCAATCGACGAGGAAGGCGGAATGTTGAACTCGCTCTTCGATCCAGAAAACCTTACACAGTTTCCTGGGGCTATGGCGCTCGCTGCTACGGGCGATGTGGAGTTAGTATACAAGGTGCTGAAGGCCTTGGCTATCGAATTAAAACAGATTGGATTTTCCATCATTTTGGGCCCGGTTCTCGACGTCATCACCAAGCTTTCTCACCAGCTAGTGTCTGTACGCTCTTTTGGAACCACAATTGACGAAGTTACAAAGTACGGTAAGGCTTGTGCTCGTGGTTTGAGAGATGGTGGACTCATCACAGTTGGAAAACATTTCCCAGGTATTGGTAATGCCAGCGTAGACTCGCTTCTCGAATTACCCATGATGACAGACTCCCTTGATGAAATCCGAAGGTTTAACCTGGTACCTTTTGCAGAGCTTATAAGAGAAAATTTATTGGATGGAGTCAGTGCAGCTGGATGCGGAGTGCCCACCATTTCCCCCGACGAAACTCACGCCTGCTTGCTGCCAATTTTGATGACTCAGCTACTTAGAAACGACTTGGGATTCCAAGGTTTTGTAATCAGTGAGTGTTTGGAGATGGACGCTCTTTACCATCTGATAGGCTTGGGCCAGGGTGTAGTTCTAGCCATTTACGCGGGCTGTGACTTGGTAATGGTCTGCCACGACTTCAAATTACAGGCTGAGGCCATTGAATCCATTGCCAAAGCTCTCACAAATGGTATGCTTGATGAAGATATCATCAATGCTTCTTTGAAGAGACTTGAAGCCGTCCAGCGAAGATTACCTACTTGGCGTGAGATCTTCCCCAATGGCGAGGATGGAGAGCCACAGCTTTTCAAGGAACTACATCCAGATATCTGGGAACAACACCAAAAGCTTTCAGAGCAAGCATACCGAAGCTCAATCACGTTAGTGCGAGACTACGAGGGAATACTCCCACTCACTCAATATGTGGGCGAAGAGCCCAACCAAAATATCCTACTTCTCACCCCACTTCTCAACCCTGTTTACCCGAAACGTGCAGAGTCTCTGGCAGACGACAAGAAGGTATTGTATACCGGGGAGGAAGTTTTCCAGAAATTCGGAGAGTTGCTAGCTCTGTATGTGACTGAAACAAAGAATAAATTCAACGTATTTCACACAACATATACAGCAAATGGCCTCACTGCTTTACATGAGCTGCTCATAGAGAACTCGAGAGCTGTTATTATAGCGACTTCGGAAGCTCTGCGGAATATGTATCAGATTGGAATAGTAAAGTATGTCTCCATACTTTGCGGCGCTACGCCCCTGTCACTTTCACAGTCAAACTCCAAGGCCCTGCTAGCCAAGCCCTTGGTGATTGTTGCTACTCTGTCACCCTATGATTTCTTTTATAACAAAAGCATAGGCTCGGCCTACTTGTGCTGTTTTGACTACACGCACAATGCGCTCAAGGAATTATCTGGAGCTTTGATGGGTGCTTACTCTGCCAGTGGATGCATTCCTGGGGAAAAAAAATTTTTAGTTGCCAAGACAAAGAAAAGACGTCCCCTGTCGCTGGCAAGTCCCGACCGCCATCATACAAAGATTCGGAGAGCACTTCCACCAAAGAGAAGATGGTTAGTGGATGAATTCGATCTCAATCGTGATTGGAGAGGTTTGCTTAAGCTATTCAAAGCCAACCTGCTAACACAGCACTCCGAAGGCTACTTCAGATTGCTTGTTCTGCTTCTTCATTCGAACACTTCTTCACAAAAACATTTCGTCATTCGAAATTCTTCACTTAATATCTTATACGGAGTTGTTTTTACATGGGTGGAAGAGGTTGATAATTCTACTTCTGAAAGCGAAAAAATCGGTCGCATCGTTTACATCATGGTAGATAAATCCAAGAGACTCCAGCTGGTTGGCAAGAACCTTCACGCTAGAGCTGTGAGATATCTATTCAAAGAGGCCGGCTGCTCATGTATCCAATTGGGCAGTCTGTTCCCACTCATTGAGTTTTCTGAGGAGTCGAATGTTTTGTCTGATCCAAAGGCTGTTATTTTTTTCAACAATGCTGGATGGGATTTAAGTTTATCTTCCAGACTGAAGGAAGCTCACGTGGTAATGTTAAAGGAACTCTCAGCATGGACTGTTCCGCAAAAGATCTTCAGAGAGTTGACAATCGTCGGTGTGAGATTTGATATTTGTATGCAACCAGATAAGCTTCAGGCACTCATAGAGAGAGCCACGAATGATAACTTTCAGGATAGTGGTGCCGGAGCTACAGCGGATCCAGCAGCTCTCGACCAAGGAGAAATCAGTGATCGAAATCGTCACATTCGCTACTTGTATCAGGAGGCCATTAATTGCATGTCTGGAGGATCGCCATACGAAGTGAAGATTATCATTGCACTCGAGCCCACAAACCAAAGTGTCATTGGAAGCATTGTGTTATTCACAAACAAGAGCTCACTTGCGAGATTCTATCCATTTATGGAAGAGATTGCAAATGGCTCAAAAAAGAGCCAGTTGGTTGGAGGAATTGTTGGCCCCGTCATTGATCCATCGTACCTGAACTTGACAGAAATCTTTAAGTTTGGGTTGATCTGTTCAGGTATTACGTACTTGCGGTCAAACTTCTCCGAGATGTCGTCAGAGTTGCGTATGGAACAATGTGTTATGGTTGATGTTATCGACGACAAGCTTCTTGCCGGAGTGAAGGATATTGGCTTTGAGCACCTCAGGCTGTACCACGACTACTACGATAAAGTGAGTGAGGATAGCTCGATGGTGGGAGAGTAAAATTATGCAAACGGAACGTGAATATGATGGATTAATATCTTGAGCGTTTAGGGAAGCTGATTAATGTCAAATGATCGGAAATTAGCTAACGACACTACTTGCTGCCAAATAGTGCAAGAGATGTTGTGTGGGGAGACATGAAAGAGATATTAAGACTATTCTGGACCGCTCTCACCAGAGGAAATCCCAGAGTAGAGACTTCAAGAAACTTGGAAATTACCGTCATCTCGCCTACTGAGTAGAACATGGAAAGCCCAACCTTTTGGAAATTACCCCTTTCGAAAAAGTTACCACCTCTTTTGCGACACAGGTTTATCGCAGCACTTCCGATATTACTCAACAAATTTCCATACTATTTCCGTGCGGGCAACTTCCGTACCGTTTTTCCGCAAAAGACTTCTCTACACCACGCTTTCCATCTCAAACACACACACTTGCGAAAACGGATACCCGCATTTCTTCACCTTTTTTATTTTTTTTTTTCCGAAGCAAATGCATAGCCAGTCACCATCCCCACATATACCGGTCATATATCCTGCATAGAACCGTTATTTACCCCAGACTTCATCGTCACACGACCTGACTTCCCGTGGACCGAGGCCTAAAAGGAAAAGTGTTAATCCGCTAGTTTCAGTTTGACAATTGGCTAAGTGTCTCAGGGTCGAAAACTCGTCTATTTCGAAATGGATGATTCTCTAGCTTTAACTAAAGCCTGGCACTCTGATCGAACATATTCGTTTGGCGGGGCGTTGTTTTGGAGCATTTCGCGCAGTCCGTCATGTTGCAACATGGGCTTGCTGAGACAGTCAAAGTTCAGGAATCGGGAATTGAACAACAGTGGAATTATACCACGTTCTACCTTTCACGACAGTTCTAGATTCGACAGGAGGCTTATGAAGGGTTGATACCCATAAAAGGGAGAAATCCCGGGGAGAACCGTCAGAGACCATTGAGGGTGGATACCGCCAGCCTGGGGTATGTGCAGGAGACTCCCTTTCCCCGGGAGTCCCGAGCCCACCCGACCTACTGTTAACGTTTCCGGCTTGTTCCGCAGGAAGCCTTCTACGTGCATGCTTCCCCAGGTTTCCCTCTCCCCGGGATCATTTGCCTAAACATACTTCCGCATCCCCGGGAGAGACACTAGACTCCAAAATGGTATAAAAGCTGGTGAAATCCCCAAGCCTTCAGTTATTTCTTCAACATAAAAAACAGATATCATCATGGCTCCACCTACTGCAGTCGAATCGTCTTTGAATTTCAATCACCCATCCATCAAGACCAATGAGGACCCATTGGTGCACCAATTGTCTCTTAATAGCGACGTTGTTCTCAGACACAACGCTCCTCCTCCAACTTTGTACGAGGATGGTTTGTTGGAGAAGGGCACCACCATCTCTTCCACCGGTGCCTTGATGGCCTACTCTGGTGAGAAGACTGGAAGATCGCCAAAGGACAAGAGAATTGTCGATGAGGAGACCTCAACCAACAACATTTGGTGGGGTCCTGTCAACAAGAAGGTTGACGAATTGACCTGGAAGATCTCCAGATCGAGAGCCTTGGACTACTTGAGAACTAGAGACAAGTTGTTCATTGTCGATGCCTTTGCTGGCTGGGATCCAAGATACAGAATCAAGGTGAGAGTTGTCTGTGCCAGAGCCTACCACGCTTTGTTCATGACCAACATGTTGATCAGACCAACCGAGGAGGAGCTTGCCAACTTTGGTGAGCCCGACTTTACCATTTACAACGCTGGCCAGTTCCCAGCTAACATTCACACCAAGGGTATGACCTCCGCTACCTCTGTGGAGATCAACTTCAAGGCTATGGAGATGGTCATTTTGGGTACTGAGTACGCTGGTGAGATGAAGAAGGGTATCTTTACTGTGATGTTCTACTTGATGCCAATCAAGTACAAGGTCTTAACTTTGCACTCTTCTTGTAACCAGGGTGAGGAAAAGGGTGATATTACGTTGTTCTTCGGTTTGTCTGGAACTGGTAAAACCACCTTGTCTGCTGATCCAAAGAGAAAGTTGATCGGTGACGACGAGCACTGTTGGTCCGACAACGGTGTCTTCAACATTGAAGGTGGTTGTTACGCCAAGTGTTTGGACTTGAGCGCTGAGAAGGAGCCTGAGATTTTCAACTCTATTAAGTTCGGTGCTATCTTGGAGAACGCTGTATACGACCCAGTGTCTAAGGTTGTTGACTATGAGAACTCCATGATCACCGAGAACACCAGATGCGCATACCCAATTGAATTCATTCCATCGGCCAAGATCCCGTGTTTGGCAGATGTTCACCCAACCAACATCGTCTTGTTGACATGTGACGCTTCCGGTGTCTTGCCTCCAGTGTCCAAGTTGACCAACTCCCAGGTGATGTACCACTTTATTTCCGGTTACACTTCCAAGATGGCTGGTACTGAGGAAGGTGTCACCGAGCCACAGGCTACTTTTTCTGCTTGTTTCGGTCAGCCATTCTTGGTTTTGCACCCAATGAAGTACGCTCAGCAATTGTCTGACAAGATCTCCCAGCACAACGCCAACGCCTGGTTGTTGAACACCGGTTGGGTTGGTGCCTCTGCCGCCAGAGGTGGTAAGAGATGTTCATTGAAGTACACCAGAGCCATCTTAGATGCCATCCACAACGGAGAGTTGGCCAAGGTTGAGTACGAAAAGTTCCCAACCTTCAACTTGAACATCCCCAAGACTTGTCCAGGTGTTCCAGACGAGATCTTGAATCCAACCAAGGCTTGGAGCGAAGGTGTCGAGTCCTTCAACTCCGAGATCAAGTCTCTTGCTGGCAAGTTTGCTGAGAACTTTACTAAGTACGCTGACCAGGCCACCAAGGAAGTTAAGGCTGCTGGCCCAGAAGCTTAAATCGCATGGAAATATTTGGCATTAACGTATTTAATCATAAACATAGTCGGAAAAACGCCTCCGTAGTAATTATAAGGTACTTCACTTCTCAGATCCATACGCAGATCGACAGAAGTCAGAAATATACCAGAAGCGGGCAGTACATGGTATGAACAGTTGCTGCATGAACTTAAATCAGGAGCCTTAACATTCATATATCACAAGCTGCGTCGCCCATGCAGGGACTTCATGCAAGTTTCGGAGTCTTGAAACCTATAGTCGGGTCACATGTAGTATCAACCAGTCGGAAGAAGCACGTAGAGCTAAGGAATGATAGTTGCTCTCTCGGATATTAGTTAAAACTCCGAAATATGTGGAGCACGCCGGAAATATTGAAAGTTTATTAATCTCTCAACCACCCAACGTCTCAGGAGACTGTGTTGCTGAAAACCCATCTGTTGTAACATCGTGTATCAATTGCATAGAGCATCTAAACCGCTCCGCTGCACAAATCATTTCCGCCTGCTCACGCCCCAACATCGACTTTCCATTTGTAGTAAAGTTATATATGTCGGAGTTTGGTGGGGTCGGCCCCCCTGCAGGACGCACATGGTTTTCCCCGATATCTACATACGTCAATCTATTCATTTAAATAAAGCCCAAGGATGTAAATGTAGTGAAGTAAAATCCTAAAGGTTAGCCATGACTTATCCAAAGCAAGTGGAAGAGGCCTTAAAAAAGTATATCAAGGAGACCACACAGGGTACGCCCTGGTATATGATTGTCTCCGCCTTGTTGGTAGCATATATAATGCTAGTTCAGATCAAGAATTACATAGTGTACAAGAAGTCTGGAGCAACGTTGCCAATAGTCCGTGGCGATGGATGCTTTGGCTTCCGCCTGTTGTATGAGATGTTACAGCAGCAGAAGATCGGACGTGGGCCAGATTACTTGAAGGGCAGATTTGAGCTCGTAAATGGCGTAACCATGAGAAGCAGGGTTGCTGGAAGAATGGCCCTCATGACCAAGGATCCTGAACTTATCAAGGCTGTTTTGGCTACGCAATTTAATGATTTTGCCTTAGGGACTCGCCACCAGAGCATTAAGGTGACATTGGGCGACGGCATTTTCACATTGGACGGAGCTGGCTGGAAGCACTCCAGAGCCATGTTGAGACCACAGTTTGCCAGAGAACAAGTAGGCCATGTCCAGTCCTTGGAACCCCACGTTCAGGCATTGGCCACTCGTATCAGACGCACCAAGGGAAGCAAGTTTGACCTTCAAATGCTTTTCTTTGAGTTGACAATCGATAGTGGAACCGAGTTTCTCTTTGGAGAGTCTTGCGAGTCGTTGCGGGATGAAGACGACGCAACTTGTGACCATTCTCTTACCGGTTTGGATCCCCAAGTCAAGCGTAATTTTGCAGGAGCATTTAACTATTCGCAGTCTATGCTTTTCTTCCGGATCTCGTTGCAGATGCTTTACTTCATTGGTGACGGACTCAAATTCAGAAGATGCAACAAGGTTGTACACGAATTCACTGACTTTTATGTGAAGAAGGCGTTGAATGCGAGCGACAAGGAACTTGAGAAGTTGTCTCGTGGTGGATACGTTTTCTTGTATGAGTTGATTAAACAAACCAGAGATCCTATTGTGTTAAGGGACCAGTGCTTGAACATCTTGTTGGCTGCAAGAGACACTACCGCCGGCTTGTTGTCATTCGTGTTCTTCGAGTTGGCTCGTAACCCACAAATTTTGCAAAAGTTGCGTGAAGAGATTAAGACTGCTTTCGGCGAAGGCATCGACGCCGATTTGTCTGTTCTCACATTCGAGTCACTCAAGAGGTGTGACTATCTCAAATGGGTGCTCAACGAGACCCTTCGCATGTACCCTTCGGTTCCTTCCAACTTCCGTGTTGCCCAGAGAAACACTACTCTTCCTCGAGGAGGCGGTCCCGATGGGCAGTCACCGATCTTCGTAGCCAAGGGAACTCCAGTGATCTACTCCGCCTACTCCTTGCACAGAGAGGAACAATACTACGGCAAGGACGCTGATGTGTTCAGACCAGAAAGATGGGGTGAACCACTTGCCAAGAAGTACGGATGGGCGTTTGTTCCGTTCAACGGTGGTCCAAGAATCTGCTTGGGCCAGCAGTTTGCATTAACCGAGGCTTCCTATGTGACGGTGAGACTTTTACAGCTCTTCCCACACTTGGAGTCCTTTGACACCATTTATCCTCCTGCCAAGCTGACACACTTGACAATGTCGTTGCTTGGCGGATGTAACGTGGCCATGTACTAATGACGTACGCATGAATCGAATGGGCTTGTGATCTATGTATACTATATGATACGATATGATGCATCAGAGATGTAAGTATTTATTTTTGGGCCACTGCGAAGGACAAAATGATCTAAAGTATAGATTTTCTCCTAATTTCAATTTATAAGAGAATAATGCTAGCTACTCCAGCTTGAATTTCTGCTCTTTGATCATAACCCCTGCATATAATACAATACCTTCCCATACTCTTGTAGTCATTCTAAGCCAGAGTCGACTTTTCGTTCGACCGAGATTTTACATAATAATCACAATAATCCATGTAATCCCTTGTGAGCATTCAATTTCCTTCTTTACATACATGTCAATCAAATAATCACCACCTGCTCCAGATTCAGGCACTGCACATAACACCAACACATCATAAACAAAAATTTACATACTTTCCATACTTCATCCACAACTATAATGTCCCAACCAACTCCGTTAGTTTGGGACGTGGAAGTGTTTTCCAGCTACTACGATTTCATTCGGCTTGAAAACTGTGTGCCAGAGGAGCTAGAAAGCGGGATCGGCCACGATCTCAGAACTTTACTTGATACTCCCTCAAGAAACGAGAAAAGTAGAGGCGCTTTAGCGGCAGGTGAGTCCGGAAAACCGGTTGCGTTTCATAGTGGTGATGAGTACGAATTAAACAAGCCGTTCATTGTGGATGCAAGTGCATTTGCTACCGAATTTGCCTTGGACGAACTCAGCAGTGCAGAATTGCTCCAGATCGCCTCGTGCTCCACGTCTGCTAAGGGTGCAGACTTAACTGATTCCGGTAGACTTGCATACTTCCAAAGGATTGACTATATCTTGAATATTGTGGGATACTTGGTAGCGGAGAAGAAGTTACTGCTTCTATATCCTCAAGCAGAACCATCCTCCAAGTTGGTCACGGCGACCCTTGCAAGTTTCAAAAAGATATACGAGCTACTTCGTATCCAGAATGATCTCATTGACAAACAGAAAGTGACCAGTGACATCAATGACTTGCAATTTGTCACCAGAGTAAAATTTGTCAAAAATAAGCTTTTCGACATCCACAGTCTCTTGAGCCAGGTGCTCTACACACTCGTAGACACTTACATCGATGTCTTGGGCACATGGGAAATATACCTGGTCATTGTGGCACATTTGAATGAACATATCACGGACAATGACGACGTGCTCATAATACATTATCTCCCTTCGCTTTTGAGAATTGCAAGCAGTCCAAATGATCTTTCCGACCAGCAGGTGGCCAAATTCCACGAAAATTTCGTCAAAACTTTGACTGCAGACTACTCAAAGGTTAGAGGAAACGGCGATGTGATCGACTTGTCCCAAACCTCCAGTCGCATGTATTCTTTTATGGTGAAGTTGATGTTCTTTATCGCATTTATCCCTTGGTGCAAAGAGCAGGAAGTACGTACCAAGAAATATGACTTTGAGAAAGATATCTTGAAATACGTTGAATGGCTCATCAGCTACGGAACCTTGGAGCAGTTTCTTTCATACACGGCAGAGACCGCCCGTCCTGAAGCGCAAGCTTTATACGAGCAGAATAATCTTTATAATTTCAGACCATTGCTTCAAAAGACATTCCCTGTCTTGAGGCCATTGAAATTTATGTACCCAGCAAATGATGAATTGCTTCAACTCGTCAAACAGAGACCTGACTTCACCAATGTCGCCGCCTTATGCGAGTACCAGACTTTCAACCTTTCAACAGACTTTTGCGATTCATTATTGGCACCATTCTTCCATAAATTCATTGGGAATTTTATCCGTCATGCTGCAATTGTGCTCACTCTGTTGCGAGACAGCGAGGAAGACTTCCTATTATCATCAGCCAACAGAAAACAGGTTGATTCCGAGTCATCTGGATCTTCAGCCAGAAACGGATCCATTTCCGGAGGCGATTTCGACAACTTTGTGCTCTCAGCCAAAAAACTGGCTGGCGAGATCTCAAAAATTCCTGATGGAGGTAGAGACCAAGGATTGAATCTTGACGAGATTGCTACGAGAGCAGAGTTAGAAAGATTCTACATGTCCTGTGTTTACACATACACCCATAGAAGAAATCTTTGTGAGGAGTTCTGGGCAGTCGATGACTCGAATCTCATTGGATTTATCAGCTGGGGTATTTCCAATAATACTTCTCCTTTGATAACTGCGACATTCTGCTTGTTATTGGGAAGTTTAACTTACGGAGGTGAAGCTGCTAGCGCTAAGGTTTGGGACATCTTAGTAAACTCTCAGAGTGGCGCTATAAAAAGAAATGATTATTCCAAGATTTCGGTTGATTCCATTATCAACTCTTTAACATACTATATTGATGCATTGACTGAGAACTTGGAGCTTGATTTGAGTGCGCACATGAAAAAGCAACAGAAAAAGCAAGAGTTCTTGTTCTCGAGCTCTTCTTTGAGCAAACCCGATACCGACCCCTCCACTCCATTGTCAATTCAATTATCGGAGGACTCCATCGTTTTCATCTCAGGATTCTTGATGCTAGTGGCTTTGATAGTTGAAAACGCAGATGGCAACAGCCCATTATCAAAGAATTTGAGACTGATGGCATTTTCTCGTTTTCAACCAATCATAACGAGTTTTCTCAAGTTTGATAATTTGATAATCTCAGCGAAGAGCTTACAGAACAATAACAGAGCTTCCCCCGTGATGTTCAATGATGGCAACAGAACTATAATCGTCAACTTGATCCTCAATCTCTTGTCCACATTTGCATGTGATCAACAATCTTTAGACATTAGATACAAAATTTGGATCATTGTGGACTGCTGGTTGTGCTACAACATCAACGAAGGAGATGCTGCAACCAATACCGCCACAGAAACGACCCGCTATGCCGGTGTCTCGTTGTCAACTAACTCGATTACTTCGGTCAAGTCAGAACTCACAAAGTTGAAACTGCTCCACCGTGGAATTACTTTGAAGCAAAGTTTTCAAATCACTTTAACTAACCTTTCTGAAGTCACCAACTTTGTTCGCCTTTTGCTGAGGCTCCTTTCCCCTTCAAGCCGCACTGATGATCAGCACAAGAACATAAATCTCTTATACCCTGCAAATCTTGGCGCAGGATACCGCCATAAGAACCAGATTGGTGTTTGGCCATATATTGAATACCTTTTGATTGAAGTTTTTGGTCACACAAAGAAACTCAAGGATAAAGCCAGCAAGCTCGCCCTTCAAGGTTTGTTGTTAAATGTAATTCATTCTTCCCTTACTGATATTGACTGGCCATTCATCAATGACGTCGCACCAAGTATAGTGGTCGAACTCACAATGCAGAATGGTCTTTTCGCATCTTCGGAACTCGTTTCTGGTGAAAAAGTGGCATTATCATACCAAGATTTCTTGAAATTACATCATTCGTTGGCTGTTTTAAATTATCTTTTTGATGTCAAGGCCAACAGCGTGCTCTTTGACATTATCAATATTGGAGCTGAGGCAATGGACAACGATCATGTGCTTACAGATTTAGTTCGGCTTGCCTTGAATTCATTTAATCAAATATTGGATGTGCAAGATGTTTTTGTCGAGAGGATTCTTCCTCTTCTTAAAAATGCAGACTCGGTTTCCGGTAATGATACCAATGCTCCAATGGGATATGGAACCACCATGAGTTTGATGATTTCTGCCCCGAAATCCACATTTGAAAATGTTTATTATTCCCCTCACTTGGGCACCAAAGGAGTTTCTGACTTCTACGAGGTTCTATTGTTTCACATTCCAAGCATCGCCCACTTTGCATTGTATGTTGGTCATCCAGATGTGTTTATTGCGGAATCAGCGATCAATATTTTAGGCAAGATCTCTAGATCTTCATTATTTATCCTGCAAGGATATGGAGGAGGCAACGTCTTATTGCAGCGCAACCGTTTGTTAAGTATTTTTGAGAGCATTGACGAATCTTTGAGAATAAAATACGGTTTTGTGCAGCAAATTGATCTGAACAAAAATCTGCTTCAGATTAAGTACAGCATCTTAAAGTATTTGATTGCCAATTTACCCAGTGCACCTGAAGTTTCAGTGGCTCATTTTCTCCTTGGATACACCATTAAAGCAAATGGATTGGAGATAGGAGAGGTTGAAGATGACGGTAATAATGTTGTATTACTTCTGAGCTTGGTTGAAACATTAGTCTTTACATTGGATTTGATATCTGAGGTTGACTATAGCAAGGGATTTAAGCATCATATTGGAATTGGTCCTGCTAAATTGACCTCGTTGATCATGGACATAATTGTTAGTTTGTGCCAGAACCCAATTTCTTCGAGAATCACCTTGACATTTTTAAGACAGTTTGACTTGTTCTCAAAGCTTTTAACTGTTCAGCCAAAGATGGACGACGTTACAATTTGGCAAAACTTCAAGTTCGAAGGTGATCTTCAAGATGGCGCCAGCAATAAGTTTGTCCATGACCAGTCGAGCTGGGAAACCTTCTTTAGTTTCATCAGTTATAAGAACAGTGTTCTTCAGTATTTATCACTTGAGCTTCATGAAATCAAATCGATTACCAAGAAGGAGTATTATGTGAACCTTCTTCTCGAAAGTACTGAATTTCTCAACGGTACACCAAAAGTGTTGAACTTCTTGGATGTATTGAATTACCAGTTCTACAACATTGATGATTACAGATTCGAAAAGTTTGAGAAGAAATATAACTTGAACAACTTATTATCCGAGTACAAGACAGAAAAAGAGGTTGAAGGTACTAGAGTACCTATCTTGCTTAAGTTAATCAAATTGAAATGCCAGCTTGCGGACATCAACTTACCTACGGATGAAGCCAAGTTGGCCTTCAACAAAGAAGCTCACAAAGAGGCAGAGAGGATCGAAGAATTACTTAACAAATTCCTCGTGACCAACCGACTAAAAGCTCTTCATTTGAAATCATTGCATTCATGGGTCCAAATCATTCAGGTTCTTACCAGTGATGGTGTTAACAACAAGTCTGATTTTATTCTTCGAGTGTTGCAAATGGTGCTTCCAAAGATCAATAATGAGTACTATGAGAGAGATATTCAATTTGCCGAGGAATTGATGTCCTTGTGTGTGCTTCTCTTTGATTTGTACGAAGAAGAGAGCCAGGAAGTACAGCATGATAGCACCGAGCACAAGTTGCACAGACTTCTTCCTCTCTTCAAGACTTGTGTGAATGGAGTTCTCAGCCCCAATTCAACCGCCAAATTGAGATCGGACTTGTATCTTTTGCTCAACAAGTTTTTGCAGAGAAGCATCAAAGCAGAGGCTGTGCTTCATCATATCTTATCGATCTTGAGATCTATCGACAAGAGGTTCATTGACATTGTATGTAATGACTCCATCTACTCAGAAGGTGTTCCTCGAATAACCTCCATTATCTTTATGGAATCCTTGATACATCTTTCGACCATCGAGAAATCTTCAGCTATTCTCGATGTTTTGATCAGAAATAACTCGTTGTCCTTGTTGGCGAGGTCCTTGAAGAGAACAGATGAGATTATCGTCGCATGTGGAGATAGCGGTGACGTCAAGAAGACATCAGGCATAAATGTGGAGACGCTTCTTTATGAGCTTACTGCCTTAAAATCCACATTGTATGTGCTTATCCGTATAGCTCAGACCAAACTTGGAGCCTCGCAGCTTGTCCAGAACGAAATTTTCCCCATCATCAGACAGTTGAAATTCTTGTCGATAGATGCGGACCTCGGCTTAGACTTGCAAATTGACACATCCAAAGACCCACAGAGTGGTCAACATAAAAATGCCCACCTCAACCTCTCGCTCGATGTGCCTCTTGTCTTACGTGACTACAGCACCGCCTCTTCGGCGGAGTCGATCAAGCTGGTGTCTTACTACGAGTTTCTCGTGCCAGCGTTCCAGCTTGTTGCAACCGTGCTTCTCTCCATGGGTCCCTCGTACACCCCAGGAATCGTGCAGGCAGAGGAGCTCATGAGCCACTATCACCAATTTATTGTCGCCATAATGAAGAGAGATGAGCTACTTGAGAATGAGAAGCTTGGCAGTGCCTACGAAGACTCGCTGCAAGTGTCATTTTTCGGCTTGAAGCAGCTCGTCAGGTTGCTCACATTGATCGATTCCCTAGTCAAGAATCCGGCCCCTTAGTAGATTTAAAAACTTGTGCAAGATGAAACAAATTATTCCGCTGGAATTGGCCAGCTGTAGTGATCCCACAGAAATTGGTTCATATTTTAAAACAAGAATATATGGTTAGTCACTGCATGTGCATGTACCTAACTACAACAGCGTTTTCCAAAAGCAGGCCTGCCCTTGGCTAGCCCCGCTGATACCGGAAAAGCCCGCATGTACGTAAAATAAGAAACATCATATAAAATTAGAACGATTAGCTGGAGCTGTAGAACAGCCGCTTTGACAAGCCTCTACTGCCGACTTCTGCGTCGAACGCAAACTCTTTGCATCTGCATGATCAGTTACACAGATACGCGTCATATGATGCTTAGATTGCTCAACACTTTGGAACGGAATATGGTAGTTGGCAACTCCACGTCGCCATTAATCCCGTTCAGACGCAGCGTCTGTGACACTGCCAAGTGTAAGCACAGCTTCTTGAGACTGTCCTTTACGGAAATATTGCCATTTTGGGTTTTATTCATATAACACTAACAAGCCATCCTGCATGTGGAATAACGTTCTCTGCACGATGATGTCACGAACCAGCAAGCTACACGTTTGTATCGAATATATTAACCACGGAAGTTGCGAATGGCAGAGTCAATTCAGTGCTAACTGCATGATGGGTTGCTCCCACTGTTCTTGTTGTACACATAACTTTTGGTCTATTCTGTCTGGCACTTGTCGTTTAAATGGAGATGAGCCCGCACTTCGTGTGGTTCAGACGGCCGTAACCAGTTCACGTTTCCGATAAACGCCAGTGGCCGCTGTATATAGCTCGTTAGAGAGACAAATCAAGTCATAACGATAAAAGTTTCCTCATCACTTATTTAGCCATTAAGTTCGCCGAGTCCCCACATCTCACTGCGTAATTTTGCAATCAGTCATGTCGCTCAAAGACCACGAGAAGAAGGTGCCGGATCCAGGCTTCAAGTTTGCAGACAACTACGAAGACGACTACTCGAAGAGCGTATCTGAAGACCGCTTGGCCAAAAGTACAAAGCGTGCCTTGGAAAGCAGGCACATCAACCTTATAGCTATTGGAGGAAGTATCGGTACTGGGTTGTTTATCACTATTGGTTCGAGCGGCTTGGTGAATGCTGGACCCTTAGGTCTCCTTTTGGCCTACTTGTTCTGGACGACAGTCATCTTACTCTTGACGGTGTCTGTCGGAGAGATGGTATGCTACTTGCCTGTGGACTCACCATTTTTGACAATGGCCGGAAGAGTGGTGGACCCTGCATTTGAAGCTGCCGCCTCCATCAACTTCTGGTTGATGGAGAGTTTGTACATTCCGTTCGAGATCACTGCTGTTAACGGTATGATCCATTTCTGGAGAGACGACTATTCGCCAGCCATCACGCTCTGTATCCAGATTGCCATCTACGCTATTTTAAATGTTTTCGTGGTGAGGGTCTACGGAGAGTGCGAGTTCTGGTTGTCCATCGGAAAGTTGATATTGTGTATTGGTCTCTTGTTCTTCACTCTTATCACCATGTGTGGAGGCAATCCAAGACATGATGCCTTTGGTTTCAGAAATTGGAAAGCTGCTGGTGGTCCTATTGCCGAGCACATCGCTACCGGATCCATTGGTCGTCTCCAAGGTTTCTTAGCTGGTATTTTCTCTGCCTGTTTCGTGGTTGTCTCTGCCGAGTATCTTAGTATGACTGCCGGTGAGGCCAAGAATCCCAGAAGGACGATGGCCAGAGCCTTCCGTACCGTTTTGGCCCGTCTAGTACTTTTCTATATCGGTGGCTGTCTTTCCGTCACCATCTTGATCGCTTACAATGATCCAACCTACTTGGAGAAGACATCTGACACCTCCAATGCTGCCTCTTCTCCATATGTTGTAGCCATGCAAAACTTGAGTATCGAAGTGCTTCCAGACATTGTGAATGCGGCTATCGTCACTTCTGCATTTTCGGCTGGTCTCTCTTATACCTACTGTTCTTCCAGAGCACTTTACTCGCTTTCTCTCAAAGGGTTCGTTCCCAGCTTCTTCCAGTACTGTACCAAGAACGGCGTTCCACTTTACTGTGTTTACGTCTCCATTGCATTCTCCTTCTTGTCTTTGTTGCAGTTAGGTGACTCCGGTATGAAGGTGTTGAACTTTATGGTCTCGTTGTGTACTGGTTCGCAGATCCTCAACTACGCTATTATGGGTATCACCTACTTGTGTTTCTACAGAGCATGCAAGGCACAGGGCATTGACAGAGACAACTTCACCTTCAAGTCGTGGTGGCAACCATACTCTGCCATTTTTGCAACATCTATGTTGTGGTGTGTGGTTGGAATCTTGGGCTACACTGTGTTCATGCCAGGACGGTGGTCCATAGACGACTTCTTGTTCAACTACATCATGTTACTCATAGCCATTGGAGTTTTTATTTTCTGGAAATTATGGAAGCGTACCAAGTTTATCAGACCAGAGGATGCAGATCTTCAGACTGGACTTGACGAGATTGAGGAGCACGAATACCAGTGTCACGCTGAGATGGAGGCCAATGTCCGCAAAGAACGTATGATCTTCGATAGGATCTTGGGATGGCTTCTTTAGATTATGTATTGTATTATTTGTTAAAAATGTCCACATGGTTTCTTTCGTATGTAATTTGCTTAGTAGTATATGTGCAGCTAATATGTAAAGGTGCAGCCGACTAAAAGTGAGACCATCAATGCAAAATGAATAAAAATGCCGGGGAGATGCTTATGTTAGTCGATGCACTTGTCTGGAAATATCTCTTCGAGCTGTCCAAAGAGCCATTTGCTTTGGTAACTGGTAAGTCCAGATGTTTTTGCGCGGAGTCGCATATTTCTGTCATCTGTAATTAAAATGCAGTAGCGGAACAACTTGGCGAATTTGCTGTCAAGTATGATCTGCTTAGGTCCGTTGATGGTGCAGTGTAAACCCTTCAACAATTTCTTGCTAATTTCGTCATGTTCATTCACAACATTCAAAATAGTCAGATCAACATTGCTCATCCAGTTTGAGTTGTTCTCAAATTCTGTAGTCTCATTAATGTCACTGGCAACAGTGCCATCAAACCGTAATGGCACAATCTCACGAGCCAAGTACAACTCGCGAATGATAATAACTGATCGGGTAGCAGCATCTGCGATTGTAGCTTCGGCAGACTTACGTAATGACCTTAGCTCTTGAAAGACGATCAAAGGAATCAGAACTTTAAAAACACCATTACGCACACATTTAAAGATACGTCCGCAGTGCTTCAACCAAATGTTTGTATCCAACGTAATATATGTCAAGCTGGAATCCATTCTGTCACCTAAATCACCTTCTATCAACATGTCGGTGTTCCCGAGAACTGGAAGAAGTTCAGCGTTGACTACGTAGTTATCCGGATGGAGCTCTTCGTACTTGCGACCATCGCCGTCCAAAAGAGCTTGCTGGTGCTGCAGCTGGTTGTAAATGTGATGATTTTGAAGGTGCCTAGACAGAGCTATAGCCTGAGACTGCAATTGCTGCTGATAGTCAGATTCCTCGTCTTCAAACTCGGAATCCGCATAGCCATCCAAACCTACATCATCAACCATCTCTTCTCCCAAATTAACATTGTTCTGATTCCAGCTTCCCTTTCCACGAAGCTTAAACCAGTGCTCATCTTTTTCCTCAGCACTGACTAATTTCAAATTCTCGGAATTGACAAGATTGCCTGGAGAAATAGGAACCACAAAGTTGTTTTGGATAAGACGTCCGTCTCCGTAAACGACTTCACGAACGAAAGCAAACAATTCATTTGTCATCGTTGGAGCAGCGCACGTTAACAAGTGGTCATTCTCGGTTTCACTGTATATCTTCCCGTCATACTTGAATCCTTCCAGTGTTCTCACAATCCCCAAGTCATACTTGTCAGCAAGAAGTCTAGCCAACAATATGATACGTACGAGTCTCTCGTCGTTGTCATGCTCTTGCTGATCTCTCAGCTTAGTTTTGCTTCCATGGGAATGATTGTTATTGCCATTAATGTTGATGAAAGAAGATGTTCCACAAATTGGCAAGTCAAACAAGTTGTGACTCAGGACTCCAGCAGAGCTCAAATCGCTGTAGTCCTGCTTGGAAGAGATCACATCAAACCACAAAGTGCCCCAACACTTCCATACTTCCGGTAAAAATTCATTTTCGTTGAAATGCTTGAGGTAGTCAGGGTGATTGATCAAATAATCACGACACATGTTGCTCAAATTGCTATTGTTTGTGGTAACTGACGCCAATGTGTTCAAGTAGTTGATGAAAGACTCCCAAGGAAAAAATTTGCGGAACAACCACAAGAACATACTCTTCGAGTTTGGATACTTGTTAGAAGCTTCACCGACGGCGATGAGGAAGTATAACCAGACGATAACATGGGAAGTGGATGCTTGCTTTGGACCGATAAGGTAGTGATTCAAGATACGGAATGATAACTCAAGAACTGACTTATTGATGTATGTCAAACAATAGAACCAGTCTGTAACTGACAACTCTGATGCAAGTAAGAATTGCCCTTCAGCACTGCTCACATTAGACATACCTATTGCTGTCTCTTGAACATCATCTGGCATTCCCAGAGACTTGGACTTCCGTTTTCTATCTTTTTTGTCTTTCCTCTCTTTGAGAGCCTCTGGTAGTTGGAAGATCTTGGCAAATGGATTCTTTGGATCACCAAATCCAATAAGATGGTTAACATTAGCAATTGCGAAGAGTGATCCTTTGTTAAACCAAAAGTTCATCTTCTCTATGGTATCAAGAGTGTTGCTCTGTTGATCTTGTTCATGCTGCTGCTTGAGATACAGGTTGAAAGGATCTGCGCCATACTTATTATGCGTTGCGGCCGGGAGGCAGAATGTTCTTGTGAAGAAGTTGAAGCCATGAGAGTCACAGCCAAAAGTGAGTCCATAACGAGTAACCAAATCAATGCCGTATTGGAGTTGAGCATCGTGAATATTTTCACTTTGATGAGTAGCTTCGCTGTTATTAGAATTAGTGTGGATGCTCAAAAGAACCTTGTGAATTTTGATGAAATCAATGATAGGCAACTCAAGCAACGAGAGAATATTGCGCTGGGTACAGATGTTTTCCACAACCAAACGCAAGTATTGCTGAGTGGGGACAAATGGATCACGGCAGATTACCGACTTACCAATGTTGACAAGGGCATCCAAATTGTCCTGTTGTACTGTGCATATGTGATAGTAAATTTTACCATGTCCATACATGGTCTTCATTGCCACCGAGTACCAGTACTCGGCGCTGATCTTCCAGTCAATGAAACGAGATGAATAAAGAGCAATTGCCATACGGGACAAATCACCGAGCTTCTCACACCACCAGCCCTCCATCTCGAGAGCGGGGTCTGTCAAGTTCGACACAATGCTGAAGCAGTATGCAATGAAGCACAGGAAAATCTCGTGGTCCAGGAAAATACTCATGATGTTTTTCAACACCTCCAAGAAGCCCACAATACCGTAGACCCACATGCGTCGTGGAATCTTGTAGAGGTCCACAATGTTTTTGCCTGTTTTGAACTGAGTAGAGTTGGCAGTGGGCTTGAGAGCTGTGATGAGGAAATCATAATAGTTGTTCAACAAAGTGACGTTGTGGTGATAAATTGTCCACAAATTATTGGAGAGCTCGGTGGAGCTAGTAGAGACAGCCGACTGCAACGGGGCAGTCGAGCCAAGCAAATGCTGAGGCCGCTGCTGTCCATACATGGAAGATGTGTAAGGCGAGTTCAAGCTTGAAAAGTTGTTCTGGTTGATCTTGATGGTCAAGTCAATACAGCTCTTCTGCACCACCTCCTCAAAGTTGACAATGTTCTTGTATGTTTCTTTTAACTTGGTGGCAAGCTGCTGTTCTTCGTCAGACATGGCTCTCTGCTGTGGCTGTTGCAGTTGTTGCAGTTGCAAGTTTTCATCGGTCAAACTCTCGGTTTGCGCCGTTTCTGGAATTGGGGCTGCTTCTCGGCCAGCCGTGTCTTTATTTGGCGGAGCAGATGCGGATACAGATGCAGCCAGCTGGTCTACCATGGGGCTTGACCCGGACAGATCCAGGTTGTTCTGTATGGACGCATGTGTGACATTCGGGCTCAGTGGAATCTCGTACGTGGACGGAGTGGGTGTCTTCATGGCCAGGCCCTGCTGGAGTTGCAGAGGCCCCGACTTGCGGACGTTGCGGCGAGACGAAGAAGCAGTGGCGAAGCGGGCCGAGGATGCGGACATGGGGAACACCTGGGCACCCGGAACGTTGCTCTGCATCAGAAGCTGCATTTGCAATGGGTTTGCCGTGCGCTTCAGCGACGGATCGTTTGTATAAGCAGACATGCTGTTCTGGCGCTTTGTCTGGGAGAGCTGCAGGCCCGAATAGGCGGCTGCAGAGACGTGATGCTGCTCCAGCGGCGATGTGATGGTGGCACACAGGTTGTATGTGTATCCTTGGTCAGGAATGGTGTTGTCCATTCCTTCAAGGGCCAGAAAACTGGGGAAATCAGCCAGCACAAGCCAAGCACGCTAGATGGGGGACGCTAGGGAGGACAGGCCAGGGATCTCAGGCACAGAAGGCCACGGATGGGCGACTTGGAACTCTTTGATGATCTCAAAAAAGCCGAATCAGGAGTTGGAGCCACGCCAGCCACAATTGAGGTAACTTAACAAGGAAGTGTAGCCAGTCCGTTCAAAGGACAGGGGATGAGAAGTGCAGGCTGAGAAACACGACAGGGTGCACGGGAGAGATAGATGGATTCCACAGAGCAGGTTTGATTAGCTGCGACGGTGGGATTAACCGGAGTAGATGAAGATATGGCGAAGATCAGGACCGATGTGGATGGCTGTAGGCGACTTTTTCCATAGCTGATGGTGCGCGCACGACTGATTGAGGAGACTTAGCTGGAGGGAGGTGAAAGTGGAACTATTTGGAAGGCAATGGTTGTTTTTATGCTGATTTGAGATGGCTGGGTTGAGCGTGGTTTATGTGGACTCTTCTTTCTCAATTTAAGCGTCGTTTTTTCTGTGTTGTTGGTAAGTTTTCTGGTGAGCAATATGGGTAAAATGCCGCATGCGGAACTTCGATAAGAAGGTGGGGAGGTGCCACAAAGTCACAGAAAGAGACACTGACATATGCTTACGGATTTACGTTGGAAAGAGTGGAGGACAAAGAATGGAAAAGAACAAAAAAAAATTGAAAAAATAATAGAAAGAAACACAGAGGTTGATGCTGGTTGGGTATGTGAGAGTCGAATGTATTAGTAACAAGAGAGGAAATGGGAAATGGAGCGTGGAGGCTCTGGCTGCGGAATGGCTGCGGAATAGCTTGGCAATTGCCCAGGAATGGCTGCATGTGTCGTTATCATGGAAGTTTATGGACTTCAATCTCGGCAAAAGTCTACAAATGCACAGCACCGGATTTCCTTGACTCAGTTTATAGATAGCTAGCATATGGACACTGTGTTCTCTGAGCATATGCACCGAATGCGAGAGAGGTGCGGAATGACGCAGGTGACTCAGCATGCTTATGTGGAGGAGAACTGCTCGCTGGTAGTGAAGAGACATATACATGGTAGTTTCTTCGAAACTAGCAAAAAGGCAAGATGGTGAAAGAGGGCATAATAGAAGAATTTTACGATACAAAGCACGAAACAAAATAGTGGTTGAAGTAACAGTTTAGTGAGAACAGAGTAGTATTTAGAGGGAAAAAAGGCAGCGCAAATGCGACCAGCTGAATGCATTATGAAAAGAAAGAACGAAGCAAAAGCGACCAAATAAAAGTATCTTGAAGAAAAGAGGAAGAAAAAGTGACCAGATGAAATTATTTTGAAAAAGAAAGACAAAGCACAATCGACCAGATAAATGTACAACAAAACATAGGTGAAGGGTTTGTTCACTCGTTTTCGACTTTCTGAATATGATCATCTCTGTACTTTCTGATGTATTCAAGGTGATACCCTGGGGCAACGCTGCCCACTCCGCCTTCCGTCGACTAACACTCCACACTATCCAGTTTTCACTCTCTTGCTTTCCACTTCGACATTCTCCTTCTCTCCTCCCCTTCCCCTCCAACCTCCACTCACCTTCACTACATCAACTCCAATAGATAGATGTATTAACATGTATAAGCTAAATATCCAGCAGGACGTCGGGAATCGCCACAATACATCAGCAGCAATGTATCCAACACCTGCTCCAAAGAAGCTGTCCGATTACTTCAACTTCTTCTTTGGTCTCAATTGGTTGGTGTGGCCACACTTTCTCTTTCTGCAGTTGGTGGCTCTTGGTGGCAATCTGGCGTAACACTTACGGCAGATGGACTTCTCACAGTTGTACTTGGAAGCCAAAGCTTTCAACGATGGTTCAATCATGGCTGCTGTTGGATAAAGAATTCAATGAAATGGAAAAACGAAAAATGTTTTCGGGGCAGTTTGCGCACGCGGTGTACGGATGCGGTGCCGCCGCTACATGCAGATGGCAGCAGTGAAATGTGATCACGTGAAAAGGGCATGTGCCCTAATTGCATCCTCATGTTGGAGGAAAGGCCAACAACAACTCTGGAGAGATGTGAAGAAGCGAGCTGATTTCTATCTAAGTGAAAATTCATTGATGTCTTTGAAAGGTAGTCTGAAAGCCCATTTATACACTGTGACGTTGCATTGCCTTGGTGCAAAGTAAAAAGTCTCCAAAAAGTGCTACTAGTCAGTGAAGGCAAATGTTACAGAATCTTTTTCGAAACTCTAGGGCTTCCAGTGTCGATACATTCTTTTCTCTCGTAGTTATCACGTATTTCCACATCTAGAATCCTTCTGGACGCCAAAAGTTGAGAAAGGACGTCCATTCAAACCTTGGAACGTGAATTCTGCAATATGACTATGACATCACGAGTCTCGACAGTTATGACAATGATATATATCGCCTCCATTCAATCGCCTCCATTCACTGCAGTGCACCACATTCCATGCATATACGACGCCTGGTTGACAGCCACCGGCATTTGCAGCCATGTCTTGACCTGGTGTACGGATGCGACTGCCCTACATCTTTCAACCAGCCATTTACTATCATCAACTCACGGTCACCATTTCATCCATACATGGACTTCTCCAACCAAGAGCACGGCTCCAATAAGGAGAATGACGATAAATCCGGAGACTCTGTCCAATTGCCCGTCTCTGAGCAACCCCCAATAGATTCGACTTCTCAGCAGTTAGTAGAATCTATATCTACAGACTCAAGCAAACCCCACAATACCCATGACGACAATGCAGAAAATGTTCCTCACATTGACGTGGACATATATCCGCTCCCAGTGCAAGATTTAGATGACGGCAGAAATGACGTACATGACCAGGACCCAAACACATCCATTACGTTACATGCGCCAGAGCCCGGCCATCTGTTCACCACGCCGCTGAAACTGCTTCCTCCATTAAAAGACATTGAGTCAATCACCACGCCGAAAAGTTTCAGCGTCGCCAAGGATTCCATCTCCGAGCAAGTGGAAAGCTCCCCAGTTGTGCACCATAGAAGCACTCAGCTTGAGAATTTGGCTGAAGCCGAGGAGGATGCATTTGACTCGGTCGCCAACGACACATTTGCAAGCACCACAGAGCCAGAGACCCGCAAAGATGATCCTCTGTCGAGCAAAGCAGCCGAATACCTGGCAGGTGCCACATTTATCGGAGTTGAACCTTCAGAACTTTTCTCGTTAAGCAGCGAGGTGGTGTCCAAGATAGCACACAGAGCACAGCAGTATCAAGGGATTCTGTCTGAACTTTCATTCTTCAAGTTGAACCAGGAGCTGATCAATCAGGTGCAGCAAAAGAAGTTCGACATGTTCCAGAAAAAGGTGGAGAAGTTGACCTCGGCCAATGATGCTCTTACTGCAGAAAATGATAAACTTTCCGCAGAAGCCGATCTTAAAGAGGATCTAGTGAAATGCTTGCGGAATCAAGTGTCGTCTCTCACAGATAAAGCAAACAAACTTGAAACCACTGCGGGGGAAAAAGAAAGTTCTTACACAGAGAGAATAGGCATCAAAGACCAAGAAATTTTTCGCCTTAACGACTCGCTCAACAAACTTACAAAAGCAAGTGTGGATTCTGGACAACGTCTAAGCGAAATCACGAAAGAGTTGAATGAGGTCACAAATGAAAAGTTCACATTCAAGCTTGAGTTGAGCAAAGTTGCTAACGAGCTTTCGTATGTTAAGAACCAGAAAGACTGGTACGAGCAGGAATTAAAATCTATTCAGGACAAATATACCGAGTTGATCAAAAAACATGACTCCGACTACTTGAAGGATTCAAACAAAATCTCTTCCTTGGTATCAAAGACGGATACTTTAACATCATTGAATGAGGCATTAAAAGCTCAAGTAAAGACTCTCCAGGAGAAATTCGAACAGGAATCCACAAAATCTTTAGAACTTGAGTCGAAGTTCGAAGTCCAATCAATCAAATTTGCTAGAGAATCAAGTGCAAAGGATGATATGATCGAGCTTCTCAACCTCCAAGTGAGTGAAAGAAGCGATAGAATTACTCAGCTTGAGGATTACGCCGAGGAATTGAAATCTTCGACCGCCGAATCGATCGGCGCATTACAAAAGGAACTCTCTGACAAGGTAGAAAAAATCATCTTACTTGAAGAGCGTCTCAGAAGAACTGAAGATGCATTGGATTCTGAATTACATAAAGAAACCGAACTTCCAAAATTAGCACAGTCGGCCGAGCTCATTATGCAAAATAGTCCTCTGGGAATCTCCTTGTCGACGTTATACACAGAGTTTAATCATGTCAAAAAGGAGCTTGCATTGGAGAGATCCCAAAAAGAGAAACTTGCTGATCAGTTGCAACATTTTGTGTCTGAACTTGAGTCCAAGAAGCCCGCCATTGCTAATTACAGAAACCAGATTCAATTCTACGAGCAATCCATGAAAGACATGCTTGGAAAGTTGGAGTCTGTTCGCATCGAAAAGTTAGAGAGCGAAAAGGAGAGCAACAGATTGCGTACAAGATTGGCATCTTATGAAACCGAACTTTTGTCCATGAAGCAACTATCAAAAGATCTCGGAAGACAATTATGTTACTACTTGATCCATTCCAAGATCAGAGAGGGCAATGAGGATCCATTGACTTCGAACGAGAAGAGAGTTATTGATCTGATTTTGGCTAGAAGCGGTAACAAAGATATGAGCATGGAAACTGATACAGACCAGCTTATCACTGAACGTTTGGTTAATTTCGCCAGTGTCATAGAAATGCAGAAACAGAATGAGGAGTTGCTTTTGGCTATCAGACAACTCGGTAAACAACTTGAAGATAAGGAACATGAAACAAATGGCTTCGAAGTTGCAGCAGTTGAAGAAGCTAGAGAGGCCATTTTAACCTTGCAAGGCGAATTAGATAGCATTACTATCAAGTTAGAGGCTGTGACCAAAGAGAGAGATCTCATGAAGTCCCTCAATGGTGGTGATGTGACCAATGAGAACAACAAGATTGATTACTCGAGCTTCAACACTGCTAATAAAGAGTTGAAGGCAACAATCGCCGAAAAGGAAACAGCATCCAGAGAATTTCAAGCTCAATCTGCAGAGAAGATCAAAAAGCTTAACGAAAAGTTGACTGTTGCCAATAACGCAAAGGAAGAGTTACAGCTTAAGCTTTCGTCCGCTAAACACTCAGTTGAAATGTCTGAGAGCAGATTAGAAAACTCTAAAAAATCACTCGATAATATCCGAACAGATCTTGATTATTTCAAAAAGGAGGCCACATTCTGGAAGGAGCAGGCATCTAAACAGGAAAGCCTTTTGGTGAAAAAATCTAACGAGCTAAGAGATGCAGAGAGAAGCTTGGTCGCTGCCAATGCTTCCACTAAAAATTTGTCCACCGAAAAGGAAGTTTGGGCTGCCTTGCATCTGTCTTTAAAGGATGAAATTGCACATTTGAAGAAGGACAAGGAGCATCTCAACTCTTTTGTGTTCAATTTGCAGTCTCTTATCAAGGAGAGGGAGTCTGCTTCTCTTGAGTTGTCGAATAGATTGGCTGGAAGTGTTCAGAACTACCAGGCCTTGCAAGATAAGATTGCAGAAAAGGAAGAGAGAATTCTGATTTTGGCTAGTCAATCCGAATTGGCCTTGAAGGCACAGAATACAAAGCTTGAGCAGGTGAAAGAATTGAGCCAAAAGCTCTTAGATGCTAAGTCGAAGCTCGCAGAAAAGCAATCGCTAATCGATGGTCTTAGAAGAAAGCTTGCAGATTCGGCTGCTGCGCCAACACCTTCTCTTCAACCCTCCACAGTCACATCAAATTCGCATTTTGGTCACGAATCAGATATTCTTCCTTCTGAATATGAAGATATCAAGAATGACTTGAAGCTCGCAGAATCTCAAGTTACAGAATTCAGTAACATCGCAAAGGCTGCCGAAGACGCTCTTATGAAGGCTACGGAAGTTTTCGATCAGTTCAAGATTACATCTGATGAGAAAATTCATAGTCTTGAAGCGGAAAGAAATGAGCTTGCATCGAAAGTCTCGACTTACAAGAGAAATGTCGAGGATCTTCAATCTCAATTGTATGAAACTGAAAATAAGTATATGAATGAGATTCAGGAACTCAAGGCCAAGGTACATGAATACTCTTTGAAGGCAGGCTCCTATGATAACCTTCGGAAAGATTACGAGAGTAAGATTGCCACTATAAACTGTGACTTGCAATCTCAAATGAACATAAACAACGAGCTTGAGAGTAATTACAGAGCAAAATTGGCAGAAACTGAAAAGTTGATCACAGACATTACGAAAGAAAAGGAAGCAAATTCCAGCTTGAGAACTGAGCTTGGTAATGTTTCGTCAAAGCTTAGAACCATTGAAGCAGATTTGAAAACCAAGGAAGATATCTTGGCTGAACAGGAATCCGGTAAACAGGAAGAATTGGCAGCTGCTCAAATGAAGATAAAGGATTTGGAGTACCAGTACAATCTAGCCCTCAACCAACTAGAATTAAACACCAGTGGAGCCTCTACCACTGATACAGATGGCACAGAAGATTTGAGAGAAGTTGTCCACTTTTTGCGTCGTGAAAAAGACGGAGCCGAAGCCAAGGTAGCTAGCCTTACGGACGAGCAATCAAGGTTAAAGACACAAATAGAAACTGTGACTTCAGAGTTGAACGCTTCCAGATCGCAACTCTCAAGAATACAAATGATGAAAATGCAGCTCGATGACGCCACCAAGGATCACAGCCGTATGATAGAGCAACTCGAGCACTTAAACATTTTGCGCGAGAGCAACACCACTTTGAGGAATGAGAATCAATTGGCGCAGGAAAGAATTGCTCAATTACAGGCTGAGATTGAACTGATCAAGGCTCAACCTGCAGCTCCTGCAACTTCTGATGATTCCGAGATTGCAGTTCAGATGCAAGAACTTAAACTCTTGAAAGAGGAAAACGAAAGGTTGAAGACACAACTTACTAATAATGAAGAGGTCAAGAACTTGATGCAGAGATTCGAGAATTTGAAGAATGAGTTTAAGACTAAGCTTATGGGTCACAGAAACAAGAACAAAGAGTTGGAGAAGCAACTTGCAGAAGTCAAAACTTCGCTCGAAGAGGCGACAAAGCAAGCAAATGAGAAGGATAAAGTCGCTTCTGAGAAGGCTGCAAGGGAAAAGAATTTTAATGAAGAGATCAACAAATTAAAGGCAGCCTTTGAGACCGAGAAGACAAACCTTGCTAACACCTTGAAGTCTCAGTATGAACAATCGCTTCAAAAAGAACTCGAGACTGCAAAACTGTCATCTGCCTCGAGTGTTTCAATCGACGCTGTCAAGCAACAAGTTGAGAAAGAATGGATTTCAAAAATGGAAGCCTCTAATAAGGAACTCACTGCTAAATTTGCCAAGGAGTTGGAATCCAAAGTACTGCAGCAAGTTTCTCAAAGATTAGCACAGAACCCTGCTCAGGGCCAGAACATTGAGGAAGCCAGAAAGTCCATTGCTCAAGAGTATGAAAAGAAGATCAAGCAACTCAATGAGGACTTTGACAAACGGTTGGCTCAGGAGTTGAAAGCTGTTGAGAAAACCGTTGACAAGAAGTACGAATTTAAGCTCAGAGTGTTGAACCGTAAGGTCGAGCGTCTTGAAAAAGAGCTGCTCGAAAAGCAGCCTTCTCCTTCTTTGGGAAACAATGACAACTTGAATCCCAACACCAATGATCCTAAAATTGCTAATGATGGGAACCAGGCAACAGGTGGTCAGTCTGAACTTATCTCTACAAATCGTAGGGGTGCTGTCAACCAAACTAATGACAAAAAACGGCCCATCGGCAACTCACAGGCTCCTGTCAATAAAAAGGCCAAGGAGTAATCATGTATATTGATCACATTATAATTTTCTTGCTAAAATTTTGTAGTATTTCGCCGATGACGAAGATATCTAAATTCATCACATGACTAAGGTTCATGCTATGACTGTTAATAAGGTTCATGCTATGACTGTTAATTCCATTCACATTTTTGCAACGTTCATCATAAAGGTTTCTACTTGAACTTACCGGTTTATACAATGTTTCTTTTTCTCTCTCTGATCATTTCACAATCATGGGAAAACCTACGTCTTTAAATAATTTTCCACAAGTGATGGTCGATATTCAGCTTGAGAGAATTTTTACTCAAATTTACCGATTATTTGAAAGTTTTGAGATCTGGACGTGATCTCTTGATCAGAATTAGACGCCTTACTGTCCAAATTTCTTAACGGCTCTCTCACCGCCTCATTGGTTTGGACGCCTTCACAGTTTTCCGTAATCGGTGTTATGTACATCAGTACCTCTCATGGTTTCAGAAGCAAGATAAGCACGCAATCTCGGCGTGCAGGTGCATGCTAGTCACCCCATCCGCATGCATTAGCCGGAACAACAGTTTTTCCGGCTGTATAACCATTGCTCAAAGCGAGGAAAGGCTCGTTACAAGACGAATGAATTGCGGAAGAAAATGGTAGGTTGTACATATTATACGCTCTATAAACCATGATTTTTCCGAATTTCACACTTATATTTTTTATGCGTACTATTCATTGTCAGGTGAGCTGCGAAATGATTCATGGAAGTGTGCTGGCAAGCTCATGCACCCATGACTAACTCTCTATATATATTCACACCTGATCCCTGTTAGATTTACATATTATTGTTATGTGCTAATAAATGATGAATACAAGCGTGAGTACTGAAACTTTGGAAAGGGCTAAGACAATTCACCCAATCCCACTCACAACGATGTTGTCTCTGACGAGGTTGTCTTCTATGAATATGAGGAGAACCTGGTCAGTGCAAGCTACTCCAGATGTCAGTGATGATGAGAAGGAGAAGGAAGAATCTGAAAGAGAACAGTCTGAGGAACTTTTATCAAATGTTCCACACATGCATAAATCGGCAGAGCTGGACGAGGAAAATGAAGAGAAACCTCTGTCGATTTTCCGGAAACCGGAGAAATACATTATCGTGCTTTTAGGAGGACTTTCAGGATTCTGGTCGTCGATATCGTCCCCTATATATGTGCCTGTGCTTTCACAAATAGAAGATGCGTTCAAGGTTTCCGAGCTGGATGTGAACGTTACTATGGTTGTGTATTCGATATTTCAAGGACTCGGACCCATAGTATTTTCCAATTTGGCCGATTCTACAGGAAGAAGACCAATAGTTTTGATGTGCTTATTAATTTATATGGCCGCCAATGTAATAATTGCTGTCAACACCAGCTTTGCAGGATTGGTCGTGCTTCGGTGCATCCAGGCCTTTGGTATTTCATCAACTATTTCTTTGGGGAGTGGAATTGCCAGTGATATTACAACAAGAGCAGAACGTGCGTCATTTATTGGACTCACGACTGGGTTGGCGCTTCTAGGACAAGCATTTGGTGCGTTTATTGGAGGCATGATCTCGTCTGCTTTTGGATGGAGAGCCATCTTTTGGTTTCTTGCCATTGCTGCCGGTGCTACGTTTGTTGTAATCTATTTCTTGCTTCCAGAGACCGGAGCAAGTATTGTCGGAGTGAGAGCTGACCAACTCCCCCAGAAGTGGCAGCTCATTACAGTTGCACCAATTTTGAAAACAAAATGGTTCATCGACAGACTAGCACCAGCAAGTGCAGAGCCCTATTTTGAGAAAAAAATTTCTAACCCTGCTATAAAGTCTGCTAGAAAGTTCAATTTGTTGAAGCCCTTGAGAATTTTAGCGATTCCTCAAGTGTACTTGACTCTAATCCCAGCATCTATATGCTATGCGTTATGGCTCATGATGCTTACGTCTCTTTCTCATGCATTGACTAAAGACTATGGCTACTCGCTTGATGAAGTGGCTTTAGCTTACATTCCAAGTGGACTTGGAGGGCTCGCGGGATCTGTCTCCATTGGGGAGATGTTAGACTACTCATACAAAGTATCTCGCAGGAAGAATCAAACTGAAGGCTGCCGTTTTAGTGTTTTGAGATCAAGACTTATTGTTTCAGTCCTTCCATCGTTCTTATGTGTAGCTTCCTCCTTGGTGTTTGCATGGACTTTACAACTCCATGGTCCAGTGGCATTGGTAGTCATTGCTTCATGTGTTATAGCTTTTGGTGCCATGAACTGGCTTACCATTTCCAGTACAATAGTGGTGGATGCCAATCCAACTGAAGCTTCTGGGTCATGTGCGTGTGTCAACCTCACCAGGTGCTGGTGTGCTGCATTGTTTGTAGGGGTTTTGACCAAAATGGAGGGAATGGGTATGGGATGGTGTTACACGTTGATGGCAATCTTATGCGGAGTGTCCAGCTCTTGTGTGGCGTACTTGTATTTTCATGAAGGCAGGATGTGATCGACTTTTGGTAATAGGAACAATAAATAATAATTAATCAGGGACCATACTCGAATTCTTTAGCTAATGATGCTTATCCTCCAGCCGTTAGCCCTAGGCCCATGGTACGATATTACCACGTCACTTTCCTCCTGCTCTGGAAGTACCACAATGGTACCATCCACGCAAAACCGTCTGTTCTGGAGTGGAATGCCGTTTTTGACCTTCAACTCGATTCGCTGGTCCTTGTTGACCAAATTGTAGAAGACCTTCTCGTTTGTGATGTGTTTTCCTCCAGCGTAGACCTCCATCATGATATCCATAATGTAGTTCTCGTCTTCCTCGGTCAGGAATCCTACCACATACAAGTTGGAGTCGAAGATGTTCCCCCTGGGCAGAACTTCGAATGTGGGCTCGAACTTTTTCGATGGAGTCACGACAAAGTACGCAAATGGGCCCTCTTTATGCGTGCTAGTGGCACCTTGTCTAGTAACTTCAAAGACCCCCTCATATTTCTGCGGTCTGGCCAAGTTCCGCCCAGCAGCTATCTTGAACCGTTCAATGCCAAACTTCCGCAACTCATCAGTGTCACTATCGGCCACTAAGGATGCGTGAAATGCCCACGATGCTACAACCAAGAAGAGAAGTGGGCCTGAGAAGGCGGTCTTCGTCCCGTCGTGTTGGAGAATGTACGAACCATTAGGGAATTGAGCCTTGTACAAGTTAAGCGGCCTTCCATCGGACTCCTGGTACAACACCAACTTCTTAACCGCAGCAATCTCATCCGTCAACCCGATTGAGAGCGCCAACGAGTTTCCAGTACCTGCTGGAACTACGAGCATCTTCAAATGTGACTGCTTGCCTGGACCCAACGCATTGATGAGCTCATTGATGGACGTGTCACCACCAATCACAACCAATGTGATCGGACGATCTCTAGGCTTCAACGATGCAGCAAACTCTGCAATTGCCGTGGAATTTTGTGTAGGTATATAGATATGGTCAATGTTGAGCACATCACTTAAAAGTGGCCGGAGAACTCGACCGTAGATGCTTGAATCTGGGGTTCGCAGCTTGCCAGATCTGAGCGAGTCCAATATGTATACATCGTCGTTGGCAATGGCCAATTGGCTCCTGTTGATGGAGATTATGTCTGATGAATCTAGAGCTGGCACCTTCTCAACTTTCAACCTGAGACTACCGTCCGTGTCCTCCAACGAGACTACTTGACTCGTTGAGACTTCGTGGAAGAGGACTGTCATGAATTAAACACAAAGATATAGTCTCCTTATTAGTACGATCGGGGTCAAGTAGTTCTAGATAAGTGCCACAGTTGTGGGAGAGCAGCCTGCAGTATTAGGGCTTATACAAGAGCCAGACAAGATGGCCTATAGAGTAGTAGTGACTTCAGGAACGAGTGATTCAATATTTCTTTGTAAGACGAACAGCAAGACAACTTCTTGGATTTTCATTAACTATTTAGCTTCACCTTCTGGGAGGCATGTATCCCGATCTGGAGTTGGGAGGTGCACCACCGTTGTAACTGCCCTGGTAGTTCTGATTACCTTGGTTGTAGTTGCCATTGTTGTAGTTTTGGCCACCGTATCCGGAAGAGTAGTGGTTGTTGTAGCTGTTGTTATGCTGGCCAGGATTGCGGGGGGAGCTTTGGTTGTGGTTTTGATTGTAGTTGTTGTAATTCTGATTGTAGTTCTGATTGTAATTCTGATTGTAATTCTGATTGTAATTCTGGCCCTGGTTGTACCCTTGATTATAGTTTTGGCCCTGGTTGTAGTTGTTGTAGTTTTGGTTGCTATACCCCTGGTTGTTTCCGTGCCCTCCATTGTAATTCTGGTTGTGGCGCTGACCACCATAATTATTGGAGATGTTGCGGTTGCCATTGTATCCATTGTTATCACCATAATTATTGTAGTTGTTTCGGCTGTTGTTGTAACCTCTGTTTTGCTGCAGGCTACCGTTAGGTTTTTGGTTTCCATTCAGCATTTTGAGGGCTGCTCTATATCCACCGGGACGCATCGAGAAAACAAGAAAGTTTTCCTCACCGCTAGGTCCGTGGTTGACATAGTCAGAGGTATTTCTGAACCGGTTAAAGTTTCTTTGTGGTCTACCCAGAGCGTTGGCAATGTTGTACTTATCTCCATCATTGAGAACCCTGACGTGTCCAATGTATCCATTCAACAACATAGACTTGCCCGAGTGAGCTTTTGGGAATTCGTACCATGCTTGCATGTACGCTGACTTGTCGATATTGGGCATGTCTCCTTCGTTTAATGGGAAGATCAATTCTCCATCAGCGGAGAAAGACTCTAGTGGCTTAACCTTACCAGCAAGACCGGTTTTGTGGCTGTAGAACTCCACGTCTTTATCATCAGAAAATTCTGCTGCAAAATGTTTGTAGTTTTTGTTTTGGCTGGATATGAACAATTGCGCCTTCTTGTTGGTATTCCGTTCTCTCTCGGCATCAGTCAACAAGGCATACTTTGCTCTCACTGCAGTAAGAAGTCGAGTCTCGTCAATAAATGGCAATAAAGCAATTCCCTGCCAGCTCATCTTAGCACCGTTCATATCGATCTGGAAATCTTCAGGATAGAAGTCAATAATCTCACTTTCTGGATTACTCATCAAATCCCTGAAAACTTCCGGCAAAGTATGACCTGATGCCGCAGGAAGAACAGCCATAAGTTGCTCGTATGGGTTGAAAGGTTGGCCAAGCTCAAATTTGATACCTTCTTCGCCCACTATTTCTCTGATATCAGTGAAGTCCGCAGCAAATGGAGCATAGTGGTAAGGATAGTACCACTGCCATGATGGACATCCTTGATAATAGTAGAGCAAAACCCAAGAAATACCCTCCAAATAGGCTCTGGCTACATCCTTTCTAATCTTGTTGATTTCCTCTGGGGTCTCGGCATGGAACTTCTTCTTGTAGTATCTATCTCTGTAGCCAGCTTCCCAATTACGCACATCATCGCCATCTTCATCTGCATCCGACGAACCAGCAGTATCTAAATCGCTCGCTGGTCTCTTTTTGGACTCGCTGGCAGAATCTGTATCTGTCTGAGACCCATTTTGAAAATCTTCAGCTGTCTCAGCAACTGTTTGCCCTGACTTTTCTGCCAAGAGTTTCTTGAGCGCATTGGCAGCATCTGCGTTGGCCATATTGGCTTTCGTAATGATCCCTCTGTTATGGACAATATCCTTATTAGAGAGCTGCGCATATCCCTCTACCATTTTCCCCGATGTATCCATCAATGGCATATTGGTGTCTGCAATGACAGGAGCCTTTTCCTTTCCCTTAGAAACCGTCAGTAGGTACTGAGCTCTCAATGCACTTTCTTCAGCACGGCCAACCTTACGTCTCTTGTCCATATTGGAGCTGCGGAGCTCGTTCTCGTGTCTTTTGCGGAAGATTTCATCCTCCTTCGTAGCCAAAACACCCAAAAGCTGCTCAACACCTTCCAAGTTGAGCTTCCCGTCACAGGTGATGTAGTCATTTAATCTGGGGATCACCTGCTTCCAGCACCGCACCAAGATATCGATACCGTTGTCTCTGACACTCAAAGATGGGAAATGGGGCAAGAAATCGTTGCCCACAAAGAAACACATGAACACCCAGTCATCAATGGCCCTTTCCAAGTCCCACTGCATCAGCATGCGCTGGTTCAACTCCACCTCCAAGTATTCACGCAATACGTTCACGTGAAGCCACAAAAACGGTTTCTGGGCGTCCTGAGCATCGATGAGCTCCTTCTGCTCGGCGGTCATCAGCAACTGGTCGCTGACCCGCATTCTGCGTCCTCCACCTTGAGCGAAAACATCTTCACGGAGAACTCTGAAGTGAGGCTCGTGAGTAGCAAGACCCAAGAAGATAAGATCCGCATCTAAACCGTAGATACAATGGCGGGTGTTTGGGTCGTACTGCGCGTCCGACCGCTGGGACCTAATGAAACTCATAATCTTATGCTCTCCCTCACCCGGCACAGTGGCATCGCTGATAATCACCTGTAGATCTTTCCAACCAGGATCCGAAGCCAATTTATATGCCACCCAGTACCGCAACGCACCTGCAAGACCGTCCATGAACGGCGTACCTGGCGTGATGGCATTGGTATCCCACTTTCTCTTCCCCTTGACAACGTCGTCGATAATCTCACCTCGAGCTTCAAACTCGCGGATCTGTCTTTCCTTTTCCTCATTGGCAATCTTGGCATCTTGAGCAGCCCTGAAACGACGTGACCGCTGCTGGTTCATCTTGGCTCGGGGAGCCACTCCGTCCACGGCAATCATCAACACTTTCCGCGGCCGTGCCATCATGAGTACACGGTCCGTATACTTGAAAACATCCAAGAACATCTCATCCTCGGTCTCTGGCGCAGGTTTGTGCTCTGGGTGTGAACATGGATGAACAATTCCGTTCATGTCCAAGTAAAGGTTGTCAAGTTCACCGTTTGGGTTTGGGTCCACATACTGGGGCAACATCCCGTACTGCGGGTCGCCCGACTCCTCCACTACTGGAGAGATGATTTTCGGGTATTTTGTCGAAAGCCATCTGAAGAGGGCTGGCACTCCCATGGTTAGAGAAAGTTAATGTAGTTGAAGAGATGGGCAATTGGGTAGTGTATGGAGAGTGAGTAGTAAAGAAAATGTGGAGGCCAGAATGGAATGAGGGTGGTTGAGGGTATGATAGGGATTAATATTGATACTATTATTGAGAATACGGTAACATCTATGATAATGCTGTGAAAAAAAGTTTGTGGACCTAATAGTTGTTTTCATTATATGGTTAGTATGAGGGTGCAACAGTTTTTGGAGCTCAATTGTCGCATAGTAATTTCAAGTGAGTTTAATGAGATGTGAAAGGAAAAGAAAATTGAAAACTGTCAAAAGATCATATACATTAAAGAAAGTTAATAATATAGGTGGCTATTGATAGAGATTTGTTGATGGGAAAAAACAACAGTGAGGAACCAAGTGATAGAAAGCCCAAAAATTAACGACAACTGCAGGATTCGAACCTGCGCGGGCAAAGCCCAAAAGATTTCTAATCTTTCTCCTTAACCACTCGGACAAGTTGCCTTGTTGGGAATGTTCCAGTTGGATACTGTCCTGGACCACTAAAATGACCCTAAAATCAGGTTTTGAGTATCTGATGATGTTACTTAAAAACTTTTCCCCTTAAAGTACTCAAATTTGTCTTGAACAGGCTTCATTCATTATGCAGCACCTGCTTTCGAAGAAACATGAGTCAAAGAGGACGAAACAAGCACATTAGAATGATTATCATCTTCTTTCATAACAGGGAAGTTTTTAGTGATCTCTCACTGTACAGTTTAGTTTTCATTTAGCTAGAATGATTATTTTTGGATTGTGAGAAATTGTCTTCTCGACTCTCGCTAATTGTAGGCTTGGGCTGCTCATGAATATTGAATACATAAGATTGTCAGCTCCAGGTTTCAGCTTTCAAGTATGTCTTGCTTAACCTACTTTTAATCTCCCTATTATTTATTAAGAGACACGTTTATATTCTCTTCAAGTGGTTCTGCCAGCAACGCATTTGGAGTCTATACTTATTAGAGCTGACTTGAGAGTCTGAAAGAATGGTACACTAACTAACATAGCGGGATGCTCAATACATTTACTTTATAGACTGATTTTATCTCAGTAACTATAATGAGTGCAAATATACCATTTAGCACCTTCGTTAAAGGATCGAAGACCGTAGAATTTCCTGGGACGTTCTTGCAGCAATAACGGAAGGGAATAGAAATTGTGCTAAGTTTCTCGATAGAAAAAATACTTTAGGAGAAGCTTCAGTGTCAAAAAGACAGTAGTATTCTCATGCATTGAAGGAATTAATATTAAGTTTGAACGATTGCCTATTGGACCATGAGAAATCCGAAACATAATAATCTTTTTATTCATATCTACTTAGTAGCATCTGATTCCCCTGCATTCTCAGGCCTATTTACAATCCATTTGAGGCAACATAGTTTTTCAACCATCTTGTCTCCAACTCAGAAGTTCATCATCACACAATAATTTCTTTGTTTAAGTATAAATTTCTTCACCCTTGAGGGTGTGAAGCTGCATTTGGGAACATGTTGTGTCTGAGAACGTATTGTTATCTAGAAGCATGAGAGGTATGCAAGTGCTTCTGACCTGGTAATGTTGTCTAAATTAATAACCAGCATATCATATGAATAAATAACGAGGAATTGTACGAAATGGGGGAACGCAAGCTATCATTTATTTAATGGAGAAGACCCCTCAGGTACCTCGCAGAGCTATTTACACTGATCAAGTAGGATGAAAAGATAAATCCGGTTTTTGGGTTTACAGGCATTTCAGAATTGTACCATCGAATAATCTCACTAATTAAAAATTATGTCAAGATTTTGGTTCATCCATTCCATTGTTTCAAAAGGGACAACGAGAGAAAAAGACGACTAAATGTCATAATAAGGATAACTGGTAAGTCTCAAGTACACCTACAGGGACATGATATATTAAAATATGAACTGGATTGACGGCTACTGCATGAACTTAAATCAGATCGATTTTATAATAAGTGTATACTAGAGACTATCTGCTTTTCGTATGTGTTACTTTGTCTCTCTCTCTCTCTCTCCTTTCCTTCCAAAATCACATTTCAGGCCAAAAGATTTACATGTTTCTCCATGAGTGAGATCTATCGATGCACCGGGAGTTAGAATACCGTTGGAGAAACAAAAATTAAGTACACTCCACCCTGATTCATCAATCGTAAGAGCTGTTCGGCATTTTGGTTTGACCTACTGCATCGACTGGAGATCATCCGTAAGCACAAAATCCTCAACAGACAAAATTCAATGACTGTTTTCAGGTGTTTGCAAGTCTTCACGAAGTCCCAACAGCACTTTGTTACACCAATGTTCCTATTTACTTCAAAACCTCTCAGAAACAAATGTTCCGCGCTTATTCCTTCCGGTAAATACTGTACCAACGTCATCAACGCGGGAGGCTGCATAAATTATTTCTAAATGCATGCATAAGGCCCGGAAAATCGTACAAAGCAGATTAGCGGTATACCTACTCAATCCTCTACTACCCCAAAAATTTGGACGAGTTGAAATTGCAAGTTTATAATTATTCCCTGAGAGCTAACTAAGACGCTACCTCGTTTGTATATTTCGAAACAGCCTGACAAACTAGACCCCGATTTTCTCAGCAAACTCTTCAATTTTTTTGGAAATCTCTGATGGGCAAGTCTATATCCCTTCCCGTGGATGCATTAAACTCGGCTATCCGATTGATATGACATTCAATTCAAAAGCAGGTGTAGAGGTACATGTGTGGAGAATTTGGTTGCCAAAGAATTTGGAGTATGCCATGGTGTGGATTTATATATGTTGTTATATGCTACGAGCGAGGTTGCACCAACGAAGAGATAATTTTTGCTACCAACTGGTTGAACCCTATCTCCAGTGCTAATCATTTGAGAAAATATTGAGTGAGATAATTACGAGATTTAGAAGTTAAATTCTTCCAGGAAGATGGGACTGTTGAATAAGTGGAATATCCTCCTTGGGGTTGGAGTCTTCTCAAGGTAGCAAATGCTGTTTATGATTCATAAAGTACCAAGTAGTTGAAAGAGGTGGTAGAGATGAAGTTCTACATTCTTTCATATTCTATAATGTATTTTCTAAACCCACTTTGAAATTAAACTATACTGGACCGTTGTAAATGGCCGCAGAGAACGCCAAACTCCATGTAAGACTCTGTCCTCCATCGAGGTAAGTATTTGTAAACGAGCTGGAAGAGAAAAAATCGTAGGAGGTCGTACCATCAGAGAGTGCCTGGTTCAAGCGCAAAATACCAGTCCAGCCCGAATTGATGCTTCCGATAATTGACTGGAGGATTGCAGACCATTCTTCAGAAACGTAGTTGATTCCTCTGATCAAAGACGAAGCTGGGGTGATGGGCAACATGTGTATACCGTGAATGTATTCAGTGTTGGTTCCGAAGTAGGTGGTGTAGTCGATCTTATTATCGAATATGATACCTGAGACCTTGTTGGCAATTAGTCTGCTTGGCTCGATCAGATTTGAATCCGAGTAAAGGAAGTACAGATTCATGGATCTGCTTTGAATTTTCAACATCAAGTCTCCTCTGGCTTCCATGGCGGTATCTCCAATTACACTTCCCCACAATTTCATACCGTATGAAAAGTTGTAGTCCTCAGAGGAAGACTCTTCATCCTTTCCGTCGCCGCTTTCAAACAATCCCTTGGCGTATGAGTGACCATGGAACCAATCGAACATTCTGGAAACTGGGAAGTACGGATCATTTTCCGAAGGGTTGGCAACATCTCTGATTAATGCATTAACCCACCCCTTGTTATCCTCTGCCCATGTGCCGTTGTACTTCTTGTCGATATATCCCACAATAGCAGCAGCATGGACATGATAACCGTAGTGGAAGTGGTGGTCATTGTAATAACCAGCACCGTACTCAAGGCCTGTATCACCTTGGTTACTAGCAGTGGAGGTAATACCTCCGAACTTGGTGTCGTGCATCAATGGATAAGCAATATTGTTCAGTGACACTTCAGCAAAGAAGCTCTTTAAGCTGCTCAACAACGATTGAGCCAAGGCTTTATTTTTAAGGATGTCATTGACCACCAACAAGATGTAGGCGTACTTGTCCACCAGTTTACCCATGTAGTACATGGAGTTCTGCAGTTTGATAGTGGCGGCCACATCAACGCCGCTAAGCTCGCTCACAGCGGCTTCGTAAATCTCTTCAAGCTGGTCTTTCTTGTAGATAATCTTAGTACCGAAGTCTTCTCTCCATGGATAAAACTGGACGTCGGTGTTGATCGAGTCAACGAAGGACAAACTGCTAGTCAAGAAACCGACCATCAGACCCTTGGTGGTGGAGTCCAACTGAATTCCAGTATTAGTGGCCTTTGTAGTACTGTCTAAAGCATCCAAGTGATGTGGCAAAGCAAAGATAATTGGAGATCCGGCTATAGACGAGCCAGATGTAGTGTAGTCAAAGCTGTAGGTAGCAGTGGAGCAATCGAGAGAACCTGACAATTTTGCTGATGTAACATAAGCGCCAGCAGCTTGGCGGTATGTCTCCTCCTGGGAACTGGTAGATGGGGCAACAGCTGCTTGAATTATAACTCCATCCAGGTTTCCTGAACCAACGATATCACCATCGCTCATAGTTAATTCGAATCCAGTATTGGTAGATGGCAATGTAACGAACAATAACCAAGAAGTCCCAGAGTTCAAACTCACGCGGTATTTCTGCAAAGTAGGGATTGCAGGGGTGAAAGACTCCTTGGTCAAGCCGGTGATCGCATAGATGGTCGAGATTCTTGCAGTCAAGCCTCCATGATACTTGGCAGTAGCAAATCCCATACCCTTTACAAGAGGGATTTCAATGTAATTGCTCAGTCCATCAGATAATGTGACAGTTGCTGACATCTCCCTCATGTTAGAGACCTTCAAGATATTGTTGGTAGAGTTGATAGTGGTTGCAGAAAAAATAATCTCAGCAAGACCAGTAGGATTGAAGTAATAAGATGCGGCACCATTGGTGTTATTGCTTCCATAAGCACGAAGACTTGTGTCAGTATGTTGTACGGCAAATCCATACTTGTTTTGCTTTTCCCAAAAAAAACCATACGGGAAAGTCCAAAGCATGTCAGTCTGGCTTCCCAACATCAAGTTAGCGTAAAACTTATTTGTCTCAAATGGAAGATCATTGGAAACACCGTCTGGAATGTCCAATGGCAATTGACCGGCGCTGAAGTAAGTGCTAGGATTCTCCGTGGAAATTTCTTGGAACAAGTCTGCGACCACATTACAAGACGGGAAAGTAGTCAAGGTCAAAGTTGAAGCGCCAGAAGAGCTGGAACTGGAACTGCTAGGGCTGGAGATAGCACTCGAGCTAGCGCTAGAACTAGAGCTGGAAGTAGATCCACTGGAGAATGTGCTCGAGCTTTGGCTCAAACCAGAATTTGAAGGCAATCTTGAAAGTGTGCTGGAGGGAATTTCCGCCGAGCTCGAGCGCCCCTCAGAAGAAGTGGAAGAAATGTTGTGGTATCCATCAAACAACAGGCTAACCAGGCTCTCGATAGGAGGAGCCGAGGTAGACACTGAAGTGATTACCACAACCAGCTTCTCTGGGTCAACGGAAAATGGGTAGGATGATGATTTGGATCCGGAAATATAAACAGTCGACAAAGTTGACGAGGTGAACGTGGGTTGCACTGCGTCCAAATTTAAAGCCAAGGGTGGGTCAACTGAGTTGGAGCTGGAATTTACATCACTGTCAGCCAAACCACTAGAGCCTGGATCGGATACAGAAGTGTCAGAGACAGCCACATTGGAAGTTCCAGCAGCTGAGCTAGGGCTAATTGACCCTGGTGCAGTAATTTCCGATCCAACCAGTGATTTGGAAGCTTGAACAGCTGAAGCAGAGTCGGTAGATGCCGCTGAAAAATCATACGAACCAGAAATATCCGTGGTGTAAAGTACATCGTCTAAGGCACTGCTCAAGTTCCAGGAACTGGCGATAGCAATTGTTGAGCCAGTGGTCACAGCCACCTCTGTGTAAAGAGGATTGGAGCGCGTACACTTGACCTTTGGATCTGTCGGAGACATAGTGATAGTCACCTGTGGAGTCTCCGAAACAGAGTAAATGACACTGGTAGTCGTAGTTACAGAGAGCGAGTGAAGGACCAGGCAAACCTCGCAGGAAGGCGAAACAAGCTGCGTAGCATCTTTAGACTTGGTAGAAGTTGTGGTGGCAGGAACGCCAGCCTTGGCAGAAGATGTAGTGGTAGAAGTGTAAGACGTAACAGGAACCTTAGTCTTTTTCTCAGTAACGAATGTGGTTGGTTGAAGAACGGTAGAGACAACCTGCTTACACTTCTTGTTGTGACAGGTGGTGTATGTCTCTTCGAGCGTCAATGTCTTGGTGACCGTCCGAACAACATATTCGGTCGTATACATGGTTGTATACTCTGATACGGTGTAAGTCTTCTTTTCAACTTGGTAGCCATTTCCTGGAGCCAAAGTGGGAACATTTACGGTGGAAACCACGTTTGCAGTAGTGGAGGCAGCATTAGCATCCCCACACTTCACCACCACTCGGAATCCCCGCTTAGCATTCTTGCCGTTGTCTATCTGTTTAATTGCATTGGCCAAACATGGTTGGGTCACGTAATTTGTGACGGTTACGGTGTAATCTTTCTCGGCGGCTGTCAAACTGACGAAGGCAAGCGCCAGGAGGAGCATGGCACTTGTAAACCATTTCATTTCGGGTTTTTCTTTTTGTTTTTTTCCAATTGCTTAAAATCCAATGATTTCTTAGAGTCCAATGGTTCGGAAAAGGAGCTTATTAGTAGTCAATTAAGTGAAAGGAACAAAGCGATCAAAACGTTTGGAAGAAGACAGTCCTAACGGTTTAAAGATCTGAGATCGTGAATGAACGGATTGAAATAATCAAAAAAAAAAAAAAAAGACAGTAGAAGTAACCAACCAGTGGCCAGCCCCAATATATATCCGAGCATCAAGGATGTTTGCAGCAATCCATTGATGGTTCCGGCAACCAGCCAGTTTTGACAGATTCTGCTGCATCAGCTGCATACACTGCAAGATCGCCTTCCCGATTAGGAGTTGTTTGCAGTTGTACGCGCTGACATAGCCAGCACTAACAAGCCAAGCTGCGGTTTCTTGCATGATAACTGCATGAGCGCTATGCACTCGTCTAACACCATTGTTCATCCCGCCGGACTATCCCGTCTGGGACTAAATGCGGGTAGATTGCAAGGAGGCTTGAGGTCTGATTAAAAGCACGCCACAAAGTTTATTGCGCTGTGAGCCTTCTGAGATGAAGTCCTTGCTATCTGAACGCCTTTCTGATGTGTCATCTTTGCCCACCTATGAGGACAGCCCTACCGTAGGTGGAGCTACTTTTGCTCAATGTATGGCCCGCAGGCGAATTCGTTAGTTACGTCTATGTATGCACATCAGCTGGTAGAGCGCGACTGACTCCTGCATACGCCTGCATAGCCTTGGCTGGGACGCCAGCACCACAAGTTGGGGGTAGGGACCCGGTTATTGGAAGAGAGGACAGTCAGGTGATTTAACAAGTAGTAAATTGTGTCGCAGGAATAAACCAAGGAAAAGAAATTGTTGGAATCTCGCGAAAGGCCGGCTCAAGGAAAAATATTGGAACTTTCAGGTGTGCGCGCTTCACCGTGGCTCACAGAATGCACCAAGGGTTATTTCTACCGACTCGGAAATCTTCAGACATGTCCATGATTTCGATCTCGCGAGGGAGATGTAATGTTCAAGTGTAAGCGGAAATGTGTATGGTTCATGTGCGGTGTAGGAGGAGTCACTTGGTCATCATGTGCGGTGTAGGAGGAGTCACCTGGTCATCATGTGAAGTGCCGGACGACCTCGAGTGATAAATCCGAATAGTATTCAAAGTTGGAATCATTCGATTGTGATGTCCCTTAATCACATCAATAAAAAAATCAGATAAGAAAATAAATAATTTTAAGACGGGCAACTAGCTACACCGTAATATTTTTCCAATGTTGGCATTGTTGTCTGTTTAGAAGATACTTCCTTCTATATACAATAGATGCAGGGTTGGCCGAATATGAATCGACAGCCGAACATGAACTTTTCCTATTTATCTGAGATTCAATAAGGTCCGGTAGAATATGGTGATCGGGTTAGGATAAACGGAATGAGAATAATCAGAGTTAGGTCCCAACCTGTCAGCTCTGACAGGTTCCATTGGTTGTGAATTTTGTGATGAATATAGATTCTCATTAGTTGGTCAGTGAACTTAAATCTATATGGTTTCCACTCATCTGTGAAAATTCACCACCGGGCGAGTATTGGAGGTGAGTTGCCGAGCCTTGAAGTTTCCCCACCTGTTGGCCGAATTGATTAGGTTCAGATGCATTGTTCAGCTTTATTTTTCGATTTGATTGTTGTTGACCTATTTATTCTGTAATTTTAGGTTGAGAAGAAAGTTAATTTGTTCTGTGTGAAGTCATGCATTAAAGGTAGGGGGGATTTTTCGCCCGGCACTATCAGTCATTTCGGAACACAAGAGTTGGATTTGAGAGGCTAGCTTGTTTCTGGTTTCCCATTGAACGTGTACAATTACATTATCGTCTTGCACTTATAAAACGATTACTGTTTACTCTCTCTCGCTTCTACTGGCTCTCCCCATTTACTACTTCTCTCCAATTAATCCAGTTATATCCTAAATCTATAACCAAATATACCATGCAGATTCAATGCCAGCAAGCATTGATAGTGGCTATCTGATCGGTCTAGTCTCTTCACGATCAACGATTTTTTGTCTTCTCCTTGGTAGAGTCCTTTGACAAACGTAAGAGCTCGGACCTCCATATATCAGACTCTACTCTGAGTCCTATGATGATTCTTCTAAGATAACAAGGTTTCTTAACATTGAACTGGACCTGCTGTCAGATGGAAAATCTAGATAGAGATTTTTGGAATCAATCAGTACAACAAGTTAGTTTGTGATTAACTTAGTGGTTGGCTTGAAGTTTCGAACACCTTATTCTTCTGGTTCACACTGTTAGCCAGTCTTTTAGATTTGCCGTTTTCACGGTGGTCGTTCAGATACTAATTTCTATGAGCTGTGATCGATATAACTCTAGTTCCAGACAGCCCACTCGATCGCCATGGAATCTCGTGCTCATCAAATGTTGTTTGTTCAATCAGCCGTGCAGTGGATTACTACGGATAATTAGGAACGAATTGAATACACCCGTACAGATTTAAAGAGTAAAATGTATATGCAATGGAGTTATTTAGCGTAGATTTATTTTGGTCTTGCCGAGAATTCTTCAGTTGATGCGTTTTCTTTCAGGGTTAGTGTTGAAGTTTGACCTAGAAGTGATGCAGGGAACCAATTCCTTTTTCTGCATATTAAGTTTGGTTTAGCTCTCAAAAATGGCTAGATTGATCACCAATCTTAAACTGATAATCTCGAATTTGAACTAAAACTATTGAAGTTCAAAAATACTCTACATTTTTATTAATCTCAATGAATGTAAAGTAGCATTGTCTCTGCATAGAGAAATAAGGGCGTGTGGCGTAGTTGGTAGCGCGTCTGCCTTGCAAGCAGAAGGTCACTGGTTCGATTCCGGTCTCGTCCAATCTTTTTATCTTTTTTTCCATGTATTTATTATCCTTCCTTCTCGTTGATTAAAACCTAAATACCACCTTTTTGATCTCTCCTTTCTCAAACTTCGTATAATACTCGTTAGCTTCTTCTATGGAGGGTTTCACCTCGATAAAATCGCTGAAATCGTCCTTTACCTGCTCGAAAATCTCCAACGCTTCCTGAAAAAGCGACCAAGTGTTACATCTGCCAAAGCTGATAGTCACACACTTCACGTAGCACTCTAATGCATTGAATGGTAAAGTCTCATGACCCATGCCCACGGAACTTATGAAGCCACCTCTTCTGATCGAGTCAAACGCAGTTTTCATGGCGGAAGTTGCACCTACCATTTCCAAGACAGCATCGAAACCTCTACCCTCGGTCAAACTTTTTATCAAAATAGCTAACTTTTCCGGCTCTGACTTGAAATTGACCGTTTCTGTGGCGCCCAATTTCAATGCATGGTCCAATCGTGCCTGAATCCCATCAACAACCACAATCTTCTTGAACCCCAAATGCCGTAACACCCTCACAGCACACAACCCTACAGGTCCAGCACCCATTTGCAACACCGAAAGCTCTTCAATAGGCAAGTTCTTAAAGTGGTCCAATACTTTCTTTACGCCAAAGTAACTGGTTACGAAGATGTCGGCCATGAGGGTGTAGACAGAGTCGTCGATTTCATCGGTATATTTTGGCTTTTTAAACAACGTGGACCTTGCGTATGGAACGAGAACATACTCTGCCTGAGCACCATCTAATCCTGTTTTCCCAAAAGTATTTGTCGTATCACAAGTTCCAGAATATCCATGCTGACAATACCAGCATTCTCCGCACTGGATTGTGAAAGTTGAGATCACTTCGTCACCAAGTGCGAGTTCAGAATCGGGGATTTCGGATGCCTTGGCGACAATTGTACCCACAAACTCGTGTCCCATAGTCTGGCCCTCTGTCAGTGGGATATGGCCTCTGTAATAGTGGAGATCCGACCCGCATAAACCACTGAACTTGACTTTCACCAAAACTTCGTTAGGACCGGAGATTTCCGGAACTGGCTTGCTCACGGTGTCGATCACAAAAGGTTTTTGGAACACTGCTGCTCGCATAGTGGTCTGGGGCATTTTCAAGTGCTTTCAATTCTTGTTCATGGACATGGAAGTGGAATGCTACCTTCACTCTATTTCCCCGGAAAATAGACGTCACGTGCAACCCCGTCGGAGTAACCGGATTTGGAAGAGTGGATGCAATTTGAGTAGGGTAAAGAAATGGCTCGAAACGAATTTGAACAGATTTAAACGACGATGTAATGCAAATGAGGGAACTTCATGCTACTGGAAATTCACTGATGCCATCAATTTGTTGTCGGAGATGACGTCATAAGACCGGTCTATGCAAATATTGATACCAGTACCCAGTGTGCCAGCAACATTTTACGTATTGATAACGTTTGATTATCATATTGATGCCATTAGTACACCATCGTTCCTGTGCTATGCCACAAAGCTTTGAAAAGGCGAACAAGAAAGTTGAAAAACGAGATCCATCGGTGGAACGAATGAAGCATGAGGAAGAAGATGACGTTAAATCCAAGAAACTGGCCCACCAATCCGTAGCTGACATAGAGGGCGATTGTGGATGCTGTAAGAAAAATTGTCGGTGTCATGGTGAACAACGGAAACACACGGGACAATGCATTGGAGAAGCGGAATATCAACGACTCCACATGTAGCGAGCAGTATCCGGCAGTGTCAGCTTCAGCCAAAACGCAATCTGTGCGAACGTTCCATGCGAGATTGTCGTAGACAAACTGATAGAGGTTGAGCCACTGGATACCGCCCGAGCGCTGCTGAACCAACTCGTATTTCCTCTGCACTAGCAGTGGGTAGTTGCGCATAGCATAAGTGAAGATATCCTGGAAGAAGTTTTCCGAGTACGTCACCATGCTGCCGAACATTGTGAGAAACCGCAAAATGTCTCTCACCCAGTTCCCTGTGAGGATCAAATATGCCACTAGCCGGCCAAGTCTCATCATTAGAAGTACCGTGGTAGTCACTATTCGAGCTAGAGCCATTCTCAAGTTCTCAGGCCGGTGTCTGCGCCAGAGAAGAGCGTAGTTGACTGCCGGGAGTGGGAAGATACCCAAAATCCACACGACGGTAAGGGCTTGCTCCCGCTCGCGGCGTTGCTCCATGACTTGCTCCATAACCTGCTCCATGACTTGCTGGTGGAACCTCTGATGAGGAGGAACGCCGTTCACGACAAACTGGAAGTTCGGGATATTCCGGAAGATTCCGATGAAGTCTGGGCGGACATTCCGCAAAAACTCTTCCCGAGCTATATCGTCATCCATGAGTAACTTAAGTAAGTTGTAAATCAGTACCAGTCTTCTAACTTGAGGTGAGTCCTGCACTTGTGGTGGGTGAGGTGAGGACCTGATTGATATGAATGTTCAAACAAGTTGTGACTCCAAATAGAAATTAGTAATTTTTTCAGTCAAAAAACAGCTCTGGATCTACTTCTTGTTGTACGCTTCACCTCAATCTAAACACTGATGTAGCTCTCGTGGAGTAGGCCCGTGGTTCTCCGTGTATGCCCCCAACCAGAGATTGCACAATTCCTCATTGATATCGGCTAGTTTTCGCGCCTCAGCCAAATTAACTGGCATGGTCGCACTATTTTGCAGCCTGATGTCGTTTTCGTTGACCTGAACGTAATGCGAAGTCAGCGAGTAGTATCCATCGGCCACTAGCACTTTATTGCCGGATTGAAGGATGGTGGGCAGAAGAACTGGACTGGTGGGGCTGGAAGAATTGGAAGAATGAGAAAATCCAATTTTGGTTTTCTCAATACGTTTCAAGGCAAAATCCCATAAGAGAGTCGAGCACTACGGCCTCGTTTTCGTAGGTGTAACCCACTAGTAGGTGTAACCCGCTGGTGGGCAGGAGAACTGGACTGGTGGGGCTGGAAGAATTGGAAGAATGAGAAAATCCAATTTTGGTTTTCTCAATACGTTTCAAGGCAAAATCCCATAAGAGAGTCGAGCACTACGGCCTCATTTTCGTAGGTGTAACCCACTAGCGCGAAAGTCTCAAATTCGGCCCTAGCTACTGGCTCGCAGAGAGTGAATCGCGACATCCTCACAAAGAGGCACCTCGCCGCAATGAAAAGCCATACCGTTCTCATTTCGATCTGCCGCAGAGAAGTAGGCACCATAAGATTAAGTTGTTTTTGCCGAAAAGATCTGGGTCGTCAAGCGGATGGCATGGCGCAATGAGAATGTGGTTGCGGATCGCCCCAAGGGCAGGCGCACTATTTTGGCTGCGAACTGCCTTGGAAGTGTCCAGAGCACTTAGTTGGAGAAACAAAGAGGTTGAAGAGAGCATCCAGCACACGCTTGCGCAGCTAAAGAAAAAATGGCTGCGGCCGAGCGACTCGCACGAAGGAAGAATAGCAAAAGAGGAACTAATTGTGGAATGTCGATCTCCGAGTGTGTCCTCGAGTGGATCCTTAAGTTAGATCAAGTCGATCAAGTCGATCAAGTCGATCAAGTCGATCAAGTCGATCGAGTCGATCCTCCCTGCAATCAAACTGGGAAACCAAGAAATAGAGCAACTGGCCAAGATCGATGTGTGAGGTTTCTCTGGTTGCACACAGGGCTGCTATTAATGCCATTGTGAGGGCCTCATACTTTGATATTCTGACTACCATAAGGCTGGGCATGGAGTCGTGAATCAGGTTCAATTCCTTACAGGATGCGAATCTGAGCAAGTATGCCTGGAGGTAGTTGCCTGTTGCGAAGTGAAATGCAGCCAATATTTGCAAATCGGCGAGAGTGTTCACATTATCTTCGAGGGTTGATAAGTCAGCATCTTTACGGATGCATACTTTCCCATTGTGGTCTACGGTGGCTAGCGAGCCCTCCATCCATGTGCTCAGACCATTTAGAATGGTGCGCACCAGGTCAAGCGGCCCAAAATCTCCAACCAAATCTAACAATTGCAGTAAGTCCACAATGTTCCCATCATCTCCTCCAGCTTCGTTGAAACCTGATACACCTTAATATATGCTGTAGCGTACGATGAAGGTGAAGAGTAAGCTCCCGCTTCCATGAATCTGGCCAACTGCAAGTGAGTAGAAACCAGAGAGCCTACAATCACGGGAGCCAAATTGGCCACGCCACTGTCCGCCTCATAGTCGTCTGGGCAACACCGAGCAACAGCTTCAGTTGAGATAAGCTCCAACTCCAATGTTTAATGCAAGCTGATGCTGGCTGGAGCCAAGCCTGGAGTGCACGTAGATAAGGACACTTGAGTATTGGATCATACACTGATTCCATGTGCAACGACAACGCTCGAAACGCCAGTTATCTATGCCCGATTGCGGCTAGCGAGAGGTAGAGGTACAACTTCGACTCGTGAGAGGTAAAGGTAAGGGCGTGAAGCACCAGGCGGTGGAATTTGCGGAGGAGATAGAGATGTTTTGCGTCCATGTGGAATAGAGTAGGAGCGAAAAAGATGTTCAGATCAGTCACATTCACGTAGTCGGGGAAAAAGACAAGAATTAGCTGGGTCAGCGGTTGAATACGACTATGGATTACGGTGCATAAAGGCGCCTTGAAAGTGCAGAGGGTCTGGGCACAGGAAGATTGGTCCCAATGGATTAGCAACCAGAAAAAGACGGCCAGATAATCCTACGAAGAGAGTATTCCGTATTAAAGAGTAAAGGAAGAACGAGGGATTACGATAATGAAGAAATGACAGGCAGTTGGGGCTGACATGAATGAGTGGAGAAGAAAGTATTGGAGCTGCTGCGGATGAGTGGAGAGGAAAAAAACGAGAATGTTTTCAGTCTTGCAATCTAAAAGAAACCGACAATAAAGTGAGAGTCAAGTAATTGCGACAATCAGAGTGTTATGTTGCGTAATGTAGCCATCGAAGCCAAGGTGAGAATAAAGCAGAGATAACAAAAAACAGAGAGCAAAAAAAACGGAGAGAACAATAGAGCAGAGATAACAGAAAAGAAGAGATGACAGAACAGCATACACAATAAGAAAAGAAAAAGAAAAAGAAACGAATCACGAAATGGCACAAAAGGCCAGTCACTGCAAACAATCACCTATCCGAAATCAGCAACTCGAGGCAAAAACACAGTGCCAGTTGCCCAGGTGGCAACAGTTATGAATAAGAAAGAAAAAAACCATCGGGCAACCTTGGTTTCTCGCAGCACCTTTTCAGAGCAAAGCGCACCCAATTTGTGCCAGAAAGTCACCTTCTTGCTCCGCATTTAATGAATAAGACAACTTCAAAGTCCTGTTATGTCGGCGCAACCAGACAAGACATTCTCCATCCCCAGAAAAATCAACAGCTTTTGTCGGCTATCGCTCTGGCAGCAGCCAAAGCTTAACCGCAAACCAGGGTCCTCCAAATGGCTACGGGGTGAGTGCAACAATAGGCGAGAGAATCGGCGCTGCAGAGTCGATAGGGGCGGGTCTCAGGTGCCAATTTAGGCCCATTCTAGAGATTGGGTCAGATTGATGCGCGGCGGCAGTCTGCTCACCGGCGAAAATGACAAACCAGAGAGTATCAAAAAAACAACAAGATGATAATGACAAGAATGATACTGACAAAAAACGATAATGAAAAAAATGATACTGACAAAAAATGATAATGACAAAAATAAAAAATGATAATGACAAAAAATGATAATGACAAAAATGATACTGACAGAATGATAAAGACAAGAATGATAATGACAAGAATGATAACGACAAGAATGATAATGACAAAAATGATACTGAAAAAAAATGATAATGACAAAATATGGACAGCGAAAAATGAAAATGATGAGAATGAGTCGAGAGTGTCAATGGCAGAGCAAGCACCAATTTACTACAATCAAGCGAATTCTCTTGACAACACCAGCTAATTGTCCACAGCTTATTGACCACAGCTTATTGACCACAGCTAATTAACAGGCGCCTCAACTGCCACTTTCTATCCACAACAATAGAAAATCCGCGCGCAGAAAATGCACCATTGCAGGCGAGTTGAGGCCACAGATTGCGCTGCGGTGCCTTGTTTTTGAACACTCGAACAAATTTGGACGCTATAAAGGTGGTGGAGACTGCCGCCTGTTTAGCCGGTAAGCATCAATGTAGTGCGCTGTCCTTGCACAGTGAACACTGCTTTACCCTCATTAGGACTTTGACTGTGGTGCCCACTTTGAGCACTGTACATTCTGTTTTTGGCTTGACATTTCCTGCTTGTTCAGAGGACTTTGTTGGGCAGATCTTGCGTTTCTGTCAGATTTTACTGCTTGAACCTGCGGGTGTGAGATTTCTTGTTGCTTGCTTTCAGATCGCCGCCTACATTTCGCTGCCAGCCTTTACTGCCAACCTTTACTGCCAGCCTTTACTGCCAACTTCTACTGCCAGCTTCAACTGCTAACCTCCACCAGCAATCACCACTGCCAACCTACACCGCCGACTTCTACTGCCAACCTCCACCAGCAATCACCACTGCCAACCTACACCGCCGACTTCTACTGCCAACCTCAACTGCTAACCTCAACTGCTAACCTCAACTGCCAGCCTTTACTGCCAACCTTTACTGCCAACCTCAACTGCTAACCTCAACTGCTAAACTCAACTGCTAACCTCCACCAGCAATCACCACTGCCAACCTACACCGCCGACTTCTACTGCCAACCTCCACCAGCAATCACCACTGCCAACCTACACCGCCGACTTCTACTGCCAACCTCAACTGCTAACCTCAACTGCTAACCTCAACTGCCAGCCTTTACTGCCAACCTTTACTGCCAACCTCAACTGCTAACCTCAACTGCTAAACTCAACTGCTAACCTCCACCAGCAATCACCACTGCCAACCTACACCGCCGACTTCTACTGCCAACCTCCACCAGCAATCACCACTGCCAACCTACACCGCCGACTTCTACTGCCAACCTCAACTGCCAACCTCTACTGCCAATTCCCACCGGCAATCTCCACCGGCACTTTCTGTCTACAAACTGTTGCCAGCACCTACCGGATTTGTCTTTTTTGGTTTTCGCAGCTTTTTGTTTTAGCAGCTTGTTCCAGAGACGCAGATTACGTTTTGCTCATATATTCCCATATTTTCCCATATTTTCTTCCTTTTTTTCCATATTTTCTTCCTTCTTTGCCTATACTCTTCCCCTTTCTTTTTGGCCAGCTTTGGCTTTCGCCCGCCTTCCCGCTTTTAAAAGTTTTGGGTTTCCCCCAGCTTCCCCTGCCGCAATAGCCTTTGTCCATAACTCTCTTGCATATAGGTCGGCGGCCCGGCCTTCTTTGGGAACAATTAATACGCGCGTCATCCCTTGTGTGACGCTCCAAGTTGGGACTTTTTTTGGCTTTTATAGCATCGATTCTTCCTCTTCCGTTGCTGTACTCACCACTGTGATTTTCTCCATTTTTTGCTAGAAATCGTTTTTTACTTTGTCTTTTTGTTTTAAGTCTATTGGCGTTGCTCCGTTCCTCCGCGGCATTTTTTGTGTATTTTCTAATTTCCATTGTCTATATCTATTTCCATTGTCTATTGTCTATTGTTCCCCTTGCCACCTTTCACTTTGCCTTCCAGAAATCTTTAAATATAGCTGGCTACCTATACGGACTATCTGAAATAAGAGCTTTAAGCGAGACGTCTGAATAAGCTAACTGACAGGCACCAATAACCGTCCAACTACGTTCCAATTACGTTCGAATCAACTTGCCCTTTCTAATTCATAACCCCTGAATTGGCCCTTGATTCTATCTGCGGCTTTCTCGGTTGTCGGTGGTTGTCCCGTGAACTTCACTAAGATGCTCAACAAGAAAACACTCTCCCTCAAAATCAACAAGTCCTTGCAGGCCCCAGCCATGGACGCTCCGTTTACTCCCGTGGACCAGACGCTCCGCACGCCCGTGAACCCGCCCAACCAAATGTCATATTTCCCTCCGCCTCCACAACCACATACGACCGCTTCCTCATTCTACAGCAACCCGCTGTATGGTGAGAGCGACGACATCTTGACCGACGTGGACGAACCCAGCAACAAGGTGATGCGCAGCTACTCTGTGTCGTTCACGCCGTTGTTTGACCAGCTCGTCATGGGCATCTACTCACAAATCTTATCGCTCCCGACCACCACGCCATTTCTGGGATCCATTCCTCCGTCCGGCTTGGTGTCGCGTGTAGCGAACGAGACTATCCACAGCCTCATCAAGAACACCGCCGAAGCCGGCTCGGCGCCGCCAGTGTACGATGCCCAGTGCATGTTGAGCCACGACCACTTGAAGAGCCACGCATACCAGCCTATCATCTTGCAGTTGATCCGCAAGCGCTTGATTGACTTGTGCTCTGTACAGCAGCGGGCCAACAACCCAGCCCTTCCCCAGATTACCTCGGTGCACGCGCCAGTGCCTACCATTCCACTGTCGAACTCTTCATACACGCAACAAACTACCAATCTGCATGTCCCAGGCTCTCACTCTGTATACAACGGGCTGGGAATACGCCAGCTGTCGATCTCAAACTTGCTGTTGAACGAGCAAAACGTGTCGAGCTTCCAGTCGCAGCAGCTGACCCAGGTGCCCCAAGCAGCCCAGGTGGCTGCCTTTGGCAACTCTAGGCTGCGTCTGTCTTCTCTCAACTTGCGTAAGCATTCGCTCACAAGAAACAACTCCTACAGCGGATCCAACTGGTTGCACGTAGGAAATGTGCTGAACATCCGCCCCAACTTGGGCATGAACCCTGAGTTTAATGTGTCCAACGAATCCCTCCAGCTGATGCATGATTTCGTGCCACAGGCTTTCATATCGCGCCAGGCAAATCTGCTGGCGAGCCTCTCTCAGACTGCTGGAAACTGGGGCCCGGCACCGGGTTTCAACTCCATGATGCTCGACTACCAAACACCGCCTAGCTCTGTGAAAAGCTCAATGCTGCTGGGGAGCACTCCTCCATCAGTAGTTTCAAACCGCGATGCCATTTACATGAATGGTCAATGTGCCGCTGCTGACTATGACGACTTCAATCAACTGTTAATGAGGTCGCGTTCTTCCAGTCGTGGCAATGGAGTTGCGGGCCTGTTTCCTAAACCACTCACTATCAACACCGATCCATCCAACTTCTTGCTGAGCATGAACAACGGGATGAATCAAGTTGGCTCAAACGTTACGATAGGACACGCGCCCAACGGCCAGAATGGTCTGGGTCTGGGTCTGGGTGAGACACTCAACTCTCCTTTTGTTTCTGCAACTACTCCATCGGAAGATGTGGGCTACTTCAGTTCAGGTAACTTGTCTGCTGTTGGAAACGTTCTGCCTGGACTTAACGGGTTGAGAAATGGTCCATTGATACCTGAAAGCCCTGGCAAGGACCTGCCGATGGCTAATGGCAACAATAGGATCAACTTGCCAGGTCAGTTCAGCTTGAGCGAGAAGAAGAGAGACAGTTTGAAGATGAAGAGAGGTATTCACTAGTTCATAGACTATTAAAACTGGACATATTTCAACTGGTGATTTGTAATGCGTCTTAGAAAACTCACATAAATGTGATTGTGAATCATTAGAGAGCGCTTTTCTTATTTCGAAACTCTCAAGAATTAATATCTCATGTCTTTCGATCACTTTAAGGCTTGAAAGAGATCGAACCTCTTGCAATAAAGATCCTCAAATCGTCATGTTTTAGATTGATACCCCACGATTGATTTTCACTTTATATCTATCTTGCACAATAACTCAACTTTGACAAATATGTTAATCCCCAGAAAAAAATACACAAGAACCAAAATTTTTCTTATAGAACCGAAAAATGGAAACATCAAATTAACCTTTGTGGACGATAACGAATTCAACTCCACCACCGCTCAAAATCATCCTCCACTCCTCTTTTCCTTCTTAGTCAGCCTCCACCTATCATCCTGTATACAATAAAACATCAACATTTCGCACCCACTTGCTATCTGCACTAAGAATATCTAAGTTTTCTCATTTCTGTAACAATTGCAAATCCAGGAAAAACACAAATAGCCGCGGTTTTCCCCCTTTTGAAAATACACAAAAATTCTGAACTTGTGGCTCTTTTTAAGCTAGCCAACTCACGTTGAAAGTTCCTTACTGGATAGCACACCCAACTACCAAGTTCACATTGACTATTGCTACACCATCCTATAATTGCGCGTTGCTTGCCGCCCAAGCTGCCGCAAAACGCAGTATAAGCTCATCAACACATACAATGGCACGTGTTCTTACGTTCAAAGTGCCCTCAACTTCCCGGAAAGCTCGAAATCCACCGCTACCGTCAGACAGATCTACTACTTGGGCGCTAGTCAAAGAACTAGGACCATGTGATAAGAATACGCGCAGCCCTCCAACGCCAAAGGAGGAGTTGGTGCTCTCTGCATTCAAAAAGTCTTCCGAATCTCTATTGGAGCTACCCGAGGACTCATTACCTTCTCCATTTGCATATCATTCCACAGTGAATGGAGAACCCAACTACGTGAGCCACCCGCGTCTCTCGGTATCCAAATTGCTCACCGACTCATGGTGTGAGCTTCGTGAATTCTTTGAGGTTTATGCTGGTCTGCCGAGATCCGCCACCACCCAAAGAATGCAGACAGGTTCAGATTATCATAAACATCTAGAACAGCAGAACCATGCGACTGTAGATGAAGAGCTACTTGAATCAATTATCGACAAGCAGCTTTCGGGATTTCCAGAACAGGAGCAGGCAGTGCTCACCCAAAACATGTTTGGGTCCAGTTTAGCAAGCCATTGGACGGAGCAGGTGTTGGTTCGGTCTTTAGCAGTGGCATTCCGACAGTACGCTCGGGAAATGTATGTCCACGGGTTTCTTAATTTCTACTCGGGTAAGTTGGCCACATCCACTCAAGAGTTGCTGCTGGCGGTGCTCATCAACGGAATCGCCGATATAGTCAAGATCGACGAATGGAACATCCAAAAGGAGTTAACTAGCGCTTTTCCTTGGGAATTGGAAAGCGAGAGCCAATATGTGGAAGAGATTGCGGACCGGATTGGGGCGATTCAATTGAACGATCATTCAGTGGTTGATTTGACGCAGGAACTACCCAAAGCAAAGAAAGAGCTCGATAATTTAGCAAAGACACACTTTCTCCATGTCAGAGACGTGAAGACGAGAGCGTTCAACAGCATCCCACCGCAAGGACTGGTGGTACAATCGGCCCGTGTCCAATGCATGTACTATGCGCAATTTCTCGCCAACCTCTCCCAAAGTGCAGAGTTCGCCTACTCCAGCAATCTAGAGAATGCCAAACGACGTGGAGTTGACGTAGACGAGCCAATCGGCGCAGCGTTAGCTGTTAAACTTCTACTTTCGAATTTTGCCGTATTGGCAGTGGATTTGAAGCGATTGGCCAGAGGAGACCCTATTGGATTTGAAGCTTACGATAATCACAAAGTGGAGCCAAACACTGCAGAATACTCCCTACGCAGCTTTGTCACCGAAAGTCGGTTCCGCGAGATGCTAGCACAGATATACGGAGACAGCAGTAATGTTATGATCAGTGACGTTTCCGAGTTGTTCAAGCCATGGAAACAGCCACTCACCTTACGGTATTTTGCTGCCCGTGCAGGCCAGTCGTTCAATCTCTTTCAAAATTTCAAGCCGGCTTCTGTGTGCATTGAGTACCACAACGTCAAGAGCCACCGCATCATCGCATGCAAGCACTTTCCCTTTGACATGAGACAGTTGGTCCAGTCAACGGAAAGAGCATGTCTGTTCTGGAGTGGACAACGCAAACCTCAAGAGACACTTGACAGAAGCAAGTGCAAGAAGTGCGATTTCCGTACGAGATGTCCGGCCATCAACAAACCGTCGGGTGCTCTGGCTGGAGACGCGATCTACGAGTTAATTGAAAGCTAAAATGGAAAATTTCAACTTTTGAAATTGTCAGATGCCATCAAAGGTAGTACCACACTAGATCTATGGCACTGCCTCTGCAGACTTCCAGGTCTTGCGACCGAATTACTCTTTGGGATTCGTTTACCACGTATATCTGGATACGGCATATAAATGGAGATAAAAGTCCCATGAAGAAGAAAAAAAGATATCGAGCCCAAGATGCGTGGTGAAGTTGTAGCAGACCAGTTGGTATGCACACGACGTTACCCGCCTAGTTTTTCCTCTGCTAGGCTTCATCAAGTGGAAATGATCCGAGGCTGGTGACAAGCCACCCCTACAAGATTTACATGTACTAACGACTACAGCAACAACAGCGACCACCCCAATGCTAGAACAATACTAGAAAAACGTACAAGAACTAAAACACCCCCGGATCTCCCCAGGTGCCGGTGGCCCACCTTCAACCTCCGATAGTTCCTTACCCTATACCGGTCACTTTAAGCCCACACAAACTCCCCCACAAAAACCCGCACAATACTGTCACGAACAGACCACCCCCACACAAGTCGTAAGATGGCCAAACACCGACTCGGAAAAAGCCGGACCTTCGCTTCCTATAGATGGCTCCCATCAGCCGATGGTCACATTAATTGAGAATCAAAAAGAATTGAAAATTGTGAATTCACAATCGAAACACCGATTGTTCTGTTTGGGGATCCACACAAAAGAACCACAATTCAAAACTACAAATTGTAGCGAGACCGAAACTGCTTTGTATATATGCGAGACTCGGAACCACACCATGGCCTGTTAATGTCGAAAACAGAGAAATCCATGGTGCCATGAGCCCTGGGCTGATGGCATGGGGCCCTCTCATTCGCCAACTCCGAAATCTGGGGTCGAGCTGTTGTGCGACGTGACCGGGGCATCTGGATGCAGGACCGGCTATGGAGCCACAAAGCACAGGCATAAGTAGGCTAGGTGGGTTTTTGTGGCGGGCCGAAAGGGAAGATTCAAAGGAAATATGGCAAAAAATGCTACAGTAGATATTACAAATAAGAAAGTCACTTTTTCTGACGATTCCGCAGGTTTTCGCATGGCAATTTCCCATGACTATCGGTATCTGGCAAGTCTATATTATGAGTGCGGATTGGTGTGCAAGTCCGAGGAGCAAGATCCGGGATCCAAATGGTGTACTGTGATTGGTGCACAATCAATCCGAGGGCATCTATGTGCAGTACAGACGAGGTGACTTTACGTAATCAACCGTTCTCACCTCCAGGTGCCGATTTATCCACGCTATAAAAAAGTGCGTTTTCCCTTCTCCATTTTTTTCCCCCAATTTTGAAATTAACTACAAACATGTCTGCTGTCCGTTCCTTCCAACGTTCTGCCTTAAAGAGAGCAATGGGTATCAGAACCTATGCTACCGAGCCAGTATGTGAGTTGCTGTTTGGATGAATCGCTTCTTTTTTTTCCATACTAACATGTCCAGACCTTGAAGGCTCGTTTGGCCGAGATCTTGCCTGAGAAGGCCGAAGAAGTCAAGCAATTGAAGAAAGAATATGGTAAAACCGTATGTATTTATCCGTGCTGACCGAGGGTGAAGAACCGAGGGAGTAGACCAAGTCAACATGTGTGGGGAGAAGCGTAGTTTAAAGTGAGGATTTTAGAAGATTTCAATGTGTTATAATGTGTCCAGATCGCCTACACTAGTCAAGTGACCAAGGATTCAAATTTGAACAAATTCTTCCATTGTTTTTCCTCCCCATATTACATGTGCTTCTATCATTTCTAATGCTCGCATGAGCAATAGCGGACAATGCACTCCCCCGGAAAATTTGCTTTTCGGACTTTATGTTCCGTACATTCGGAAATCCAATACTAACATTAACAGGTGATCGGTGAGGTTCTTTTGGAGCAGGCCTACGGTGGTATGAGAGGCATCAAGGGTTTGGTCTGGGAAGGTTCTGTGTTGGACCCAATCGAGGGTATCCGTTTCAGAGGCAGAACCATCCCCGAGATCCAGAAGGAGTTGCCCCATGCTCCAGACGGAAGCGAGCCTTTGCCAGAGGCTTTGTTGTGGTTGTTGTTGACTGGCGAGACCCCATCTGCGGCCCAGACCAAGGCTTTGTCTGAGGAGTTGGCTGCTAGATCCGCCTTGCCAAAGCACGTTGAGGAGTTAATTGACCGCTCTCCATCCCACTTGCACCCAATGGCCCAGTTCTCCATTGCCGTGACTGCCTTGGAGTCTGAGTCTCAATTCGCCAAGGCCTACGCCAAGGGTGTTCCAAAGTCCGAGTACTGGAAGTACACATACGAGGACTCCATTGAGTTATTGGCCAAGTTGCCAAACATCGCTGCCAGAATCTACAGAAACGTCTTCCACGACGGTAAGTTGGCTGGCACTGTCTCCCAGGACTTAGACTACTCTGCCAACTTGTCCACCTTGCTCGGTTTCGGTCAGAACCACGAGTTTGTGGAGTTGATGAGATTGTACTTGACCATTCACTCCGACCACGAGGGTGGTAACGTCTCTGCCCACACCACCCACTTGGTTGGTTCCGCATTGTCCTCTCCATTCTTGTCTCTTGCTGCCGGTTTGAACGGTTTGGCTGGTCCTTTGCACGGTAGAGCCAACCAAGAGGTCTTGGAGTGGTTGTTCAAGTTGAAGGAGGACTTGAACGGTGATTACAGTAAGGAAGCCATCGAGAAGTACTTGTGGGACACTCTTAACTCCGGCAGAGTCGTTCCAGGTTACGGTCACGCTGTCTTGAGAAAGACGGACCCTCGTTACACTGCTCAGAGAGAGTTCGCTTTGAAGCACATGCCAGACTACGAGTTGTTCAAGTTGGTTTCTAACATCTACGAGGTTGCCCCAGGTGTTTTGACCAAACACGGTAAGACCAAGAACCCATGGCCAAATGTGGACTCCCACTCTGGTGTCTTGTTGCAATACTACGGCTTGACTGAACAATCCTTCTACACTGTTTTGTTCGGTGTTGCTAGAGCCTTTGGTGTCTTGCCACAGTTGATTCTTGACCGTGGTCTCGGTATGTCTATCGAGAGACCAAAGTCCTTCTCTACCGAGAAGTACATTGAGTTGGTCAAGTCCATCGGGAAGAAGTAAGCAATGTCATAGACGTATATTTATTTACAAGACGGCTTAACGTCCATGATATGCCCGTTCTCCTATCTATATTATTTATTTGTCGGTACGTCGCTGCTGTCCTGTGTGTTTCTTAAGTACCTAACGAAAAGATGAACTTTCTTAATAGCCTGTAAGCTCACATGCATTGTTTCTTCATGGTCGATGTGGAAACACCCTTACATCCACACATTATAAACTCTTTGACTTGGAATCACCGAGTTTACAGAAACCATGCTTAGGCGTGATATTCGTCTATTCTCGGACTCTACGAGAATTTTGGCACAAGATGTCAAAATTCTGTACCTGAAAACATTACTTCTCCCGAAAACTGCTTTTTCGCCCAAGATCCCCAAAGGTCAAGAGAGGAAAGATTTAATTGAAAAGTCTGGAAAGTCTTTATATCTTTGGCAGCAGAAAAGGCCGGACTATCCTAAGGAGTTTACTCTTCATGACGGTCCACCATATGCTAACGGTGACTTGCACTTGGGCCACTCGCTTAACAAAATCTTGAAAGATATCATTAACAGATTTGAGCTTCTCTACAATGGACTGAAGGTCAACTATAGGCCAGGATGGGACTGCCACGGTCTTCCAATTGAGATGAAAGCTATTCAGGATGCTGGCAAGTTGTCTGCGGCAAAAACTAGGAGATTGTGTCGAGAGTTGGCATCTGGCATGATTGACAAGCAAAGAAAGCAGTTTCTTGATTTCGGCATCATGGCCGATTTTGATACCCCCTACGTGACCATGACCCATACTTATGAGACGGCACAACTTCGGATTTTCTTGAAATTATTCGAGAATGGGCTTTTGTCCAGACAGTTAAAACCGGTTTGGTGGGGATGTGAAACTCAGACAGCTTTGGCTGAAGCAGAACTAGAATACAATGCCAATCACCAATCGGTTGCCATCTACGTGAAGTTTCCACTTGCCCCAAGCGAGCTTGTGCAGCGTTTGGGTGGAAATGTGCATCTTCTCATTTGGACATCGACTCCCTGGACTATTCCAGCCAATAAGGCCATCTGTGTCAATTCTGACTTGGAGTACACATTATTGGAGAGGTTTGAATCTGGTGAAAAAATCATCGTTGCATCGGAGCTTTTGGACGAGATTCAGAAACTTGACTCTAGTTACAAGAGAACTGATATAGTCTTCAAGGGCTCAGAGTTGGAGGGGCTTAAATACGAGAATCCCAGTTTCAAGGATGGTGAAACCTATCCTGTCTTGCATGGTGACCATGTTACTGCATCAGCAGGTACTGGCCTTGTTCACAATGCTCCAGCTCACGGCTTGGAGGATTTCCAAGTTGGCCAGAAAAATAGGTTGGCCGTGGCATCTTCTGTAGATGGCAAGGGGTTATATATTAGGGCCAACATTCCAAGAGGGTTCCATGAACTTGCTGGAAAATACGCCAACGGAAAGGCTAGCATATATCGTTGTTTGGAGATATTGGAGACCAATAATATGCTCTTCCATGTGAACAAAAAATACACTCATTCATATCCATATGACTGGAGATCCAAAACTCCAGTCATCCAGCGCGCTACTCCTCAGTGGTTCGTCAATGTTGAAAAAATTAAGGATGCTGCAACCAAGCTGTTGAAGAATGTCGAGTTCTTTCCAGAAGCTGGCCGTAATAGACTCACACTGTTTGTGAACAATAGAAGCGAGTGGTGTATTTCAAGACAAAGAACTTGGGGAGTACCATTACCTATCGTTTATCATAAAGAAACTGATGAACCTTTAGATGACGCTAAAACCATTCGTCATGTTGTGAACAAACTTGCAGAGTTTGGAACCGACATGTGGTTTGATGAGGAGGATGATATCTCCAGATGGCTCCCAGAGGGCAAAAACGGTGCAGACTTCTATAAAGGTAAAGACACTATGGATGTCTGGTTTGACTCTGGAACTTCGTGGTCTACACTTGGCGACGACTTGGACAGTCTTATGACATCAGATCAACCTGTCGCTGATGTCTACTTAGAAGGCAGTGACCAACATAGAGGCTGGTTCCAGTCGTCACTACTCAACAAAGTTATTGCATCCGGGGACAAGAGCGGGTTCAAGGCTATTGCCCCCTACAGAAAAATCATAACTCATGGATTCACGTTGGATAAGAAGATGGACAAGATGTCCAAGTCAAAGGGTAATGTGATTTTGCCTCTGCAAGTCATCAATGGAGGGAGTAAACCAGCTGTTCCTGCCTTGGGCACGGACGGCCTCAGATTATGGGTTGCGTCCTCAAACTACACACTGGATGTTAGTGTGAGCCCTGAAGTTTTGACCCGAGTGTTGGAAAATGTTAGAAAGCTTAGAGTTACCTTCAAGTACATGTTGGGAAATCTTCAGGATTTCGAAAAGCCTGTGCCCTACAACGAATTGAACCCCTTGGACAAGTGGGTTCTCTCTAGGTTGTACACCTTGCAGAAAAATGTCACAGAGGCTTACAAAAATCATAACTTTGCCAAAATCATCAGAGAGTTGAATGCCCACATGAGCAGTGACTTAAGTGCGCTTTACTTTGATATCTCCAAAGACTGCCTTTACACTTATGCACAGAATTCATCTAGAAGAAGAAGCATCCAGACATGTCTAGACCATCTCACGCGTGCCTATATCGGAATATTGGCCCCAATACAGCCCTTGCTTACACAAGAAGCCTGGGATCTCTATGCATCCAAATTTAACCTTGATGTTGACTCTCCATTCAAAATGGACTGGAACTACTTCGCTTTACCTTTAGAGGTTGTCAACCCGGAGATTGAGAAGGAATTTGAAACCATGTGGAAGATTAGAGATGCTCTTTACAAGAACTTGGAGACTCTTAGACTTGAAGGCTCTTTCAAAAACAAGTTGGAGGCAGAAATCTATTTAGAAACTTCTTCAGATTCTGTTTATAACCTACTTGAGAATCACAAAGAGTTTTTAGATGACTACTTCTTGGTTTCGAGAGTCACACTCGGAGAAGCACCTCAAACTGGATCCAAGTTCGCCGTGAAAATTGGAAACGACACCATCAACGCTACTGTTACCCATTCGACCTCATGCAAGTGTCCTAGGTGCTGGAAGTACATCTCGCAATCCGAGGACAAGCTCTGTATAAAATGTGCGGAGGTTGCAAAATAAAGTTGTACATAGATCAAACAAGCATTGGCCCCGGAAAACTTTGCAACTTTCCGGGGCCTCTTCCCGTGAAACAAACTTCACCTCACTGTAATTCAAACACATTTGACATGGCCATACTTAACCACGAAACGGTCAAAGATGCCCTATAAAAACCGGAGGAACCCGTACATCCTCATACAAATTTTGGTTACCCCAGCAGCGCGCACCAGCCGGTTAAGGAAAAAGTCGGCCCGGATCCTAAACAGGCCAGCAAGAGAACATTGTCCACGCCAATGGATGCCGCCATTTTTTTAGACGACTCGACTTTGCCTCCATAACAGGTGTCTCTATATTCATATTTCGTATTTCAATGGAATTTCCTTGATTGTTTACCCTAATTTCATAGGCACTGTAAACGTCCACTGTCAGTAGCTTGTGTATTGGGCGGCCCCGCGGCAGGTGCAGTACGGCACCAATTCTGGTGCGACGTCGCCCTTTCGCGCCCATATGGACCAAAGAGAAAAAAAAAAGTCATGGTGGAGCCAACTTCAGTTTGTTGTTCCAGCTCAATTCGTTTGCCATTCCGCCTGGGATATCTGCTCAAATCCCGCCAGGAAGATATCAGAATTGCCAGGTTGCATCAGATTCCTTTCGGTCTGTTTAAGACAACTTAGTTTGCTTGTTATAGTGTCGGATTAGCGAGAGAACTATCTCGCCCTGTCCACCTTTTTCCCCTGCGCATTTATGGTGTTTTGGCTGTGGTTAATAAAATCTGGTCTCCCACCGTGTTGATTGCACCTCCATCAAAACATACCCACATACACTTACAACAGCCTGAAATTGACACTGCTCAAACAGAAAACAATTAGTTGGACATGAGCAGTGTTATTCAGAAAAAGATTCGGAGTTATCTCTCCATACGGAACGATCTCCATAAGCTGTACTCCGCCATCCACGAGACACAAGTCGGCTCTGACCTACGCCAGAGCTTGAAAGATTTGTACGAGTTTGACCAACTATGCTACTCGTATTATGCATTAAAGTCGTATTATGACCTCTCGAAGTCCCGCTGGGACCTGGATTACCGCAATCTTCTCGATGACCTCGCATCACTCAACGGCAGAATTGAAGACAAGATTCCGTTATTTGAACTTTATGCCGAGTTTCCTGAACTTCAAGTGCTTCGACGCCAATTGAAGGAAAATGCCAAAGAAGGAGGCAAGGTGGCCTACCTGATCGTCTCTCTGTCCACAGATATTGTTGCTTTGAAACGGTTTCTTACTGACGCTGAGTCCTCAAGCAAGACAGAGCCTACCAAGACAGACAAGCCAAAAGATGCACCTAACAACACTACAGCAAAGCTAACTGCCTCCGTGCAATCGAAAGAGCCACTTCTGAAAGAGCCAGAGAAGAAAGAGCCAGAAATAAAAGCACCTGTAGCAAGGGCATCAGAAACGAAAAGCGCCGAATCAAAAGTGGCTCAAACTGATCAAATACTCAACAAGCCATTGCCAAATGCTGGAAATGCTGACTATATGGGAATCATCCAAACACAAATGGCAAGCGGAGCAACTACCATACCTCCAACCAATCCTGAAATTCCACACGAAGTGCCATCTTCACGCAAAGGTCCAGACCAAATCAATTCAACAACTATTCCACAAACAAATGCTCAACTGGCCAGGGTTACTTCTGCTCAACTTCAGAAAATTAATCCTCCACAAAGCCCACACACTGCTGAATTTGGCTTCAAGCGTGCTTCTGGATCGCAAAGCCCCAACGGAAAGCGTAAGCCAACAGACGACTCATTCTCCCAATTCACAACGTGGACCCGAGAACACGATGTATGCATCTTCAAAGCAGCGTTGCATAGTCCATACGTTGCCACAACTGCCATTCAGGTGGCTATCAAGAGAGACTTTGGGGTGATAATTTCTCCTGAGGCTGCAGAAACGTTGAGGCTGCACTACGGTATGACCGAGAGAACGAAAGACAAGTATCAGTACTACATTCAGGCCTTCCACCTGGTGGCATCACAGTACCACGACAATAGGCAGTATGTGACGGTACCATGGGCAGAAATCAGAATGCAATTTGCCAGAAAGACCGACATGACCCTTGAAGACTGGGAAGTGAAAGGAAGATACCTGCTTTTCTTGCTCCATCGAGCTGTATACGGCAGCAGTGGAGAGCCACCATCCAACTACAGCGACCTAGCTGACGAATACAGGAAAATCACAGTTTTTCGTGGCCAGTCGTCACTGTTAGGAGAACAAGAGTCGCCTTCTAGTAACAAACTGCCTCCACGTCTTGAGTTCTCGAGAGAAAAACCTACCATCGCCGTGGACGTCGAGGAAGAGATCTGGACTGCAAGAATGTTGGCCTTACTTGTCGCTGCACATGTCAAGATTCCACTAGGAACGCCCAACCGATTGCTCTCCATAAAGCATTACATTCTTCTTGAGAGTGGCAAGGATATCGACGTCAAGGAGGTCGAGGAAAGGCTGAAATGGAAGGATATCATCCAGGCTGTGGAGAAACTCCGCTACACTCTTCCAACAGAACAGATGGCCTATAATCAGGTTGTTGCTTTGGCAAATCCAGCTTCCATGCATGCTCCAGCTACAAAGAGCACACCGACTACCCCTAATCAAACTAATAGTAAAGCCAAGCCGGCATCACAGACTGCACCACAGAGTGTTACACATGCCGTTTCACAGAGTGCTCCGCAAATTAGTCCACAGGTCGTTCTACAGGCTGCTTCCCAAGCTTCCCAGGCGACTCAAACTGCTTATCCAAAACATGCGCAGAGCTCTACCCAGCAACAGCCTGAACCAGCTCGCAACCAATTCGACAAATTGTTGGATGATATCGAGAAGCTGGCACGGCCTGACTGGTATTATCTCACAAAGATCAAACAGTCCACCTTGACTGAATTCTGGAATTTCGAGAAATGCAAGTGCATCTACGTGACAGTCGATTACCTCTCTAAAATTCCTTCAGACACCAGGGACCTCACTTTGAAAGTGGCACGTTCCAACTTAAAGAAGATGACTCGGTTGAGACTTCTACGTGGGTTTAAGATCAAAGTGCTGGAGACTTTGGTGGAAAACAAACTAATGCATATGATGGAGCTGGATGTGTTTGACCCGCTGATGGTGGCTGTCATCACCAGTAACTTAGGGAAGAAAAGCTCTGTTTAGCTACATTTAGTTAGTGTAGTTTCAGGGCTTGCATAGCATTGTAATTATAGCAACAGATGATAAGAATTTTCTGGTATAGACAGATGAAACATTAAAATTTAAATCTACAGCTTCACTGACATCCTATAATGATGTTCAGCATCAAATTCAACACTTGATAATTATACTTACGATAGAGACTCAACTACTTTCCGCTCATTAACTGAGTCAACAATTGCGAGCTGGAAGACTGGTTGTGAAGTGTACTATGTGATGGCTGGCCAATATCCTGATTCTTACCGAACAAGCCAGGAGGTGGGGGAGTAGCAGCACCACCTCTTTCGTTCATTCTCAATGCATTGAGCTGTACAAATTGTGGTGGGGCCTGACCAGGATTGCTCTGAGCATGTATGATACCTTGGTGGGCCTGCTGGAGCTGCATCAAAAGCATCTGCTGTTGCTGATGATGATGATGTTGTTGCTGCTGCTGCTGTTGTTGTTGTTGTTGTTGTTGCTGCTGCTGCTGCTGTTGTTGTTGTTGTTGCTGTTGTTGTTGTTGCTGCTGTTGTTGTTGTTGCTGTTGTTGTTGTTGTTGCTGCTGCTGCTGCTGCTGCTGCTGCTGCTGAGCGCTGACAGTATCCTGGTCCAAGTGCATCAGTTGCAATCTATTGGCGATTAGCGGAGTTTGGGGAGCATGGGCTTGTCCCACAGGCACCTGTGACTGGACCTGTTGCAATTGAGCCTGTTGCAATAAATACTGCTGTTGCTGGCTAATTGGGTGGTTCAGATATGCCAAATGGTATTTCTTAATAGGACGCAACAAAAACCGCTCAATCACCTGTCTGGCGAGGATTTTCTCATCGTCAAAAGTACCCGGCTGTGCTTCAAATTTGCTGTCAAAGTGGAAAAGTGGAAGTACTTGAGATGCATCGGTTAAGTCATCAAAGTAGACCTTCAAGGTCTTCTTGGACTCAGATAACTGTTTCAATCGTTGACTTGTGTCCTCAGCAATTTGTAGAGCCAGGTTATCGTCAATGTCAATATCGTCAGGCAAAACAATTCCATCCTTGTTCGATTTCGATTTGGCCTTCTTTGCATCCTTCTTCTGGAGCTTCTGATCCTTGAAGATCTCCCCCAAAGTAGGGAACGCAGCGGAGTTAGCCATCAGAACGTTGGCAACAGCAGGAGATGAGCTTGTCGAATCTGGAGCCATGTTCTTAGCCCAATGAGCAGTTGCTGGAAGCACTGGCACTGCGTGCGTAGACACAGGTGTAGACCCATTGCCGGAGGCAGTAGCTGAAATAGCATTGTGTTCGTCATCAGAACCTTCCTGCTCGCCAAAGTGAGATTGGTGCAAATTGATACCACTGCCGCTCAGCAGACCGCTCATGCCCATCTTGATACCTTGCTGTGTAGACAAATCCTTACGAGTGTAAGAATCAGCCTCTTCACCAGGCTCATGCAAGAACATGCAGTTCGGATTTGGACATGGATGGCCTCTCAAGTATGACAGACAATACTTGGTGGTGCCGTGAGCGGCACGGAGTACTCTGCCGTCGCAGAGGGATCCATCAAGTTCATTAATACACTTAAGAGCATCTTCCTTCTTAGCAAATGTAACATAAACCACAATGCCCTGGTTGGAGTTCTGCACCTGTTGGGAACCTAATCCTGCTGGAGTCTTACGGTTGATGACGATCTTCAGAATCTTGCCGTACTGACCAAAGTACTTGTCTGATCTGAGAACTGAGTGCAAATCCTCAGGTGGACATGGAGGGTTCAACCCGGTGACATACACCAAGTTTTTCTGCACCACACGAAGTCCAGCCAAGTGCTTCTTGCTTGCAATCTCCAGCTCCTTCCGCTCCTTTTCTCTCTGCTTCTTGTCTCTTTCCCTTCTTTCCTTCTTGAGTTGTTGCAACTTGTACTCCTCGGCAGTCAACGTCTTGTACTCGACACTCTCGTCGTCATAGAGCCTTCTACATCCTGGGCATCGTCCATTGAGCTCAGGGTTCTGTCTAATGTTGTTGTAACAGAATTGACAGATCTGGTAGCCACAGGGGCAGGGTTTAAAGTTTTTATCGGAAATATCCATTTCCTCCACACATAATGGGCTAAAAGTTAGTAATGAGCAGTTGATCGCGGACACAATAATTAACATACCAGTATTCGACCTCCTCATCGGAGATAAACAGATCTTCTAGTGGAACCATGATGTTTCTTAGTAGAGTAGAAATTGTTCTTCTCAACATCACTGAGTAACGCATCACGTGACTTCAAGCACTCGTTTTGGCCACCACCAAACACAAGTCTAGATGAATTGTTGCTAGAGCGAAGGACAGTTGGAATTCAAGAATAAGCTTAAAATTTCAAACTTTCTGATTTCAAATTTGAAATAATGCCTTTTAACTGCTTGTCTCTTCAGTATACACCCTTAAGGATGTACGGGTGTAGTTGTGCTATCAGCCAGGAAAACTACAATCGGAAACCATTACTTCACCACGGCAAATGACTTTTATTGTTGAGCTTTGGGAGTCCATTTTCATTCCTGGTACCACTCCAGCGCTTTTAAAAGCAACACATGCGTCCTTCATCGTCCTCCTTTTGTCGCTCCTGTTCTTGATCTACTATACAAGATCTATTCACTTCATCAACCTTTTCGTGATTGCCCTGTTGTTGTATGCATCAGTGATCTGGTTTGTTCACGAACTCCAAAATGCCAAACTCAAGAACAACGATGAGTTGGCTGGCAAGTCCGAAAAGAGTGTTGCCGATCCCCAAAACAAGGCAGGAAGTGGTTCTCCAATAGTTTCTGTCTCTGGAGTGAAACAAGCGCCACAACTACTCAAAAAGAGAAAGGCTTAGATGGGTGGGAGCTGTTGAAAACGGATGCATCCTACCATATTTACCCGTCTTTAGAGTGTAAATAGACTACGGGTCAGACCCAATATCGACATAGAGAGACCACCAGAAGTCAGTAGGCACCATTAATATGACGAGACCGAAATTCGCCTTAGCATTTACTCTGGCGGGAAGATGATAATTCCGTCGCATCCACATGCGGAATCTAAATGAAGTCACCTTCATTTTTGCTTTATCACCGATCGACCTAAATCCTACCAAAATTCTTTCCCCAACCTGTGGGGCACTGTACAGGTTGCTACATTTGTTCTTTTCATGAGTTTTAGGTTTGCACTTCAGACGTACATTGACAACCCGTCAAATTCCGGTGTCTTGTTTTACGACGATGACGTTGTAATCATCAAGGACGCATTCCCCAAGTCGATTAGACACTACTTGGTGATACCTCGCGATAGGAGCTGGTCTTTGACTCATCCACTAGATGCATTCAACAACCGGCCAGATAGATACGAGAAATTCACAACTTACGTGGAGACGGCAAAGGATTTGATTGTTGAGTCATTTGTGGAGCAAGGACTTATCTCCTGCGACAATATCGCTCGGGCCACTTTTAAAAATACCTTCATTAGAGCGGGAGTGCATTCGATCCCATCTATGGCCAACTTGCATATCCATGTTATCACCCAGGACTTCCATCTGGCTCGCATGAAGAACAAAAAACACTACAATTCGTTCACCACTCCATTTTTCGTTGACTTTGATGACTTGGACCCGAGCTTGGGTGTTTCAGCAAAATCGGATTTTCTTACGTCTTTTGCGGGTTCCTCCAACGAGGACGATTCGGAATTGGACGCAGACACGGAGCCCGTCGTCTGCAGTAGTCGTCGTCGATTTGTTAGAGATTCCCGTGAACTCAACAAATTTCTCCGGGATAGTCCGTTAACGTGCGTCTACTGCGGAAAGCAATTTGGCAATAGCCTTGCGGGACTCAAAGCCCACTTGTCCCAGGAATACGAGAAGAAATTTTTAAGAATACGCGCTATTTAGTGGGGTAACATGCTTTTTTCCTCAGGCGATATCACCTGGTCTGCTCATTGGATGAAAGAGCTTATTGGTGTCCTTGCGGCCGGATGAATAGTGTGGCATACATGGCTTGCAGGAGAATAAACCGAAGGGGGCTTTGATTGTGAAGGGGCAGTGACGGCCAAATGTAGACCCACCACTCGCAGAAGGTTTATCCGCGAACAATGCCTCTGATGGAAGTGACAAAAAATGACCGAGCGCCGCTGCCAGATCTCTTGGATCATTGCTACGTTACAACCGACTAGAGTTACATATCCTGATTTTCTCTGACCAAGACCTCCTCGAAATCAGACCAGGATTTATTCATGTGGAAAAACCAACAGATTTGCACGAATGCATAAGGTAAAGTGGGGTGAGTGGAGATGTGTGGGGAGAGATAATTTTTTGGCAGACGTATATGTGCGTTTACATGACAGAAGCGCTACCAGCCGCAGTAGGCTGAAAACCCGGTCGCCAGCCAAATTTTCCGCTCACCTATTATTTTTGTGGGACAGACCATTGTTTTCCATTGTTTAAGTGCCATCGTGCACATGGGGAAAGAAATCTGGAAGTCCAAGGAGAATCTGCAACGAACAACAGCATCAATAAGTTTCCTGCTGCCACGAGACGCCCTCCGGACGTTAGCAATCAGGAAAAACTCTCGACCTTACATACAGGATATCGGAGGTGTAATATGCGCCATGGGTAAAATACGGCTGCGTCTTTTTAGTCTGATTGGTTGGCTCCTGGAGTTCCTCCACATTATGCATGTTGAGCATGGAGAAATTCCGGATGCATACATGATGCTTGTGGAGTTCGAGCCATTTTTGTTGTTTCACTCATGCACCCCCATGTTTTGTCGAAGATTGTCATGGGCCGCCCCAAATTCTCCGGCAATTAAATAGGGCTGAAATCCCAGTGAAAAGACAAATTTTCTACTCACTCTATTCACTAATACATCATGAGTATTTTCGAAGGCCAAGAGGCCAAGGATGTGTCATCCACAGAAATTGCATCGAAGGACGTCAAGTACGATCACAACAACAAAATTGACACTGCCGAGTTGGGACGCAACTTTAACTTCGACAAGGAATTCGAGGAGTTAGAGATCTTAGCTGCAGAGGTTAATGAAAAGCCTTCTTTCGTCGACAGACTTTTGTCGATGGAGTACAAGGTCCATTTCCAGAACAAAAACCACATGGTCTACCTTTTGGGAGTATTCGCTGCTGCTGCCGGATTGTTGTCTGGTTTGGACCAGTCCATTATTTCTGGTGCTCAGATCGGTATGAAGAAGGACTTGCACTTGTCGACCGACCAAATGTCCTTAGTGTCTTCCCTTATGCCACTTGGAGCCATGGCCGGTTCCATCATTATGACCCCATTGAACGAATTTTTCGGAAGAAGAACTTCTTTGATCATCTCTTGTATCTGGTATACCATTGGTGGTGCATTGTGCGCTGGTTCCCACTCCCACCACATGATGTACGCAGGTAGATTTATTCTTGGTGTTGGTGTTGGTATCGAAGGTGGGTGTGTGGGTATCTACATTTCCGAGTCTGTGCCAGCCAACGTGAGAGGAAGCATTGTGTCCCTTTATCAATTTAACATTGCCTTAGGTGAAGTGTTGGGTTTCGCAGTTGCTGCCATTTTCTACTCTGTGAAAGGTGGCTGGAGATACATGGTGGGTTCCTCCTTGATCTTCTCCACCTTGTTGTTCATTGGTTTGTTCTTCTTGCCTGAGTCTCCTCGTTGGTTGCTTCACAAGAACAGATACGGTATGGCTTACGATGTCTGGAAGAGATTGAGAGACATCAACGACGAAAAGAGTAAGCTCGAGTTCTTGGAGATGAGACAGGCTGCCATCCAGGAGCACGAAAGAAAGCGGGAAGAGTCCAGAATTCAGAACTGGGTCGACTTGTTCACCATTGCCAGAAACAGAAGAGCTCTTACTTATGCCGTCATTATGGTCAGTTTGGGTCAATTGACCGGTGTCAACGCTGTTATGTACTACATGTCTGACTTGATGGCCGCTATCGGCTTCAGCGAGAAGAACTCCGTCTTCATGTCCCTCGTTGGTGGTGGTTCCTTGCTTATTGGTACCATCCCAGCTATCTTGTGGATGGACCGTTTCGGAAGAAGAGTGTGGGGTTACAACATGGTTGGCTTCTTCATTGGTTTGGTTCTTGTTGGTGTTGGCTACCGTTTCAATGTCAACACCCAGAAGGCTGCTGCCGAGGGTGTTTATTTGTCTGGTATTATCATTTACTTCTTGTTCTTTGGTTCTTACTCGACTTTGACCTGGGTCATTCCATCCGAGTCCTTCGACTTGAAGACCAGATCCTTAGGTATGACCATCTGTTCCACTTTCCTTTACTTGTGGTCTTTCACTGTCACCTACAACTTCTCGAAGATGAAGAGTGCCTTCACTTACACTGGTTTGACATTGGGTTTCTACGGAGGTATTGCCTTCATTGGTCTTATCTACCAGATTCTCTTCATGCCAGAGACCAAGGACAAGACCTTGGAGGAGATTGACGATATCTTCAACCGTTCCGCCTTCGCTGTTGCACGTGACAACGTTAAAAATTTGAAGAAGGGTATTTGGTAAATAACGTTAATGTAAATGCATAATTACTGGGTTTATTTGAGCTTGTAGGACTTTCGAAATTGGTCGTTTCGCACCTCCACTCTACACGTAATTTTGACCACACCTTAAGTATAGGTGTACGGGGGTTTCTACGCATGGCACTCATCGCAAGATAGTTTCACTATATTATCAAATATTCGATGGCACAGAGAATTCTTGGGGGTATATATCTCCTGAACATAGAGCCTATCAATGTTAATGCTGACTTGAGGTCAGAAAACGGCATTACGCACGTGCTTTCCGTGCTATCTGGACCATTACCATCATCAATTAAAGAAAACTACCAGCATCTTCAAATCGACATCACCGACGAAGAGACCTCTAATATTCTTGAAAAACTACCCACAGCCATTGATTTCATTGATCTGGCACTCTTTCCCGGAGGTTTGGGCGAAGATGAGAAGAAGCACAGAGGTGCTATCTTGGTCCACTGTGCCCAAGGAAAGTCTAGATCTGTAGCAGTGATCATTGCATATTTGATGGCCAAATATAAGCTTCCATACACTCTGGCATTGCATGCTGTCACTCGAAAGGTCGAGGATGCCCAGCCGAACGAGGGATTCGTTGAACAGCTCAAGTTGTTCGAGCGGATGAATTGTAAGCTTGACGAATCAAGTCCCGAGTACAAACGGTTTCTCTTGTCCAACAGTCTCAAACAAGATCCCTCTGGAAGCCTGCTACCACATCGCAACATCTATTCCTTGAAAAAACGGGGCGACGACCGCAAAGACCCAGAGTTCTATAGGCTCAGATGCAAAAGATGCAGACAGGTGTTGGCTCTCGAGACCGACATTGAGACGCATCAAGTACCAGGAGCAGAGTCCAGACAATCCAAGTTTGTTAAGAACGCTCCAAACTCGAGACGTATCATCTCAGTGACGGAAGCAGCATCGGTCTGTTCACACTACTTTATGGGTGAACCGCTAGACTGGATGATGGATGAGTTAGCTAAGCAGGATATCGAAGGTAAGTTTGCATGTCCAAAATGTGACGCTAAAGTGGGAGGTTACAGCTGGAGAGGCTCTCGGTGCTCGTGTGGAAAGTGGATGATTCCAGCATTGCACTTGCAGGCAGCCAAGGTAGACGAGATGAAGAAGCAGGGTGTATAATAGATATGCTGGGGTAATGGGGACAAAATACCTTGGAAGGATGTGGAAATGCGGGAAGTTTTACACAATCCCGTCGAACCGACTTGTAGATTCCAAAACACTTCAAAAGTGAATGGATAATTGATTTGTCAAAAAGTTCCGGAAGGAACTGGATGCACCTTTCCACCAAATTGGCTACTCTTCAATGGCCATATCCATGTCGGAATCATCACATGCCAATACATTCCCTGTCAATATTGTACCAGACGTAGACCCAGACAAAAGCGAGTGTCCCAAAACGGAACTTCCAGATAGAGGTCCAGATCTAGGCCCAGAGGCCGTCTCTGATCCAAGACTATGATCATTCTGGTACTCCACATCCTCAGCCATAAACCCATCATGACCAATAGACTCATGATGGCCGTCCAAGTCATCACTATAGACCTCACTGGCATCGGCATCTACCACCTGAGCATCCAAATCATGCTCTATGCCCAATATATTGTCGTTGGGAATCATGCTGGTTGCACTATCCAAATTCACCACGTTTGACCGATTATTGTTGACAGCAGCCAGATCTGTCAGAGTCTCAGCATGTGTTGAGCCTTGCACCAGATTCTCCTGGATATACTGCGAGTCTTCGTCTTCTACTTGGGCCTCTGAGTCGATCTGTGCCATAGTTCGCCCAATGCCTATCGGTGCTATCTTCGTATACCCAGTAGCTCGAATTCTTCGGAGTGTTTGCAATCGCCTCAGCAAGTGTGGGCTTAGAAGCGGCACGTCAGTACTTCCAGTGACTACTGCCAACTGCTTTGTAGTGTTATATTCGGTGTAAACAGCGGAAGGACCGCATTCCTCGGTCAAGTATGCTGAGAGTGGAGGAGCATATTGGTTTGCCTCTACTGGAAGGTTCTGGCGGCGGTTCTGCGGGCAGAAAAGCCGAAGATTCAAATTATTCAGGTTCTGTAAGTTGATTGCGCCTTGCGCATGTCCATTTCCGAGGACGTGGTTGTGGTTTTGATGGTGATTCTGTCCTTGGCTGGAGGCTTCCTCATGTACTCTTTGTGTGTAGTGATTTTGCGGTCGCCAAAGACTGTAGGCATCTAATGAGAATGCAGTAGAGTACATTGTGAGATATATGTACCTGTTATATGAATAATTTCCACAACCAGCCTTGTTTACTATTTGTAGGTGATAATATACGATCTCCTACTATTTACTATGGGTAGTTGTTCAAGTGCAGGTCATGTCAACACCTGCTACGACTGGGAATCTGTTCTGCCATGTCTATCATTACTACTATTTTCTGAATTATTCAATACCTTACTCTTCATCTGTCAACACGAATTCATCCAAGATTTCCTGTTTGGCTGCAGAAGCAGATTTCACAGGCCACACAAACCCAGATCCTGCTCCAGCCAAAGTCACAGTGCATCCGTAGCAAACAGTCAACAGCTCTCCTGAGGCCTGTACTGCGCGTACCTCAGCATCGTATAGTTTAGCGTACTTTCTTTCCTCGTCCGTTTCGAGCGGCGCAGCACTGGCAACAGTAATGCTACTTAACCATTGCTGAGGATCCTGGTGGATATCGCCTCCGCAGACCTTGCACAAGGCGAGTTTAGGCTCATTTGGACCTCCAAGCTTTTCAGCAGTCTTAACCACTGTGGATACCGTGGATGAATAACCAGTTGCATCGAGATTCTCAAAATACTGAGTTGTGAGAGATTGAACTGTCATGTTTTTCACTATTCGCGTCTGAGGCTCGGTGGACACTTTAACATAGGCCAGAATACCATTGCTAAGCTTTAAGACAGCATTCACCTCAGCATACAAGATGTCTCTCAACGGAAAAATCACTTCAATGGTATGATCTCCATATGTACGGGGACCATCGGCAATTGCCTGATGTATAGACAGTCCACGGCCCTTGACTGTCAACGAGATTACCTCTGAAGCCAATCTAGTCATGCTGTGGCCGAAAAGCACCGTCTGACACCCTTCAGTAACTGCAGTTCTGAAGATCACATCCTCATAAACTATTGCCTGTAGATCAGCACGCAGCGACCGACTTGAACACAATTCTAGTAGCTGGGAGACTGTCATTTGAGATGATGGGTCTTCATCTGCTAATTGCTGTGCCAAAACGTCAAACTCATCGCTCACTGAGATCTTCATGCGTTGGTCAACAACAAAATCGTCCACGCTGAAGACCTTGAATTTTATATGGACAGGCGCATAGTTTTTCGCAAGCTGTCCAAACTTCTCCGCCGCATCTTCATCGTCCTTCAAATGCAAAACCACAAGCTCAAAGCCCTGCTTACCATTATGTGCTAGATTCTGTTCCTGCAATAAAGACGCAATCATGTCAAACAAAGTCAACGAGGAAACACCAAAAGATAAAGGTAGGAGCACCCGTTGTACGCCTAGCCTCTCTAACACGGCTCCATACTTCACTTTGTATCTTTCATCGAGCATTTGCTTCCTCTGCTTACCTCTCATAAAGAAGACGAAGCATTTCGCGCAAAACTTCTCCTTACGGGAAATTAAAATGGCGGCCTCTTCTTTGCACCTCTGACATAGCTCCAGAGAGTCAGATAGGTATTGGACTGGGCTGGTGACAGCCATGATGGAAGAGATGATGGAGATGAGCTGAAACAGCACCCGTACATCCAGGAATATATCCCAGAGTGCACATAAGTGTCCGTTGACTTCATCCAGCAACCAAGAGCCATACACCGGAAATGTGGTGCCAATATATTGAACAGGACTCCTTGAGTTGGTGGAAAAACACAGACTTGAAACGAAAATTGGAATAACCCGGAAAGACACTTGAGCCGAGACGGAGATGTTGCTGAAAATATTCGCACATTGCCCATTCTGATCACGAGAGCTGCACCCAAAGTCAGCCTTTTCTATGTTATAAAAATATAATCAGGGCAGTGTGGCTATACGTTGGCACGTGGATTCCAGTTGGACGTCAGCTAACAGGAGAGAAAGGAGGCTTCTCCATTGTAAAGGTAGGGGGTTTCCGGCACGCTTTCCGGCACGTAACCGGCATCTTCGTCACACAGTCGGGATTCAAGGCAATGTTCGACGCTGTGTACCTGACAGACTTCCTCCATGCAAGGACTGCGCCATTCGTGTCCATTGGTTAATCTTTTGGAATAAAAGGAGATCAAATTCGCCGCATCATTGTGGTTTAAATTTCGAGGAATTGAGTATCAAGACTTATTAAGCAAAAGAATCAAAAATGTCTGCAAACGAATTCTACTCTTCGGGCCCTCAGGGTGAGAGATCCGAGAAGTATCAGCAACAAAATCAGCAACAAAATCAGCAACAAAATCAGCAACAAAATCAGCAACAAGGCCAGCAGGTTGGTGAGAACGGCGAGAGAGGATTGCTCGCTACAGTGGTGGGAGGTGCTGCCGGAGCCTATGGCGGTGGAAAATTGTCTGGGAACCACTCCACTTTGGGAAAGATCGCTGGTGGTCTTCTTGGAGCTGTGGCTGCGAATAAGATTGAAGACAAGTACGAGGAACACAAGTACGGCAAGCACCAGGGTTCTTACGGCTTTGGTGGCCGTCCTGAAGGTGGCTTCGGTGGGCCAGGAGGAAGATTCGATGGAAGGCACCACGGTGACCGTGGTGGAGATTTTGGCGGACCTGGAGGCCGTGGTGGAGACTTTGGCGGACCTGGAGGCCGTGGTGGAGACTTTGGCGGACCTGGAGGCCCCGGCGGTGACTTCAGAGACCACGGTAGACATGGACCCCCGGGCGGATTTGGACCCCCAGGTGGACATGGACCTCAAGGTGGACATGGACCTCCGGGTGGACATGGACCTCCTGGTGGGTTCGACAACCACGGAGGAAGATGGTAGGACTTCCTACGTAAGAATACAAGAAAACATGGGCGTTTGTTAATTCCATAGTAGATCCAGTTGTAGCCATAGGCTTCTATTAGTGGCTTGTCACGTGCGTAGACTCGATCATTTATAGTCAAATGAGGCGGAAATCTCGAACTTGTCTTCACCGTATCTACACCTCCTTCATGACAGACAAAACTGAACAGCTAGACAGGGCCGTCACCGAAAAGGAGAAAGTCAACTTCACCGATGGATCCGTAGAGGAATTCAAGTTTTACCCAGACAACCCAAAGAACCACCGCCACAAGTACAGGTGGGCCAATAAGGAAGCTTCCCGCTACTACGACCCCTGTGAGGACAGCAGACAGGCTTCAATCAACTGTGTGTTGCGTAATCAGAAGGACAAATCTGTGTGCCAGGAGTTTTTCGACGCATACAGAGAATGTTCCAAGGACTTTTTCGCCAAACGCAAACAGGACCGTAGAGATGGAAAAAAGGGATGGGGAATATGGTGATTTCTTAAACGAAGTTAACCAGGCCGTTCCCGCCACTGCATGAGGACGATACAGAAGATCCCCGCTTCAAAACACCAGAGGTGACCGTGGGATTGTCCATGAGGTATGGATCCTCCAAGTATTTCCAGTGGCTGGAAAAGACCGAGTAGCGGCCAACAGGACCAGAGTACTCGTCGTCATCGCTGTCAGTGAAACTTCCCACAGAGGCACCAAAAGATTCACGCAGAAGCGAGCTTCTTGCGTCGCACGAACCAGCGTACTTGTAATCCAAGTTCAGACGAGTGTTTTGCATCTCTAAGCGGCCCGTTTTGCGGTTCAACGAACATACGAAAATGCATTCTCTCGCCTCGGGCAGAAGCTGCTCTTTGGACACGGCATCGTACTTTTTCTGAAGCATTTTGCGCTCAGATTCCTTCGACACAAGGCCTATGAATTTATGGAACGTTTGATCAAGAGCAGCAGAAACGTCCACCTTTATTGTAAATAGCACATAGTTCAATTGAATGTTTAATAAGCATGAATCTTCGCAGGTAATGTAGTCACAAAGCTTTTCACACATTTTGGTTTCCCATTCTTGAAGAAACGACGACTTGTGCAAATTCGATCTTGGTTCGTGCCGTCTCCGCTCCCAAATATCTTTTTTTGCCTGGTTGGATTTCTCTTCCACCATTGGGATATTGGCTTCACTCATAAACTTGAAGTCCCTGGTGATATCATGGATCAGCTCTTTCATATGTTGAGCAAATTCGATGCCTGATTCCCGCTCAATCTTCGGTATATCCCTGAAGTCTCGCAAATACCTCTCCACAAAAAAGAGATAGTTTAAGAAGAAAGCTTCGGAAAAGTTATGGAACGGACGAATCCGCATCCACTCACCTAACTGCAACTTGATCTGCTCATTCCTAATACGCGAGACATGCATGGAACGACTGAAACTCGACTTGGAAGACACTGGTCTACTATCTTGTAAAAACCTCAAGTCGTTCTTGTTGAAATCAACAATCTCTCCACTGAAGGGGATTTGGAAAGCACTTGTAAGACACTCAATAACCTTGGGACTCGAAAGTCCACACTGTACTATGGCCTCCATAAACGTGTGATCTAGCAATGCAGATTTGATCTGGATCACTTTATTTGTACAGTTGATAGTGTATCTTGACCTGATTCCTCCGCATAAAAATGAGAGAAACCCAATTATCAAATGAATATGTCCAGACCTATCTCCGCTGGCTTTGACACTGAAATGTCCGTGCATGATCTTTTCGATAAGATCAACATTGGAGAACGACAAGTCGATGCTATCTTTTCCACGTACCAAGAGGTCTAAAGCAAACGTTGACCCATTCTTCAAATACGAACATGGGAGTCCATCCAAGATCTTATACTTATCGGAGCGGGACAAATGCTTGGAATTGATGACTTCGCCCCCAGAAGGTCGAAGGAACAGCAATAAATTGGAAGTGCTTGTTCTATTGGCAACTTTGCGTCTCTTCGGGCTGTTATTGGTACCAAAATGTTTCCTTTTGGATTCGGGCATTCTATGAGAGTTCTCTGCCATACTAGACTCGCTTTGGCGATTGGATAATTCAGTCCAAAGAGTTCCCTTGCGCCTGTGATGCAAAAAGCGGTCCATATTGCCTTCGTAACTTGCTCTTCGAACCAGGCGACGCAGGCCGCCCCACTTCTTCAGGTTTTGTCTGCTCTCAGAATGCGGATGATGTGAAAATAGCGGCGATTTGCCCACGAATGAGTCTAAACGCTTAATGGCGTTGATGATGGTCTCAAAGTCCGCGTGGTACTCTTTGGCCAAGTCGTCTAAATTCGGACATGCCGATGGCGGGCGATTTTTCAAGCGAATTGCATTCTGGCGCCTTAGCGGAACACCAGAAAAGCTGTTACTGCTGGATGTCCTGGGATCGAAGTTGATAAGGGTGTTTCTGTTTGTATAGTTCTGTCTCGCTGAAGAAAGCAAGAGTCTTTGCTCCAGCTGAAGACGGTTCAAGATGTCGTTCTGTGCCTGGTCAGACTCTTCTTCTTGATCATCCTCAATATCGTTGTCGTCCAAGTTGGCATCGCTGCTGTCTTCTGAGTTGGACTCATTATCAGAATTCTCAAATTCTTCGTTCAGATCTGAAGACACTTCCAGAGTGCTAGAATCGTCGATTTCTGTGGTCGTAAAAGACGGACCGGACAGTCTGGCCAGAATACCCGCATGGGGCCCGTCCATGTCCAAGTCCATGTCTAGATCTAAATCAGGAATAGCCAAAAAACGGATAGGCGAAGCCAAGTTTCTGATTTGCGCAGGCAAAGTGGTCATGTGGGGAGTTTCCATGGCTGTTGTGTGGTCATCTGCTTGCTCGGTGTACTGGTTCAATAAGTTTGCCAGGAGCTCATTCATGCGGCTTAGAAAGTCTCTGGACATGAAGTTGGAATTACTAGCCGAATCAGGCAGTATCCCAATCTGTGGCAAGAGTGGGGTGCGGTTTGGTGATGTCGGAGGGGGCATTATTCGCGGCCTCGAGCGAATATTAACTTATTTCCCGATCTTTTCCGGTATGTGGGAGAGAAAAAAATATGTAGCTAGTGATTTATGAATTTGCCTATGGATAGATTAATGGTAGTCGTTCATGTGAGACTGGAGTGCAGATTGTACTCATAACCAGTGGAGGAGGATAGGTGGATGAAGAGGTGGAGGAGGGATCTATGGTGATTGAAAATGGTATGAGAGAGTTTGAATGAGTTGAATTTTTATGATTGTATGTTTATATTTGGGATTTTCTAGGGTGCTATGCGGTTTTGACTCGGTGAAGTGAGAAAGTGCAGGGTAAATTAGGGTAGTTAACCAGGCCAGATTTGCGTGAGAAAGCGGAAATGAGGACAAAGAATTCAAAAAATCAAACGAAGAACAAAAGATAGAGGTAAATCGTTTAGAATGTAAGATGAAGAAGTGCAAAATGGATTAAAAACTTAATTTGAAGAGTTGCTTGTTCCAGTGAGAGTAGTGACAGGGATCGCGACGAGGCTATATATAGTAAATTTGGCAATACCAGAAATTAGGAAAACGCATAAGTTATGAAACCTTAACATCTATTATACAGACGAACCGAAGCCAGTTCCGATTCAATTTTTTTTTTGGAATGTTATCATCATGCGTGTTCCATAAACCTTTTTAACAAAAGTGAATATCCCGTAATCCTCACAATAATATTTAGTTGCATGATTCGACCGCCACTAAGTATGCAGCTGGAGCAACAGCCAGTTCAGACTAAACTTCTATTTTATTGACCGAACGGTGGCTGAAGCACATCTCCTGAGCTTTCGATTTAGTAATTTTTTTTCCTCGGGTGGCAGCACCACCATATGAATAAAGGCGGATTCTCACCGATATCGGTCTCTGTGGGCAATATAATGAAAGCCTCCCACTATAATGATGCATTTACTTCAAAAACGCACCCTGGCAGTCTCTGAAAGCTTCGATAATCTTCACTCGCCAAAACCGAGCCAGCCCATTCGGACAATACACATCCGGGATGCCCGATACTACTCCGCAATAGTTGTCGCCTCTCTTTGGAATTTCTGTTTCAAGTTTGTTATATCAAGTCTTATTTCTATGTTTCTTAGGCACTGGCCCGCGGAGTACACCAAACTCGGAGCTCCGCACATTTCCCCGAGATGTGATAACCATCAACTTTTCGCTGATATTGAACACCACAAAATCTTTGAAGCAGATATCATCGGACATTCGATATTTGTGTAAATTGAGATGCCTGATATTTCTTACAGAGTCGTCTTGTCAGTATTTCTACCTGTTTTCATGGACCCAGAACAAAGTATAGTACACAGGGCTCACCACCAATCCCCACATACTTTCCACCCACAATAGGTGGGGGTATTGGGTCCAGTTCCGTGGAAATTGATTATTTATCTTATATTTTCAAGGTTAATTTTCTCCGCTTTTTTCTTTGTCTCACCTTTACTCCCCCACTGGCCTAGTAATCCCACTCTAAGCTTTTCCCAATTTCCCGCTCTCGACTTTTCGCACCAACTTCAGTGCATGAAATCTGATAAGCAGCAATCTTACAATTTATGCAGTTTGCTACTTGCCTCTTTCAAGGTCCAACTTAACTTTCGTAGATCTTATGAGTATTCTACAAATTCTAATCTCTAAAACTTTTTTTTGCCTCCTCTAGAGCGATACGTTGCTTGCTCCAGGTCATGATGTCACCAGACTGTTCGTCAGTCTCAACCTTTTGTCCTGCACGGCCTCTTGATTTCTTATTGAAGTTCCCCAGAATGTGGGGTCACTGGGTACACAATCCCTACCAGTCATCACCAGTCGAAAGTATAAATAGAATGAATTCTCCCTGTAGAAGATGTAGAAAGGCCCACTGTGATTGGCTTCAAACTGAGCAATCTGATCAACATGGACCACTTCAAAGACAAGCCAGAAGTGGAGCTTATCGAGGCGGCCTCGCTGGAAAAGGAGCCAGAGCAGGTGGACTTCTCAGATATTGACCAGAAGAAGTTATTGCGCAAGATTGATCTCCGTCTTGTTCCTTTGTTCACCGTGTTATACCTCTTGTCGTTTTTGGATCGAGGCAACATTGGTAATGCCAAAATCGAAGGCTTGGCCGAGGATTTGAACCTCCAAGGTTCCCAATACAACTTGAGCTTGACAATTTTTTTCATCTTCTACGCTACCATGGAAATCCCATGTAACATTATCTTGAGACATGTGAAGCCAAAGGTGTTCATTCCGTTATCCATGGTGCTCTGGTCGGTGGTGATGACACTCATGGGCACAGTGAGAAACTTCCATCAGCTCTTGGCTACCAGAGCACTTCTTGGGATTTTCGAGGCGTCACTCTTCCCAGGTATCTCCTACATTTTGTCCATGTACTATAAAAAGAACGAGGTTTTGGTCCGTGAGGCCATCTTTTTCAGTGCTGCCTCTATGGCTGGTGCATTCAGTGGACTATTGGCAGCAGCCATTTCCCAAATGGATGGTGTGGGAGGATACGAAGGTTGGAGATGGATTTTCATTTTGGAAGGATTGCTCACTTTCGTGTTCTCCATAGTGGCATTCTTTTTTTTCCCATTATACCCAGAGGAAAGCACATTCTTGACTCCAAGAGAGCGTGAGTTTGTGAAGTACAAAGTCAAGTATTCGTCCAACGCAGACGGACAGAAGTTGGCTGGAAAAACAGATAAAGTAGACGTTTCTGCAACCTTGGGAGAAGACGACTCGAACAACAGAAAGTACGTTTGGGCAGTATTTAAGGACTGGCAATCTTGGTGCCAGCTCATGATTTACTACGGTGTATGTGTTCCACTTTACGGAGTGTCGTTATTTACTCCAACAATCATTCGAAGCCTAGGCTATGCTTCGACGAAAGCTCAACTTATGAGTGTACCGATCTACATTGTGGCCGCCATTTTCAGTATTATTCAGGCATTTATAAGTGACAGGGTGGGATTGAGATCACCCTTCTTGCTATTCAATTTCACTTGTATGGCAGTTGGTTATATTATATGTATCTCCATTAGCCCCCACGACCGACCTGGTGCAGTTTACGGAGCCATTTACATTATAGCACTTGGAATCTACCCCGCTTTCCCGCTAGTGGTGATTTGGTTTTCCAACAATTTATCTGGATCATACAAGAGAGCAGTTGGCATGGCGTTTCAGATCGGTATTGGCAATTTCTCTGGAGCTTTCAGTTCTAACTTCTACCGGACCCAGGATTCTCCACGGTACATTTTGGGCCACTCGTTGGAACTTGGTTTCATTAGTATGGGTATGACATTCATGGTGATCACCATCTTGGGATACAGGTACTCGAATAAAAAGAGAAAGAGAGACGTGGCTGCGGGCATCTACGACTCTTATAGCGACAAAGAGCTACTTGAGATGGGAGACAAGAGTCCTTATTTCATGTACCGGCTATAAGTATTGACTTGATAATGTATGACAGAATTTCTGAAGGAATGATTTAAGTAAAGAACCAAAATTATACGTCTAACCATGAACTATATTTGCCCTCTGACTTTTAGACCTCAAGAGTGACATCTATTAAGTTCTCTGTTCTGGCTGCGAAAACCAGCCGTGGCCGAACTGAGAGATGTGAAAGTGAGAGTAGATCAAATGAAATGGAGAGACACATTATTTTTTGGCGAGATTAGATATATTATATACAACTGCACTCAATCAAATCAACAAATCGTCATGTTATGTTTCTTTGGTAGTGCTCCGAATACCAAGATTTCTTTACGAAAAAACACGCAGATATTTTGGAGTGAGATGTAATAAAATTGAACAAACAGCAGAGGCCCAGACTTAACATCGAATCAATCTTCTAAATAAAAAAGACACTGACAAAAAAAATCGATGGAAAAGGTAATCGGCCGATCATCCATCGCAGGACGTAATTTCCTGTCAATTGCGCTAGAGTCGAGAACCACAGTAAAAAAAGAGATCTGAAACTTGCAAAACAAAAGAAAGAAAAACAAACAAACAAACAAACCTTAGAAAGAAAGGAAAAGAAATGTAAAAAAAGAATGAATTAAAAACACGGAAAGATTTCCTTGGAATTATCCCTACTTTCTCGATCCAAACCAACACACCTCTAAAGTTATATCCCATCTAGATAACTTATTTATCCTATCTTTGCACTTAAAGGGTTGATAAGGCGTGTTCCATCACATGACATGTTGCTCACTTATCGATTAGGAGGTACGGGTGTATACGGTGGATTGTGAAACCGGGAGTAGTATGAATAGTTCTGGCCACCTGGCCAGCACGAATGTGCGCTTTAGAAATGTTCTGATTTTAAATCGGGATTTTTTCACGTTCAATCTTTATCTGTTTCCATATTTTTTCCGTATTCGGAACTTCAAGAATGCAAAATAAACCTCACCCACGGACACTCTTTTCTTAGTCGCTCAAGGCATATTATCTGCAGAACAGGACCGCCTATAATTTTTTACATAGTACTCCACCTTATTCCTCTTGGCTACAAGTCTCTCATTCATCACTTACTAGTACGTGGGTCCTCATCGTGGACATAATCGTGGAATTTTTGGCTTTTTTTCACTCTTCGCATCATTATATCTGAAGTGACATTTCTTGTTGAAACCTCGCTAGTGCTAGTGACACAGTCTGACTAAACCCAAGGTTTTATTTCGTACTTCCTATTTGATAGGAGTTATCACCAGCCTTATTCCTAAGAGTCTTTTTGTGGTTTTTGTTTGATTAATTTCCTGAATCCAGGCCTCCTGCTTTTTTCCCAGAAAACAATGTCTGGTGCCATTTACGTGTGTATCAAGCAATTTAATGCCCGCTTGGGCGACGAGCTCAACCTCCAGGTCGGCGACAAGATCGAGGTCCTCGCAGATGACTCAGAATACAATGATGGCTGGTATATGGGCCGCAACATCCTTAGCAATAAGGTCGGTTTATTCCCCAAGTCATTCACCCAGCTAGTCGTGGACCAGAAACCGCTGGAACCTACTTTATTACGGTCTCGGTCTCGGAGACTTCCCAGCAGCGTGAAAGGCAATGATGTGGCTACTCCAGCGTCCGCTACACCTTCCGAATCCAAAATCTCTGGGTTCGCTAACGGAGCTCATAAAGGGCCAACTGATGTGCACCACACCATGAGCGAAATCGACAAAGCTCTCCAGGAGCTTCACGTTTCCTCCGTAGATTCACTAAAAGGCCATCTGCGGAATCTGTCGGCACATTCTTTGACAAGAGACCTTGATCCTTCGAAAGCGAGGGAATGGACTCCAAAACAGGTCTCCCTGTACTTTGCTATAGTGCTAGGGTTCGATATAGACGTGGCTGGCAAGTTTGCACGCCACAAGATCACGGGCGAGATCTTGTTTGAGCTTGATTTGGCTCATTTAAAGGAGTTGGACATCGATTCCTTCGGTACTCGTTTCGAGGTTTACAAGGAAATTATCAAATTAAGGCTGCTTGGTAATAGGGAAAACACTCAGAGAGCTCCATCCCATTCGGAAGATTTGGCCGTTCCGGAAAAGCAGGGTGCAAAGCTTGCTCTGGAATCCCCACCCGTATTCAGCATTTCAGGCGAGGAGAGAATTCGAGATGCAAATGAAAAAAGCTTGCTACTTCCTCCTGTTGAGTTGGAGAGCAACCGGCAAAAATCCTATTCAGTTGCCAGACACTCCTCCAGCGCATCTCGCTACATGTACAACCATCTGAGAACTATATCACAGTCGATGGAGGACATCCCACTATACCAGACACCAAAGTCTCCTATTGTGGAGTATCAGCTTCCTGGGTCGTTTTTGTCGCCTAGAAAAGCCCCAGAGCCTCCTTCTGCAAGCCCAGTGAACAAGAGTTTCCGCTTTGGTGGCAGTCCAATGATTTCTCATGGCAACCAAGGCCACCATGGGTTGTACATGACAAGAACGAATGCTTCTTCCGCTGCGTTAAGTCTGACTAAAAATGTAAATGGTAGTAATGGACTCAATGGCTTGCTGCGTCCTGCCTCATCCGTGTATGATGGATCTGTCCTAACTCACCATCGTCGTGGCTCATCCGGGATCTCCGATAGCCACAGAAGACACTCTTCGGTGTTTTCCTTTTTATCTGGAAACAACGAAGAGTCTTTGGGTGGTAAGGAAAAGCTTCAAAGCCAGAACCTTTACAAGAGTCCTAGCACCCCAGGTCGTTCTTTTGCGGCATCTCCGGCCAAGCGTATATCGAGATTCTTTGAAGACTCTGAGCTCACAAACTTTGGCGAGGATAGTGTCGACATAGACGAAGTGGCACTTTCGCCAAAGAAGCCAAAAGACGGAAGCGAAGTCCTTGGTGACGAAAAGAAGAAGGAGAAGCCTCAAGGAAAATTGAAGAATTTGCGGTCGGTTTCTACTCACAACTTTCGTAATTTGACCGTGCTGAAAAAGCTGAAGACCTCGGCTTTCCAAGAAGGAATCCGTGATATTAATCCAGACAATGCCATCAAGACATCTAACTTCAGTGGGTGGATGTCAAAGAAGTCCGGTAGCACTTTGGGATGGAGATCCCGTTATTTCACTCTTCATGGTACCAGATTGTCCTATTTCACCTCTTTGCGTGACAAGCGTGAAAAGGGTTTGATCGACATCACTGCCCATAAAGTTATTCCAATTAGTAGTGAGGGTGACCTGAGCGGGTCCAACGACAAGTATATTGCTCTTTACGCTGCTCTGACTGGATTTGGTCGTTACTGTTTTAAGCTTGTGCCTCCTGCTCCAGGTTTCAAGAAGGGCTTGACATTCACGGAACCCAAAATTCACTACTTTGCTGTTGCAACACAGGAGGAGATGCGTGGTTGGCTCAAGGCATTGATGACTGCCACTATCGATATCGATGACTCCGTACCGGTGGTGAGCAGTTGTAACACGCCTACTGTCACATTGGCCAAGGCTCAAGAATTATTGGCCAAAGCTACAGAAGAGATGAAGATCAAGGATGAGGAGTTGCGTACTAGAGGCTACCTAAGAGAAGGTGATTATTTTGATGACTTTACTATTGGACTGACATTCTACAACAACAGTGGTACCTCTGAGGAGACATCTCCAATAATAAGGTCCATTGATGAAACTACAATCTCTTCTACTACGGGCTATACCGCTGGTGCTCACCCCAAGCTTACAGTCGACACACAGGCAAAGAACTACCGTGCCCCAAGCACGCCTCAAGTCTCCAACAATTCAGGCGGATTTGCTTCACCTTACCTTTTAGCCTCTGGCTTGCTCTCCCCTAATCTGGCCACTACTGGAGCAAGTGCGTCTAACATTAGCACGCCAGTCGTGACCCAAAAGAAGGACTACTTTGAAAAGGTTTCCAGTGCTAACGAATTGTTGCGCCCACCAACGATTGAGGAGCACAAAAACTCACAATCCTCAACGGCTGGCAGCTCGCATAAACTCGTTTTCGCAAACAGCAACGGAAGGGTTCTCAACGCGCCCAAGAAGCAGGAGAAATTGTTGGCTTACACCAATGATGGTTCGTTCGTTGTCAAGTCGGAGAAGTAAGTGGAACCACGAGAGGAAATTCAAAAAATTCAAAATAAGAGATTTCTTAATGATGACCCCGAAAAAATGGTTGGGATGGAGTCTTTAATAGTGTAATAGTACCTTATTGATCACCAGCTTGTAGCCTTGGGTGCAAAACATTCTGTATGCACTCAAACATCACCAATTGTAACTTGATATCTACAAACACCAGAATAAAGGCACCAACACACACGACCAGTGCCGCCGTCAATTCAATACTACGAAGGTTTTAGAGACTTTAATTATTTTTAAGTGTCTACAATTTCAATTTGAGCCAGCAAATTCCGACAAAAGCTGAGAACTCTTACCTGAACCTGAAAATACGAAATTACCATGGATCCGGAAACTCCTTTCATAGCTCAGCATTTGCGATCCATAGTGATCCATTCGCTCGACACATTCAACTTTCGAAACGCAGAATTCGCCTGTGAAAGACTCCTCTCGCTCACTCCAGATGACACAGATTCGGTCTATCTTTACGCTTTGACTCTCTATCGCCAGGGACAATTCAAGGCTGCCTACAACAGAACCAACGATGCCCTCAAGGCACACGGTGCCCATCTTGGCTGTGCCTACATTTTTGCTCGTCTGTGCTATCAGTTGCAGAAACATAAAGAGGGAATCTATCGTTTGGTAAGCATCTCTCATTTGTATAATGAATCATCAGAAGTGGGTTCCGACACAAGTTTTCATGAGCTCAGTCCAGACTCGGCCATATCTCCTTTGACGTCATTCTCAACAGCTTACCAAAAGCATACTTACGAGTCCAATAGACTGATCTATCCAGACTCCTCGGCTATATATCATATTTTGGGCCAGATGTACAAGGCTGAAGGCGATGTTGCTGCCAGCGCATTAAATTTCCAGCAGGCACTCATGTTCAATGTCTTTGACTTTGAGGCGTTCCAGGAGTTGGCCAGGTTGGGCGTGGAAGTGAGTGTAGGGAAACTATTCCACCCAGGTCAAACAATCAAGACACTGGCTGGAACGGCGGGCTTAAGTTCTGGAGCCAATACTCTTTCTACTTCAAGAATGCCTGCCTCTGGCTTTGGCTGTAATGGAGATGATGAAGATGTGGGTGTTCCAAATCCATTTTCCACTACTCCCAGACAATCAGTCGGAACAACCGACATATCCACTCCTAGGATAGCAGCACCCAAAGTGCCAGATGCTCCTCTTCGTCGTACTCATGGAGAGTTCCCAAAGCCGGCGAAGTTTGGCGACGCGAAATCCTCAGTGTCGGCTCCTAGATCTCTCTCATACATGAAGAAAAGATCAGACATCGACGACACAGCAAAAAGCCTCAAACGTGGAAACCCGTCAGGATTTGTCCGTACGGTCGACGAGAGACTTGTGATTACCAAGGATGTGGAAGCTGCAGATACTTACTTGCGTCGGCTCTATGTCATATTTGCAAAGCTGTACAAGAGTTTATGTAAATATGATTGTTACAAGGCCATTCGAACTTTGGAGTCGCTACCAGAAACAGAAAAGGATACGCCATGGGTACTCTCAAAACTCGGCAGATTGCACTACGAAATTGTCAATTATAAGCAGTCAAAGAAGTTCTTTGTGAGGTTGAGACAACTTGACAGAACACGTCTTGAAGACATGGAGTACTACTCCACGCTCTTATGGCACTTGCATAAGAAGGTCGAGCTCACATTTTTGGCCAATGAGCTCCATGATATTGATGAAAACCTGGCAATCACCTGGTGTGTAATGGGCAACTTGTTCTCTTTGACAAGAGAAGCAGATGAGGCAATCAGATGCTTCAACAAGTCGATTGCTATTGATCCAAGTTTCACGTACGCACACACTTTAAAGGGCCACGAGTATTTTGGAACAGACAATTACGAGCGAGCCCTCGATTGTTTCCGAGTCAGTCTCTTGCTTGATCCACGCCACTACAATGCATATTACGGAATCGGCATGGTCTATATTAACTTGGGCGAATATCAAAAGGCTGACTATCACTTCCGGAAGGCGGTGTCGATCAATCCTATTAATATTATCTTGATCTGCTGTGTAGGTATGGTGCTTGAGAAGTTGGGTAAAAGGACGCTTGCACTTCGCCAGTATGAGCTTGCAAATAAGCTCCAGCCTTTGAGTGCTTTGCCCATCTTCAAGAAAGCTCAGCTCTTGTTTTCCATGCAACAATTTCCTCAGGCACTTAAGCAATTTGAGCTTGTCAAAGAACTCGCACCCAATGAAGCTTCAGTGCACTTCCTTTTGGGACAACTCTACAACATCAAAAATGACAAATTTCTGGCTATACGGGAATTTACCATTGCGCTTAACCTCGACCCAAAGGGAAATTACCTAATACGAGAGGCCATGGAGTTGCTTAAGAATGAAGTATAAAAGCCATTTGATAGCTAAAAAGGACGTCAACTATAAATCCTGCACAGATTGCGGAACGGTGTTCTGGAATCGGTAACCTGTTCTTGTAATTGGCAACAACTCAAGTCAAGGTAATTTTTCTTGTCACTTCTTGCCATGTTGCTACATGTGTGTGTTTTATACCTCGCTGCTGCAGTGTCGGCACTTGATTTTTTCTCCCCCAAGCGCTACAAAAAGGGCGAACCGGTTGAACTATTGTTCAACAAGATCGAAAGTGACCACACTCAACTACCTTTCAGGTACCATGAGCTCCCATTTGTTTGTCACGATGAAAGTCAGAAGGCAAAGTTCATGCTGTTGGGCGAGATTCTTCGAGGCGACCGTTTCTGGGAATCGCTCTACGAACTAAGGTTTAAGGAAGACGTACCTTGTAAGAGGCTCTGTGACATGGTAACCAACCAAAACGGTGCGGCCAGGGCTGATCAACTCATCCGTGATGGTTACGTGGTGCACTGGAATCTTGACGGATTACCGGGTGCTACAACGTTCACCAGTGGGAACCATGTCTCCAAGTATTACGCGGCAGGATTCCCGTTGGGTTTCGTCAAAGGTGACACGGCTTACTTATACAATCACGTCACTCTCGTTATCAGACACCACACCGAGAAAGATGGTCAGTCGTCGATTGTTGGTTTTGAAGTCTACCCTAGAAGTGTGATTAACGAGGTTTGTCCCGGTGCATCGAAAAACTTCAAGAACTTTCCTATCAAGGTCCCCCGTGACAAGAACAACAAATTGGTCGAAGCTAGAACGCTCATTCCGTACACATACTCAGTCTATTGGCGTGAGGACAATTCCGTCTCGTACGACAATAGATGGGATTTGTACTACGACAATGACAATTCGGTCACCAGCAGCCACATTCACTGGCTCTCTCTAGTGAACCTGTTGGTGCTTGTCTGTTTTGCTTCTATGGTAGTTGCGGTAGCTTTGTTCAGGCTCTTGAAGAGCGACCTAAAATCTGGCCCTGTCATTCCTTTAACTAGTGCTGATATGGAAGGAACAGACGGTTTGTCCGGACTGTGGAAGAATTTGATATATTTGGTGATGCAAAAACCGCCACGCGTATTGTTATTGAGCACTTTGACGGCCAGTGGTATCCAGTGTCTTGTGGCTCTGCTTGGTGTTGTGGTCATTTTTGTGCTCAACTCTAAACTCCACTTTGGTCCAGGAACATCTTCAAGTGCATTCTTCGATCTGCATCAAGGAGCTTTTTTCAGCTGCTCGATTGCATTGTTGTTGGCTTCTGGATTTGTCTCCGCATACTTAGGTATGGTCTTCGTCAAAATCATGAACAATGATCCTCCGCACGTAAAGTATGACCCTCGTCGTACGAGGCTTCTTTCGTGCCTTTTCGCAGGAACTCTCCCGTTCACGATTTTATGTGTGGTTTTTTTCTTGAACTTGTTTGTCTGGGCCAAGGAATCATCCAACGCATTGCCTTTCGGTACCATTGTGGTTCTCATCTTATTGTTCGCTATAATCGAACTTCCGCTTGGTGTCATTGGTGGCTCGCTCGGTAACAGGTTTGAGTTCCCTGCCAAATCGTTCATGGTTACGTCCTACGTGCCCCAGACCAAAGCGGGCCTCAAATCGACTTCTCGTCGCTCGCTAGTCATGAACCCCATCATTATAACTTTGGTATTCGGCTTGATACCCTTTGGTATTGTATACGTGGACCTCTTATTCATTTTCAATTCCATTTGGTTGGAAAAGACAACATTCTACTACATGTATGGATTTTTGCTTCTGACGGTGATTTTGCTTCTAGTTGTGGTTGCCGAATCGGCAATCGTGGCCACTTACCTCTCGTTGGCCATGTACAACAACCCCAACTGGCAATGGCTCTGTTTCCGCGTCGGATCCAGTCTTGGTTGGTATATCTACGCGTACTCTATTTACTATTTTGTGAGCTCTTTGCACATGACCGATTTCGTTAGCGTTTTGATCTATTTCTCCTACATGGCCCTTGTCTCGGTAGTCTTGGGAGTCTCATGCGGAGCGCTTGCTGTGTTGACCTCGATGGTGTTCATCCGCAGCATTTATGGCATGGCCAAGGCCGATTGAGGTTTAAAATTATTTATAGACAATCTACAACATTCATGCATCAGCGTGTATTTCTTGCTGTTTTTGTTTGAGGAATATCTAGTCATTGTGCGAGAGACCATGATTAATCCAAGGAAGAGGCACCAGTAATGATATCAACCAACTCGTTGGTGATGACAGCCTGTCTGGTTCTGTTGTACAAAATAGAGTAGGAGTTGATCATCTCGCCTGCGTTCTTGGAAGCGTTATCCATGGCGTTTCTTCTGGCTGAAACCTCAGAAGCGTAACCCTCAGCTTGAGCGGTCAAGATAGAGTTGGCCAAGGAGAACTCTGCCAAGGTCTCGGCGGTGTCCTCAGACTCCAACTCATACTTGCTCAAACCTGGAGCCTTCTCGATTGCCTCGGCAGCGAAAACGGAAAAGTTGGATGGCTCGAAAGCAACACCGGAAACAAACTTGTTGTACAAAATCTCAGTGTTCTCGTACTTACCTAAAGTGGCAATCTCATCGGCGACCAAAGAAGCCTCGTAGAAGGTTGGCTCCGACTTACCCACACCGGAGAAGGCCAACTTCAACTTGTCGGCGTGAGTTCTAGACAACTGAGCCTTGACCTTGTCACCAATAGCAACAATGTCCACGTTACCCTCCAACTCGCCAATTCTTCTTCTGGCAGCCTTGGAGATCTGAGTGTGGATGGATCCACACAATCCCTTGTCGGAAGAAACAACAATTAACAAGGTTTTGTTGCCGGTGGATTCCTCTGGCTCGGCGTTCTTGTAAAACTCTGCATCGGATTTGTTGAACACTCTCGAAGACTCCATGGCTCTCTGGGCCTTGTTCAATCTGGTGGAAGCCACAATCTTCATGGTGTTGGTGATCTTTTCGATGTTCTTGATAGACTTAAGACGCATCTCGATTTCTCTCAAGGTCGCATAGTTTCTGGCGGTTAGTACATGTTTTGATGGGATATCTTGGGACAATTCTCACTGTATTTCCATTGCAGATAGATATGGGGTTTATGCTGGACTTTCTGAAGACTCGGAGGTAATTTTGATTGGGCATATGTTGTCCATAGTTTGGATGAGGAAATCGGCGATAAATTGGCCCACGATTATGGCAATTGGACGCATCAAGTTAGCAATTCTTGCTCAATTCTACATACCTGATGCCACCACGGGCAGCTTGAGTAGCACCTAAACGGAACATGATAGTAAGTGATCGGTAAGGTGTGGAATGTTGAATGGATTTTCAGATTTTTTGTGAGACCTGGTCGTTCGGAACCCGAGGTGAGGGAGTGGTTTGATTGGCCGAACGCGATGGTCACGTGAATCCTAACGAGTAGGGAGGGTGGTCAAATTAAGTGGGAAAGGTGGATATGATGGAGATTTTGGAACTTAAATGAGGTCTTTGAAGTGGAAGTTGCAGTTTTGGTTGATATTGGATTTTAGGCGGTGGTAAAATATGATATTTGGTGTAGAGCTTAGCAGTTGGTGGTTGAGTCTGTAGGTCACGTGCAGAGATCCCGATACTGGTGCTGGGGAAAGATATTAAGGTGGATTAAAGGTAGAGAATATTTGGTGTAAAAGGTGTAGATTTTCGTGTGTGAACAATTGTCAGCTTTTGAAAGCTGGTTTAACTTTTCGATCATTGTCTCTTTGATTTTTCCTCAAAACTTGGAAAATCAGTACAACGGTTGGCCCTTATAGGTAGTTCTTTACCTCTGGAAGTACAGATTATAGCCCAGTAGAAATTATCACGGAGGAGGATAAACAGTCACATTACTAGTTGATTTTTCAAATTTTTTCGAGCTTTACATCTATCTTAGATATATTTCTCACTTCTCCAAATCCTAATCTGACATCTGAGCCATTGTCACTATCTGAGTCACCTACATACTTTCACTTTTCGCAATCTACTGGCTTCTACCCACATTAATTCCTATTTCACATTCATCACCAAAATTCATTCTCACGAGCAAAATGAACAGAACCGCTTCTCTACCAATGAAACAATGCACACTATACCCCTCCAGCAAGAATTGTAATTTCACATCGAGTCTACGCATGACAAATCGTCTCCTCCATCGCTCAACCACTCATCCTACATCGTCTCCATGAATACGTATATGCTAAACAGCTATGCAATCGGCCGAACCCGAGTCTAATTTACACTTTATAAAGATGGGTCGTTCTTCTGGTATCCCAAGTATCCTTGCAATGGGTAGGTTTCGATCATCTTCATGTACTTCAAGATCAACGGTCTGCAGTTTTTCTGGGCGTCTGGACCGTGGTATTGCTTGCACTTTCTTAAGGCATCGTGGGTAATTCTCAATTCCTGGTTTCTGATCCACTGTTCTCTCATCATAGAAGTTCTAGCCTTCTCGACTTCTTCAAAGTTCTCGTAGTTAATGTCGTCAAACGACACCAACTCGGGTCTTTTGTGGTTTTCATACGTTGCTGTCATGTTAGTTTGGTTCTTCAAATATGTCGACTCGTAGTACATACCCATAGTGATAGGTGCAATGACTAGTCCTAGTGCAATTACTGGTTCTAGACGTTTACGAAAAGGTGAATTTTTACTGGTGCACTTTATTGGTCTGCGCACGACCTTGTAAGTGATAGTGATAATTAAGGGTATGTAAATGGTAGGCAGGAGGAAAGTTTCCATTAAAGATTTACAGTTATGAAATTGTCGACTTAAGATTGTGAATCCAAAATGAATCAAGATGGATCGATGGGTACAGTGTGTGAACAAGTGAACTCCCGGAACGGTAGAACAATACAACTGTATATATGAAAGCAGTTGTAAGAAATAGTATATTAAGGAAATGCACAATCTGTATGAGCTGAAAATAAAAATTTGAAATGCTGCTCTGCCACTTCATCGGTTAGCTCATTCATATGTCCCTCGAATTTTATTTTCTATTTAAGTGATAAGTATCTCGGGTCGCAGCCAAATAGGTAATGGCGGAGTTCGCTGCTATTTTTAAGCAAGAGTAAAGCTGTTGAACATGACACAAAATAATGGTTTCGATGGACTTTCAATTATTCGGAGACCTTATTCAACTAACTCTTTATTTATTCACTCTCTGTACTTGTCCCCCTTTTATTTTTCTCTATTCCTCTGTATATATCCCCATTTACCTTCCTTTCTTCTCCAGTAATGTTAACCACAGCCTTAGTATCCAAACCCATACACCAAAAGTCACCAGTCAACTTGACTTTCGTTTCTGGCCCATTCGTCAATTGAACAAGGCAAATGGCTCTTAAGGAGGAAAATTCGACGCCGGTGGTGTCTGCCACAGCAGAAAAGCCGTTTTTGGTTTTAAACGCAAAGTATGTCGCATACGCCCATGCAATTTTCGCCTACACCGCATTTCTATCTGCTCTAGCTATAGGATGCTGGTTGCATTACCACAAAATCGTACAAAATTCCTCATATGGGTATCCTGATGAGTGGTTTCCCAGTGTTTCGGCCACTATTGGTGATAGGTACCCGGAGAGATCTGTTTTTCAGGTTTTCATTGCTTGCACTTCCGGACCTCGCTTCTTGTTGGTGTTCCTTAACTTTATAATTTCATACAGAAAGAAGCTGATCTTACCATACGTGTTGCTTCTCTCGGGCCTTGCTAGAACCTTCACTTGCGGTGGCTGGGTATATATCACTTCCACTGATGACCACGATTGGCACGACATATTCATGATTGGTTATATTGTGCTTACTATTCCATGGACAGTGACGGTCTCCGTTTTGTCGCCCAAGGGCTCCACTATTCGAAGAGGAAGAGTGTTCACTGCTGCTACATTTTTTCTGATGCTTGTACCTTTGGTGTATTGGTTCATCCAGCACAAGGTGCATGTTAGACCTGGAGCATATTCTTACTACTCTTACATCGAGTGGTCGCTTGTTCTTCTCGATGTGGCGTTTGACACTTGGTCAATTGTTGACTTTGCTCAAATCGAGCTCAGATTCTTTGGAAGCAAGATCGAGCTTGGCTCTTCTGGACTGGTTGTTACCGCGGAAGCCGTCAGAGGGCCTGCTCCAGTAGAGAAACTGGGCGAGCTCAAGATCAGGCCAGCACCGTCAGACGATGATTTCTCTATTTACGAGTTCATTGTCAATACTACCAACGCCTTCATGTTCTGGACGGCGCTCACCTCACTCTTGGTATGTGTGTGGTACTTTCCATTATGGCACATGGGTATTTCTGGATATGAGGCTGTCATTACCGTGATGATATTTGCTCCTCTCTTAATCGCCATCCCCCCATTAAGATACATTTTCCGTCAATACCCTTTTGTGACTAGATTCTTGACTGTTTTATTCGGTCTTGGTTCTTATAAGGTCGAGGAGCCAGAACACAGACTCTTGGTCATTACTGCAGGTGTTGGATTTGGTGTAATCGCTGTTGCGGTGGAAATTTCCGATTTGTACAGCAACCCAAAGAAGTACAACTCCGTGTGGGTTTCGTTGGTTCTCGGTTTATTGGTAACTTCCGTGTTTAAATTCATGTGCCACTCCAACAACCCAGCCTGGCCTATCATGCACAAGGAGAATGGAGGTTATAATGAAGTTGCAGTCTTTGTCGGTCTTGCGTCTGCGTTGTTCACCCGTAAACTGTCAATTTCCTCGACCACTTTTGAAAGGAAAGGTGGCTCGCTTTTGCTTGCTTCTTTGGGATTAGGTGGATATCTCTTCTGCCTCCAAGCATACTTGAGTGACTCCTCAACTATGATCTACTGGACCTGGGAGGGATATCCAGTGAGAGGTCCTACACCATTGACTGGAGGTTTGTTCCACTTTGCTGCTTTTGCATTGGGGATCTTAGCTTCAATCCAGTTTCATCCTAATGTGTTTGCCAGTCCCGTAAACACGTTGATTTCGGCAGCCGCAGCTTTTGTTCTTTATTCTTTTAAAGGATGGGCTGGTTTTGCGGGCTCCGTTGTGTACACTTTCCACCTTGCGTCATTGGCTCCATTGATTGGCCAAGCTGTTGCTGGCTACAACACAGCTGCACTCTTCTCGCTCTCATTTTTGTTCAGTGTGCTCATTTCTTTGGCAAGTGTGTGGATTGTAGCTTATGCATTTGTTCCTGGTGGACCATTGTTGAGAGAGAGGACAGACATTGTTGTGATTTCCTCGGTTGTTTTGGTCACATTGGGTGTGCTCAACTACCAATTACGTCAAAAGGCGTCGCGTATTACTAGATTGGAGGTTAGAGGCTCCAGGTTATTTGGATCAGCCTTCAAAATTATCACTGTGCTTTGTGCATTGTCCGTGGCTACCTTTTTGCACAGATACCCTACTGTTATTCCCAAGCCATATAACGAGTCATCCAAGTCCTTCACTGTAGGTATTTGGTGTGTTCACTTCGGTTTGGACAACGACATGTGGTCAAGCGAGACTAGAATGAGAGATCTCATCAGGGATGCCGAAGTCGACATCATTGGATTGTTGGAAACTGATACTGAGCGTCTCATTGGAGGCAACAGAGACTTCACTCAGAAAATTGCTGATGACTTGGGAATGTATGTTGACTACGGGCCAGGACCAAACAAGCACACTTGGGGCGCTGCATTGTTGTCCAAATTCCCAATTTTGAGATCGTCACATCACTTGCTTCCATCTCCAGTTGGAGAGTTAGCTCCAGCTATTCTTGCTACATTAGACATTTATGGCGAGCTTGTAGATATTCTTGTGTTCCATTCCGGACAAGAAGAGGACGTGGAGGACCGCAGATTGCAGAGTTTGGGAGTGGCCGAAATAATGGCAAACTCTACCCGTCCATTGGTTCTTCTAAGCTATTTGGTCACCGAACCCTTGAAGGGCAACTACAACACTTACGTGAGTGAAAAGACCAGAATGTATGATATCGACAATACGGACAGGGACAGATGGTGCGAGTACATCTTGTTCCGTGAGCTCAAGAAGGTTGCATACGCCAGAATCTCACGTTCCACAATAACCGACACTGAACTTCAAGTCGCCAAGTTCAAGTTTCTTACCGACGAGCAGCGTGGCTACGACGAATCTTTCTTGTATGGAAACAACTACATTGACGAAAGCGAGGTCGACCCTGCACTTAGGATGCCCCAGATCTTCCGTGGGGACGGTGTTAGAGGACACCGGTATCACGTCTTTGACGAGCCTCGATACTATGCCGAGCAAGCCTGAATAAGAATTTTATTATGAAAGTTTCGATCACTAACACGGTAGTGTAAAGTTTCACCCTAAAATTTCGCAGCCAACTAGGTCGTGTATCGCACATTACATCTAGAAGTTTTTCCCAGATCTACCAGTACTAGTAAATCTTTGCCCGAGCATGAACTCTCTATTCCAGACTGCCAGCAAACTTGTGTTTGGCAGGAAACCTGTCCTTAATACTCTCATCCAAACAAGAACTAAAATGAAAACCCACAAGGCTGCTGCAAAGAGATTTATCAAGACTGGAACTGGATACAAGAGAAAGCAGGCGGGTAGAAACCACGGTAATGGAGGATTCAGCAGCAACTCACTCCGCCATCTTGACTCTTTTGTTGATGTCACCGACAAGGGTTCTCAGTTGAAGAAATTGAAGAAGTTTTTAGACTGCTAGAACACTCATAGGACGGGGTTACTTGTACATAAGAATCAAAACGTTATAGCATGATTGATGTGAATTCGTAGTCTATAAAATATGGTCTAGTTTTCTTTACTTTTCTTAACCGTTTCCCACTTGCCATTGGTGTCCTTCTTGTACTCTTGCGTGGGGAAGTAGTGGTAATTTGTTTTCAAGGAGCAGGCACCAGGGACATTGTTGTACGTCACGAGTCTCAACTTCACGTATGTGTTGTCGGCGACTTTCTCAGTGACTCTGATGAATGTTTCCAAGTCCGGAGTTTCTTGGTCATTGACGTGAGTAATGAAGACTCCAGTGTTGATGCGGTATTGAGCTGTAGGACCTCCGGGGCTCTTGTATAAGACGTAAACTTCGGATGGGATTCTCTCCATGAGCTGTCTGACAGAGAGATGAGGCTCTTGGATCATGGCACCACACCAATATAACAATCTAGAGGTGTTAATCCTTGAAGTATCCAAAGTGGGCACAACAAGATCTATGACTTTCATGTCACGAACAATTTTCAAACGAACCTCCTCACTGTACATTGGGTTCAAGTCTCTTATGCTGGTAACCAACTTGTCGTTAGCAGTCAAGACGATATCGGCAAACTTCAACGTGCATGGCTTTCCACCCTTCTGGGGTGCACCAACCTTAGAAACTGTTTGTAAACGAACTTCATCAACAGATTCGTTCTCAAATCTTGTGATCCAGTCCTGTGGCACTCCTCTTGTTCGGCCCAGGAATACAGTAATACCAGAGAATTCAGCTTCCAAGATGCGCAAATGTTCAGGAACCTTGTTCATTTTGAGCGACTCTATGACCTGTGCAACATCAGTTACATCCAAACCAGTTCTAAAAATGTTAACTGAGTCATCTTCGTTCTGTTCACCCAAGTAAGCCAACCAGAATGCACGTACTGTTCCATCATCGTTGACCAAAAGACCTGAATCACACTCTTGTGCAATCTTGCTATCAAGGAAAATGCATTCAAGATTCGTGCCTCTATATCTTGGATTGTTGTAATTTGGGGAAGCATTCAGAGAAATGACGGAACTGACAGTCACCTCATCAGTAACAACTCTTCCTCTGAAGTTGCAACCAACAAAAAGGGACCGATCACCTCTTCTCATTGGCTTATTAGAGAACTTTGGAGTAAGAATATCAGCAGTGATGAGCGAAGGATCATACTTCACAATGCTGTAGTTTAAGGTAGGATGCATAAATACGACTTCGGCAGGTAGATCAACCGATTCGGCGAAAATAAGATAAATATCACAAGCATCGTGGGGAACCACCTTTCTGGAGACCAAAACATATCCATGCTCGGCATCTATCACGACACCAAAGCCAGTGTCGTTTCTCCATGGGTGGTTGTCAACCAATATAGGAGCGCACATAGAAACACGAACTAAGGACTTAGGAATTGATGCACAGCCCTTTTTCTTTTCATCGGAGAATGGAATATCGATAAATCTTGTGAATTTCGGTTTGATTGTCAATGGCTTGACTGGTTCTTCTTGTAATATTTCGAAGTCCCACAAACCGGTCGTATCGTTTCTGGTCGCAAGAGTCATTTGAGAACGCCAATGTCTGTCAACATGGGCAACTATGATACTCTTGTCATGCAAATCGGTTAAAAGATGGTATGAGATCGAAATCTTTTGACGGTCTGGGATCAGCTTCATGACCTCGATGAAAGTGTCCAAATTTGGTGTGGGCTTGTCGTCAATGCTGTCCACTATACACAAGTTTCCCTCTGAGAGACCCAGGAAGGTTCCGCTAGCATAACTAACAAAGACTCCTTCAACAGGAATACCGTATGATCTCGCGAGTTGATATGAGAGGTCATTAAACAATGAGCCAGCCACTTCAACATATCTGTTAGGGGTGATAGCATGTAAATCACCAATGGCGACAGTCTTAGTCAACTCCTTCCCACCGCGCTGAATCACAAAGTCCAAGGTGTTGCCAACATTGTTATCGAGGATTTCGTCAACCTTAATGAATGTGGAGATTGGCTCCCCGTTGATGGAAATCAATGTGTCGCCCTCTTTGATCAATCCATCTGCGGGACCCTTGGGTAACACCAACTCGGCAACTAGCAACCCAGACTTGTCAGGGAAGAGGTTTCTTGCCAGCTTCTCAGCCTCGGTCGTCAAACCCAATCTTCTACACTCATCAAATGGACGCAAGATCCATTCAACTTGAATATCACCTCTTGGGATTGGCTGGGAGTCTTGGATACATTTAAGCGCTCTCAATGGTCTCCAAACGGGAAGAAAGAAATCGGTGGCGGCTTCCGAAGAACCGCCAGCTTGCAAGGCTACGGCGTGCCCATCCTCATTGACAACAGGAGAGCCTGAGGAACCTCCAGATGCACTAGCGGCAGCCTGGATATATTCGGTGTTAAAATCATTATATGTCATAGCACCGTAGAAAGGCGTGTTTCTGTCCAAACGCGAGATGAAACCAGCCAAAATAGACAACTTTTCTCCGGCATCGTTACCAACCACTCTGATCTCAGTTCCAACTTTGGCCAACTCGGGCTTGAGCTGAATCTCTGACATCTCCATGTACTTGATCTCCTTTGGGTCGAATCTCAAGAAACCAAAATCGTGAATTGGATCTCTGTAGATGGGCAGAACTACTGCCTCTTCATGGTTGTCGAAAACTGCATAACCGGAAAATGGACCAGGACCGACAACGTGACGGTTAGTCAAAATGATTCCACGCTTGGCATCTACAATAAACCCGGTGGCCTCACTGGTAAGGCACAACTCTGTGTCGAAATTGGTGATGTTGGAGAAGTGTATGGAAACCACACCTTTAATGACCTTCTTGATAGTTTCACTCCACAATGTAGAATTTTCGCTTGAGACATCAAATGCTGGCACAAAATCATCAACCTCATCTGAGTAGTATTCCAGATCAGAGTCACTATGAGATTTGCTATGTCTCTTTAGGCTCAAATTGGCAGAGCCGTTGGATGCTTTTCTTTTCATAATTACGCCGCAAATCACCACAAGCTCAAAATATGAGAAAACGAAAAGTTATAAACAGTTCAGTGTAATGGACTGTGGCAGATAATCTGGATATTTTCTTGACTAGTTCTTGGAAAACTTCAGACCCATCACAAGACGGAAAAAGCAGGGATTTCCTGCAGGCAATCGCTGCACAGTATGTGCCGTCTTAACCACTATGACGAAAACAATTAAAACAAACACATCTGACGAAAATAAAGAGAAAAAAATAATGATGTTTTATCATCTCACTTGAGTATCGGAAGTTTCGAAAAAAGTCATTGGCTTTTATCTCGCGCTAGTCAACTTCTTCAAGTAGTCTCTCAGTCCAGGTATCGTAGTACAATTGCTGAGACTCTTTATCGAACATCGTAGACGGATTGATCATGGACCCAAAAGTCAGAAGCAATTCGTATCCTCTTCCCAATTTTGCCACAATCTCCTTTTCTTTCGTCGTGTCTTCTGCTGTCCAGTTGTTATGTACAAACTTCATCTCCAAGTCTACGATCCATGGCTCGGCTTTCACAGACTCTTCAATTATGCTGAGCCACGTCACCATGTTCCACTTCATGAGGCCGCCTTTCTGGTACTGGAAAAGCTGGTCCTGGAGCTCTGTTCTCTTCCCAATGGTGCTTTCTATGAGACGGTGGTTGATTCTTGTATAGGCAGCATAGATTAGGCCACAGGCCAATAACCACTCGTTCTTCTTGGTGAATTTGTGTTTTTGCAGCATGAAGCACTCTACAATTTGCGGAGTCACTGTGGCTGGGATGTAGAAGTTGTTTGCGAACGAAATGAAGTCTGCAATGGTCAAATGCCGGAGGTATCTCGGACTGTTTGGCGTGGAAACAGTAGATTTGATACTCTTTCTTGGGGTTTTCAAGGGGCTACTAGGAGCTTGAGGGGTTGAGTCAGCAGCATTGGTCAACTTGGTCATGAACGGCGACTCGACAGCGGCCTTCAGAACAAACGGCGAATCTTCATCGGTTGGCTTGGATTGTACAGGCAGAGAAGCATTTTCGTCGCTTTCTTCGGCAGCAAGGCGCTGCTTCTTCAAGGGAGAACTGAGTTTAGGAACGTTCTGTTTCTTGGACGGAGAGGACGTGGGTGTTAGCACCCTTTTCCTTGGAGAAGAAGATGGAGAACTGACCAACTTTTCCTGGAGATCATCCAAGAGTCTCTCCACCAACTTAGGCTGAACAGGAATTTTCTGCTGCAGTGGATTTGGTAATTCCAAATGCTCCTGACACCTCTCGACTGCCAAGTACGCACATAGATGGTATCTGGCCACTTCCGCCAGGTTTGGTAGCCTGGGCATTTTCAGTAGACTTAGCTGGTATAGAGAATTGACATATGTGAGCAATTGCGGAGGAAAATCGCCCGAATATGTAGGTATGACGTCCTTTAGTGACGCCTGGATGAGCTGGTTATTGCTCATAGGAGTTGGCGGGTATTAATGTTGATAGTATTTAGGATAAGATCAAGTTAGCTCCTGTACTGGATTAAGCTAGCATTAAGTGTGCAGGACAAGGTCAACAGAGACGGTGAAGGGTATACGAAATCGGGACTTGGGAGGCCTTATTTGAGTATATGGATGGATATTTGTCGATAATGGAAAGTAATTTGCTTGCTTCATCTTTTCTATTCTCAGATTTGTTTGTAATAGCTGTGTTTAAATGGGCTCAGTATGTAATTGAAACTCACTAGATTATATTGAAGGCAGAAAAACTGGCTGGTCATAAAGCCATTTGATTGAGATAGACACGCGTAAAGTTGCAAGTTGTAAGAGGAAATTTGAGTGATATTATGAAGAACAAAGCTAAAAGTGTGGAAAATGTTAAATTAACTTTATACATGAATTTTCCGTATTGTTATTATCGTTCTCACGTTCTTCCATATAACGTCTTGTGAGCATATATAACCCACCAAGTCCATACAGAAATAAAGCACCACGAAAACCACCACAAACGCACTAAAGCTGAAAATTCCAAAAATTAACGGTACGATGAATCTTTGCAACAAACACCCCACATACGTTCCCCAATTAATCCACCTTCTTTGTCCCTCTATGCCTTCACAACCAGTCTCCTAAAAACACACCCGTGCACCATACAATGGCACTACCGCACTGACCAACCAGGAAAAAGTTATAGTAAAGTCAGTTACATTAAACCAAGCCATGTTGACCAGAACCGTTTTCAGGGCCTCGACACGCCTGCTTAGCAGCAGTGTTGCATTGGCACAGAAGGCCGTGGTTTTTGACCAATCACAGATCAAGCAGAACGAGATCGTCTCCGGTGCACCAAAGGACTTGATCACCTCCAGAGTGGTGAGAATCTACCAGGAAGCCAAGCCAGCCACTCAGCTGGGCCACCACAACGGTGACCACTGGAAGTTGGATTGGGACGTGTTGTCGCGTGCCAACAGATGGGAAAACGACTTGATGGGATACCAGTCAAGTGGAGACTACATGCAAGGAACCATTATGAAGTTCGACACCAAGGACGCAGCCATCAGGTTTGCCGAGGGCCAGGGCTGGTCGTACTACGTGAAGGAGCCAAAGAAGAGACACTTCAGGAAGAAGGATTACTCGGCCAACTTCTACCACTCGGCAGGGCCATTGAAACACATTAGAACGAAATAGCAGATTTAGCATAATGGAAATTGAAAGAATATGTGTAGACGGTGTGGTACAGATAAACAGTGGGACAGATAAACAGTGGTACATACAATCAGTGGAACATATAAACAGTGTAATATTTAATCAGTGGAACATATAGTCAGTGGAACATATAATCAGTGGGACAGATAATCAGTGGGACAGATAATCAGTGGAACATATAAACAGTGGAATGGAAAATCCAAGTGTGCTCTGAAGATGCGTTGGATAGCTTCTTATATCTTGTGTTTGCGTTTATTAGTATCACTCAGCTGTGACATCTTGATAATCCAAGTGAATACTACTTCTCTGGGCAGTTGAAATTACCAGTTAGCGGACTTGGCGGACCAGCAGCCCATCAACTTCACGAAAGGCATTTCTTAGGCCAGGAAAGGTCCGCTTTCTTTCCGGCAGTATGCGGATGCAAAGTATGCTTTGCTAGAGCTTCCTTGGTCTTCACCAACGAATCGCACTGCTGTATTTGGATGCGTGCCAAAAACGGCAACAACTTGGCAAGTTCATTTAGTTTTAATATTTTTCAGTCAGGGTTATACTCTCACAATCCAAATGACTGTTACCAAAGCGAACCTGTTCAGTGGCTGCTTTGGTACGTCGAACCATGTCAAAGTGATGGATTACATGGCTCCAACAGATGCCTGTCGCTATACTCTGGAATAATTGAGTTCTGCTAAGGAGACAATTTCAAATTTCCGGTTCCGTTAGTCCACATAAGCTAAATTATAGACGGTAACACCTAAAATGAACGCCTAGAAAGTGCCTGTGCTTCAGAAATTTTGATGAAGAATGCAAAATCACACAATGAGGCTTAAACCAAAAGGAGGTGGCAAATAATGGCCTCTTATCAAACCGCCTTCGCTACTGAGCGAGATAAACGGTGAATGAGCTAAGTTCGTATCTGCCAGCATTTTTGGAACATTTCAAAATCTCCATGAGGAGGCCATCTCATGAGATACCAGATTTACTGTTTGGCAGTGTAGGCGTTCTATTGATGCAAAGACTCACATGCTTAATCCTGCTGTTATACTTGAGATTTATCCGGATTAGCCTAATGTTGTTGCCTCTATAAAGCATATCAAAGGCATGGAGCCGTTTTTTGAGTATTGCCGTGAATTTCCTCACTTAAAGAAATCTACCAAGATGAGCTCTGTGAGTTCAAAGCAGTCTTGCAATGATTCCTGTGCTTTAAGGTTAATAGAATTACAAACATAGAATGGACAACGGTACGATGAATGTCATCTTGATGACCACTCACATGACGAATCTGTAGAAGAATGGAGCTAGTATGAGGAGACAACATAATGATTACACGAATTTGAGAGGTTGAAGAGAAAAAAAAGTAGGAGAAGAAATTTGGGCCGGTATTTGCTAGCGAGATGTTCTCCTGGTAGAATCAGTTGTGTACTCCAGGTACTCGAGTAGAATGGTGAGAATAGTACACGGAATTAGCACGGTCATCTGTCAAAACAAGAATACTATAGCAGGCCTATGGCTGGCCTACAGCGCTTCATTCAAAAGTAGCTTTTATTTAATACTTTCTTTGAAAAAGAACATACAGTACTCATTTCTTCGCCATATACCTAACATGGTTTGGAGCTTTTCTAATTAGTGTCTATCTCTAAGTCGCACATTCGGTTCCACCAAACTAAGCCTGAAACCGCACAAGACTGCCAGCAATCACCAACACAAACCACTACATACAAAATGGAAATCCACCAGAAAATAAAATCAAATCAAAAAAAGAGAAAAACATCCAAAGTCATACAAGGCTTCGAACTCCTAGGGAATCAACAAAATCCCCCAAATCACCCATCCTATATTTTTTGTTCTATACCTTGGACTTCCCCATATCGCCAGACAAAAAACATCCCTTTATCTGCACTCCCTACTACTTACGCGAAGCACACCTTGTCTACTTTTACATTATCCGGCTACTAAAGCATCGAACTGTGCGTGCTACTCTCGGTAAATCACATTCCAGACGTCTATCTAAGTTTGGTTTTTCGTGCATCTTTCTCGCTTTCTGCCCGGCAAAGTTCTCGTTTCTCTATCTGGCATATTACTTACCCACTTAATCACCAGCGTCCACAACGGACCACCTAATGTCATACGACCGCCACAACTACAGGAAGAGACCCGTGCAAGCGGGCACGTATCCTGGCGGGCCCAGCGGCTCTCGTCGCCGATCTTTTTTGGACAAGGGCCACTTGCATTCCCATAATGGATCCCAAAAATTTACAGACCGATCTCGACCCAGCGACACCCTGGACGGCTCCAATGGTCTGTATCGCCATTCGCCTAGTGACCCGCTCCGCAGAGGTAAGGGAAAATTCAATAGGAGCGACATAGCGTTGACGACTCCACTGCAATCACCCACTCAACGAGGAGAGACAGACACCACTCTGGCACCAGTGTCTACACTGGTGCAGAAGTCTCGAGGCTCAGGCACGAATCCTGCCACGGGTGTCAATCTACAAGACGAAAAGTTTGATCTCCAGATGCATCACAGAACATATTTGGTCACAAGACCTACAGTGTCTAAGTTAGACGTTCTGAAAAACTATAGGGTCACCTACGACCCGGAACTCGACAAAACGCTCTCCAAGGCAGACAAGAAGAAAAAACGTCGCAAGCTTCACTTCCAAACAGAGCGTGGACTTGTGCAGCCTCCATCTGATCCTCGGTTGAAGATGGGGTTACAAAGCTACCTTTCCAAATCTAATAAGACATCGAAAAAAGTCCCATTCAAGCATCTACCACAGCCCCGCTTCATATATGACAAGAACTCCTTGGGCGATCCTCCGCAGTCGGAGTTGGTCATATGGGATCTTCCGACCACTGTCAACGAGATGTACTTGGTGAACTTCTTCGAGTCGTTCGGTGATTCTGTGAAGGATATGAAGTTCATCAATGATCCAGTCAATGCCGTGCCTTTGGGTATTGCAACCTTTTCGTTCCCTGGATCTCCAGAGAAGGCTCTGAGAATAGCCAAGAAGTTACTCAAAACTATTAGACTCGAGAGCCCGAAGATTGATGGTGTGGAGTTGAAAATAACTCTTAATGACACTGATGGTAAACTCTTAAAATCAAAAATTGAGGTTGCTCAAGAAAAGTTGCGAAGTGCAAGAATTAAGAGAGAGAAAGAAGAGAAGATCCTTAAGGCTCAAAACAAAAAAGCAGAGAGTTCCGAGCCTAAACCAGATTCCAAAGCTGAATCTGCCAAGAAGGAAGAGGATGTAGAATCTAAACTAGAGCGAGTGCTTAACACTACGACCTTGTCAGTGAAACACCACAATAAAGTGATCAAGGGAATTTTTCTCCCAGAGGACCTCGTCCGGTACGTCAAAGACAGACCATACATTTACATCAACGACAAATACGTGCCTACAAAGAAGATATCCTCACAAGAAATCAAAAAAGTGTTGATGAAATACGACTGGACAAGAGTCCTCTTGGATAAAACAGGTTACTTTGTCGTTTTCAATACCTTGAAGGAATGTGAGCGGTGTTTTAAAAACGAAGACGGACTTCGATTTTTCGAGTACCGCTTGTACATGGAGTTTTGCGTTCCAGAAAAGTTTGTGGGTGACGAAAATGTTGTGTTGTCCAAGAGTAGCTCCAAGGGTCACGATGTGGTAGACGAGGCTGTAAACATGTTGATCAAGGAATTCCAATCATACTTAAGCAAAGATATTCGTGAACGTATCATTGCTCCAACTGTTCTTGACTTACTCGGTCCTGAATATTATCCAGACCTCATGAAGGAGTTGAAGGAAAAAGAGCAGGAGAGAGAGAAGCAGCGGGAATTGGAGAAACAGAAACAGCTTGAAAAACAAAAAGAGCTGCATCTGACAGAGCCTTCTTCAAGCAAGGCAGGCGTCTACTCGTTCCTCGTTGACAAGAAAACGGAAAGCAACACCAATGATCATGTTTTGATGCTCCCAAGTTTCACAAAGAAACTCGGTGCTCTGAAAGATGATACCAGAAAGAAAAAGAACCTATTCCCAATGCAACATGCTCTTAATTATGATGATCACGAGTCTGAGGATTCCGAAGAGGAGGAGACGAGTAGATCTGCTACGCCGGCTCCTTTGAAGAGAGAGCTGATATATTCCCCGGGAGAGGAATCTCCTAACAAGAAGCAGAAGAAATCCAAGCTTCGTGAGTCTCTCATGTATGACACTTCAGATGAGGAAATGGAGCAGGTTTCCGCCGAAACAGAAAGGACTGAAGTGGAAGCTCCAGATGTCAAGATCGCTATTGATCTGAAATATGACTCGACCACAAATGACGATCCAGAGCTCGTGTACGAGGAGATCATACCTCAGGCTGGAAGTATATTTGATTTGCAAAGATTGCAAGAAGTTTTACGGGATGATGAAGATTTGGAGTTGGCCCGCAAGCTCTTCAGAGACACAGAACCATCAACTATCAATCATCTTGAATATTGGGCATGGAAGCAAAGGCAAATTGGGACCAAGTCGATTGTCTCCGAAGAGGAATCTATTGGATTACTTAGCGATCATTTGGAATGCCAGACTGGCTCTTTCAAAAGCGAGGGCCATAGAAAGATTGCCGATGCTGACAAGGTTGAGTATTTGCCACATCGCAGGAAGATTCACAAACCGCTCAAGACCGTCCATCATGACTCTGAGGAACATAATGGTAATAATGGAACTCCGGGGGCACCTGCTAATAACTTGCAAAGTTCTCGTGTGAACAGAGCGAACAACAGAAGATTTGCTGCTGACATCAGTGCCCAGAAACAGATCTTGAGCTCAGAGTCCGACATCTTGAACTTGAACGCTTTGACAAAGCGTAAAAAGCCAGTGTCTTTCGCTCGTTCGGCTATTCACAACTGGGGTTTGTATGCATTGGAGCCTATCGCAGCAAAGGAGATGATCATTGAGTATGTTGGTGAGAGTATTCGTCAACAGGTTGCCGAGCACCGTGAGAAGAGTTACTTGCGTACTGGTATCGGTTCGTCCTACCTTTTCCGAATTGATGAGAATACTGTCATCGATGCAACCAAGAAGGGAGGCATTGCAAGGTTTATCAATCACTGCTGTAACCCAAGTTGTACAGCTAAGATCATCAAAGTGGATGGAAAGAAGAGAATTGTCATCTACGCCTTGCGCGACATCGATGCTAATGAGGAGCTCACCTACGACTACAAGTTCGAAAGGGAAACCAACGACGCCGAGAGAATCCGTTGTCTTTGTGGTGCCCCGGGATGTAAAGGCTATTTGAACTAGACACGCATGTTGGCTGGTTTACGTATTAATATTTGTATTATAGATCGCATCGGTATGGTGTATTGTAGGCTAGTAACACCGCGTCTTTAAAACGAAATCACCATCAATAGGTGATTCTAGAATGGAAGAGAATTGCCGCGATCTAGACTGAAACATTGACTTTCCTCCTTTTATCAGAAGTAAGAATGGCCCCGGTATCCAAAATTCTCGCCAGGTCCAAATTCCCTATATGTTCTACTATCAACAGAATCTGGAGTTCACCGCTTACACTTTCACGTCTATATTCATGCGCTAGTCAAAGACGGCAGCGTGATGATGGTGTACTACAATCGAAGGCCAAAGGCACTATTTCGCCCGAATTGCCAGAAATCTTGGAAGTACCAGAGGCCACAAAGGAGGCTATTGGAATCGATCAGAATCTGTCAAATGACGAGAACCTTGCACCTTTAAGACCAAGCTGGGACCGAGGAGGACTTACCAAGGCGAACGCATTGACACCATTGCTAGTGTCAACGAGAAAACTTATCGATGCAAATAAGGGGTGTGTGTGTCTTGTTCAAGTTGGATCATTCTACGAGCTTTACTTTGAACAGGCATCTACCATTGCGCCCAAATTGGGGATCAAAGTGGCTCAAAGAAAAACGAGTAATCATACTGTGCCCATGGCAGGCTTTCCTGTGTCACAGCTACAAAAATTCGTCAAGATTCTTGTGCATGACCTTCATTATAACGTGGCCATAATAGACCAGTATCCAGCTCCAGCAGATACGCTTATGCATCGAAAAATTTCTCGAATAGTGACTCCCGGCACACTTATCGATGAATCTTTCCTCAATTACTCACAAAATAATTACTTGGCAGGTATTTATATTCCTCCCAATTCAAACGTAGTAGATCCAGATCTACAAGTTGGAGTCCTGTGGGTCGACATCTCTGTGGGCGATTTCTACGTCCAGCAGACCACTATGGGTGAGTTGGCAGCTGATTTGAAGCGAATCTCTCCCAGCGAGATTATTCTTCCCAAAGAAATGCTGCCAGAATCCAATCAGGACCTGTGGATTATGGAAATGGCAGATTTGAACAAATATTTCGTTCGCTACCACAAGACCACGTATAGAGACTACAAGTTGAATTTCCGGACGGATATTGTAGCCGCAAGGAAAATTCTCGAGCTGTTCTCTGTGCGTGAAGAAGCTGCCATGAACATGGTTTTGTCTTATGTCAATGTCAACTTGCCAGACCGCACACTACTGTTGGAGCCTCCAGCCAGGTACATAACAGATAGATATCTCCACATGGACTCCAGAACTAGAGATGCGCTAGAATTGACGGGGCGTTCCACTTTCGACACTGTGTCTGTTGTTGGTTCCTTGCTCAATACCATAAAGAGAACTAAGACTTCGTCAGGAACCAGACTTCTCACCCAATGGCTCAAGTCACCAATTTTGGATACCGAGGAGCTTCTCAAGAGACAGAGTTATGTTTCTCTTTTCATGAACCATCCGTTGTTAAGGTACGAGGTGCGCCAGCACTTATCTGAAGTCAGTGACTTCACTCGTTCTTTGCAGAGATTAGCACTTAAAACTGGATCGCCAGCCACTCACTTGCAAACCATTGGTGAGGGAATAGTGAAAATTGGCGAGTTGCTGGATCTGCTATGCAGACATATGTCACATTTTAACGACGAGGAACAAGCTCTAATCCGTCAATTTCTTCTTCGGTTTAATGTCCCCGTCGATACAGCACGATTAATTCTTGAAACACTCCACAGTGAACCTATTTTGAAAACTGAGGGGAGTGAGATCACTGCTGATGACCTAGAAGCAGAAAACACGTCTGTGGAAATGTATCTCAATTCGGACAAACAAAATGGTGACAATCTGTTTGTGTTTTCGGTAAGGAAAGATCACAACGAGCAGCTCTCAAACCTTCATTCTCAGTTAGAGGAAATCCAGGTACTGGAGAAAACTTTGCTACAGGCGGTCCGAGAAACGGTATTGCAAATCGAAAACAAGGCAGTTATCTCAGCAAGAGAACAGTACGGGAAGTTTTTGAATGTAATTCACATTGCATGTCGACTGAAATTTTCAGACTCGATTCTAGAGGCATTGGGCGGAGACGTACGGGAAAAGCGTAAGACATCGCTAATTTACAAGCCCAGAGAGTGGGAGAGGCTTCAAGACCAAAAAGTCAGCATAATACAAAGCATCCAAGCCGTGGAAAAAGAAATCATCAAAGAACTTAAAGATCTAGTTCTAGCCCAAGTCGCAAATATAAGAAACTGTGTCAGATGTGCTGATCTAATCGACATTACTTCGTCATTTGCTGTTTTTGCCGAGGAAAATGACATGATCCGCCCAAGGTTTGTCAAGTCTCCAACCTTAAATGTCAGCAAGGGCCGGCATGTTGTGGTGGAATCGAGCCTTAGGGCCAATGGTCAAATGTTCAATCACAATGATACGAAGTTGGGCAGCGAGGGGCTAGTATGGGTGATTTCGGGACCCAATATGGGTGGAAAGAGCACATACTTGCGTCAGAACGCATTGATTGTGATCTTGGCCCAGATCGGGTCTTATGTACCTGCTTCTAATGCCAGCATGGGTATAGTCGATCGTATCTTCACTAGAATAGGTGCGTCTGATGACATCTTCAGCGATCTAAGCACGTTTATGGTGGAGATGATCGAGACCAGTAACATATTGAGGAATGCAACATCGAGATCACTAGCCATAGTGGATGAGATTGGCCGAGGCACAAGTGGTAGCGAAGGATTGGCCATTGCATACGCTACGCTTGTATCTCTCTTGCAAAAGAACAAGTGCCGAACTTTATTTGCTACACATTTCGGCAAGGAGATCAAGGAGCTTCTTGACAACGATGGGGTGAACCAGAGAAACTTACGCTTTTACCGAACCAAGATCATTGAGCAGCCCAACAGTGCTGAGAATGGAACGCCCAAAATTCAGTTTGATCATTCGCTAGAGCCAGGCATCAGCGAACGGTCTTATGCATTGGAGGTTGCTCGGCTTGCTGGATTTCCACTGCATTCTCTTGATGTTGCTGTTAGGGCTCTAGACTTGATCAAGAGTTCGTAAATGGGCCCATCCAGTTGGAATTTGATTTGCATCTAGGTACAATGTTTATTTGCGGGAGAGGCTCGGCATTTGAGGGCTAGATTCTCATTATTTCAGGCAAAAAATTTGTACCCCTTTTTCCTACCCCGGTTCGTGTTTTGAGTTGCATGGTGAAATACCATCAGAACCTTTGAAACTCTCTTTCAATGTGTGAATTCCAAGTCCATTCATTTAAAGTTAAAAGCACAAGTCCGAAATGGGAACGTAGACAGAAGTTAGCTTTCGCATGGTCCGTTAGTATAGAAGTGAAAAGGCCAACTTGGAAATTAGGAACACGTTATCAGTTCCAAAATAGTGGTTTTTCAATCATTATCAACAGGTTTCTTGTCCAATCTTCACCATAACCACCAAATGTCATTTTAAGAACCTAATTAGGACCGTTGAGATTGCAAAAATCAATCACACAGTGACTTTTAGATCGCTCGGTGTGACACACAATAGCTTGTTTCGTCCCGTTTGAGACATATAATGGGACTCATTTGGTCCATTGACGGGACGTGCGTCTACGACAGCCCACTGTGTGCAGGCACCAACGGCGGAAATTACCTGTTTCAATGGGCATTATGGAGACCTTGTGCTGTCGGCAAATCAGAGGTGTGTGTGTATCAAAGCTCGTAAGTATCAAAGCTCCGAGGTTTTTTAATTGTTCTCCTTCAGTAACAACTTAGCAACCAATATGTGTGAGCAGCAAATAACCAGCACCCCAAAGCTGGTCGTGGTGAGCGGATTGAGTCAGTGCACCGCGGAAAGTTACCGGGATTGTCTGCATAATGCATGGCACCATGCATGCTCGAATAGGAGGTGCAGGCCAGTCGTTAATGGTAAACATTAAATACCCGACGATTCTTGAGAGTATTTTTTTTGTCTCCAACTTTTCTTGTTCACTACTTTTCGGTTTAACCTGTCATTCCTTTTCAATCTTTCAAAGATTTCCCTGCCTCCGTGCAATTACGCTCATTTTGTTAAATCCCTAAAGGTATGTCTATATTTTGAATTTGGCCCTATGATGAGAAAATTCCCCGGCAAAGCTCCTACAAAAGTCCATATTTTGACCCATTTTTTTGTTGACTAAGCTGTCCACCATTACCAATCTACCTTCGCCAGCTTATTACCGCCTACTGTTACTTGGTTTTTGGCTTCTCCACTATGTCTTTTGCTTTTCCAATGCGTCTTTAACGCCTGTTCCAGATCCTTAACAGATTCGTCACCCCGTAGTACCCCCCGCCTTTTGTGTTTGTTGTGCGACATTTGGTGTGTGTCTAGTCATATTCGTGAATAAAACGTGCGAGGAAAGACTGAAGGAAAAAGCTTTTACAAAAGTGGATGGACCTTAAAGCGCTACAAAGAATAATCAAGGGGTCAAATTACTAAAGAAGGGAAAAATCCTGGCCCGGTTGCGCATTACTGCGTGCGATCGTTTGGCGAAACCTTCAACGAATTCTAGTAGGTGACTGGGGCAGCACCTCCTTGCAGCTGGCATTTCACTTGTGTACAGTCCTGTGTCACTGTGTGCAGGCCGTGTTCCAGTTGCTTGTTTTGTTTACGTCGCGGCACTGCCGCGAATCCTCGCTGGCCCAACCATCCCTAAGTTTGTCGTGCTGGCTGTAATTTATCTCATCCATGGTCCAGCAATAAGAACACTATACTAACCTTTTCACAGTAATGAGATTGAATCAAGTTACGCTAGCTACCGCTGTTTTGGTGACGTCTGGCCTCGCGGCTGCTGCTCCAGCAGTCAAGAGAGCTGACGACGACTGCACTACTTCCAGAGTACATGTCCACCACAAGCACAAGAGAGCAATTGTCTACGAATACGCATATGTGACTGTCACGGTCAACGCTCAAGGTTCTACCGTTGGCACTGTCATCTCGGCCACAACTAGCACCTTCAATGCCCAGGGCCTGACCACTACTGCTGTCTCTACTCAAGCCACTAGCACTATTTCCACCCAATCTCCAACGACGGCTCTGATCTCCTCCGCCAAGGCTGCCTCCGTGGCCAGCTCCTCTAGTCTGTCCAAGACTAGCACTGGTAGCTCTTCCACTGGTTCGTCAAGTTCTTCTAGCGGTATTCTGGGTGACTTGAGCAGCTACTCTGCTCCAACTGTACAGTTCGAGGATGGTGTTTTGTCTTGTGATGATTTCCCATCCGGTCAAGGTGTCATTGCTCTTGATCACTTGGGCTTCGGTGGCTGGTCTGGTATCTATCATACCGACACATCGACTGGCGGCACCTGTAACGAAGGTGCTTACTGTTCTTACGCTTGTCAATCTGGTATGTCCAAGACTCAGTGGCCTTCCGAACAACCATCCAACGGTGTTTCTGTTGGTGGTTTACTCTGTAAGAGCGGCAAGTTGTACAGATCCAACACCGACACCAACTATTTGTGCGAGTGGGGTGTTGACAAGGCCATCGTTGTGAACCAATTGTCCCAGGATGTTTCCATCTGCAGAACCGACTACCCAGGTACCGAGAATATGGTCATCCCAACTGTTGCTTCCGCTGGAGGATCCACTGTCCTTACTACTGTTAACCAGGACACCTACTACACTTGGAAGGGCATGAAAACTTCTGCTCAATACTACGTGAACAATGCTGGTGTTTCTTGGCAAGATGGCTGTATTTGGGGAACCTCCGGTTCTGGTATCGGTAACTGGGCCCCATTGAACTTTGGTGCTGGATACAGTGGTAGCATCGCATACCTTTCGTTGATTCCAAATCCTAACAACTTGAACGCTGCCAACTTTAATGTGAAGATCGTTGCTGATAATGGTGGTACTGTGAACGGTAACTGTGTTTACAGCAACGGTAAGTACAACGGTGACGGTTCCGACGGATGTACTGTTGCTGTGAGTGCGGGCCGTGCCAAGTATGTTCTTTACTCCTAGTTTCTATGTTTCTAGATTACCCCCAATTGTTTGAGTTTGTTAAAATCATGTAATATGTAATAGTGGGCTAAGAAAACTAAAGGTAGGCTTGGCGCTGCATGTAATGTAGGTAAAAGTGACCTTGGCCGAATCAAAAAAAAAAGAGCGAATGAAAGTGCGAATGAAGAAAAAAAAAGGAGAAAAAGAAACAGAAAAAGAAAAAAAAGAAAAAGAGAACAAAAAAAAGTACCGAAAAAAACGCCTTGAAGCATTTGCATGAATACGGCTATTTCTACCAACGGCAAGGGAAGGCGATGACATGGAAGAAATACCAAATAGACCGATATAAATAACGCCGAAGATAAGATTGGAGAAATTGAAGGGAGATAAGGAGAGAAAAAAATACAAGAAAGATACAAATAAAATGTCTTGACACATTTCGTGTGAATTCTCTACACAAAAAATCACCATTCTCGCCAAACCCTTAGCAGCCTTTAAAAAAAAAAAAAACAGAAAAAATCATCGGCCTAGTAGGCCTGACTTAGCATGAGATCAGAAGACTGTGACCGCCTATTGGCGGCTGGGTCTGGATCCACAGTAAATGCCAAACTTACCCCGGCACGCCACATAAAGTTCCATGTTTATTTTTCTTCTATTGTCTGCCGGCAGAAATTCCCAAAGCACTATCCCCAAGCTGTCATTCATGTGTCAAAGTTCCTGAAGACTCAGGATAAGATTTCTCCAGCGCTTATCTCGTCTTATCAAGAAAGTGAACTTGGAATGACAGCTAAGTGCAAGTGGCAGCGGTTGTTAAACCTGATATAGCCAGGTAACAGCGGGCAGCCCGAAATTGACAGGAGCAAAATGGCATTTTGGCAGGTTAGAAACGGCGGTTTCTGCGCAGGCTCGGCGTTTCTTTTTTTTCACAATCTCTTTGGTCAACTTCTGTAGCTGGCCACGCATTACTGCCCGATAAGAAAATGTAAAAATATATATAGGATTGAGGTGCCTGTGAGGTCGAAAACTTTTGTAATATTGTCATACATCTGTAATGTCTTCGTCAAACAACGACTTGGAGAAAATCATACCTTCAAATAAGGATGTCGACTATGTGCGTGACATCGACCTGCTTCAAGATGAACCAGTTAAAGAAGGTGAGGTGAAGAGAAACTTGAAGGCCAGACATGTCTCCATGATTGCCCTTGGAGGTACCATTGGAACTGGTCTCTTTATTTCCACCAAAACTGTAGTTGAGTCTGGTCCAGCTTTGGCACTCATTACCTATTTGATCATTGCTACCTTGGCTTGGTCGGTGACCCAGAGTTTGGGTGAGATGGCCACTTATATTCCCGTGTCCGGATCATTCACTCAGTTTTCTGCCCGTTTCTGCTCTCCAGCTTTGGGTGTGGCCAACGGATGGAGTTACTGGTTCTCGTGGGCCATTACGTTCGCCTTGGAAATTTCCGTTGTGGGGCAAATTATCGAATACTGGACCTACTCCGTACCTTTGGCTGCGTGGATAACCATCTTCTTCGTGTTGGTTACCATTGCCAACATGTTCCCTGTGAAGTTTTATGGAGAGTTTGAGTTCTGGATCGCCTTTATCAAGGTCATTGCTGTTGTTGGCTGGTTGATTTATGCTCTCTGCATGGTCTGCGGGGCTGGAGTGACAGGGCCAGTGGGCTTCAGATACTGGAGAAACCCAGGTGCATGGGGTGGAGGTGCTGGTCTTGTTCCAGGTAACCTCAATACCGACAGATTCTGTGCGTGGTTGTCTTCCTTGATCTCTGCCGTGTTCACTTACCTGGGTGTGGAATTGGTGGGTATCTCCGCCGGTGAGTCTGCCAACCCAAGAAAGAACGTTCCTGCTGCCATCAGAAAGGTCATCTGGCGTATCATGATTTTCTACATTGGCAGTGTTTTCTTCATGGGCTTGTTGGTTCCATGGAACGACCCAGAGTTGAAATCTACTACCAACTTTGCCTCTTCTTCTCCTTTCATCATTGCCATGAACAACTCCGGTACCAAAGTGTTGCCAGACATCTTCAATGCTGTCATCTTGCTTGCTGTCATTTCTGCTGCCAACTCGAATGTCTATTGTGGCTCCAGAGTCTTGTATGGTTTGGGTGAGGCCGGCGCTGCTCCTAAGTTCTTTACGTGTGCCACCAAGCAGGGTGTCCCATACGTTGCTGTTATCTTCACTGCTGCTTTCGGTCCCTTGGGATTCCTTGTCTTGTCCAACAGTGGTAACACTGTGTTCAATTGGTTGGTGAACATCACCGCCGTTTCCGGATTGATTGCCTGGGTGAACATCTCCTACTCCCACATGAGATTCATGCAAATCTTGAAGTCTAGAAACATCTCTAGAGACTCTTTGCCTTTCAAGGCTTACGGTATGCCCTACATTGCCCGTTATGCATTCTACTTTGGCACTGTCCTTGTTTTCGTCCAAGGTTACAGTTCGTTCTTCAGCTTCACTGCAACTGGTTTCTTCACCGCCTATATTTCGGTGATATTCTTCGTATTTGTCTGGGTTGTCGCCCACATCGCCTTCAATGGTAAGAACTTCTACAAGTGGAGAACCTTCATGCTTCCCTTGGACGAGTGTGACATTGACACTGGTGTAAGAGAAGCTAACGATGAGATCTGGGTACAGGAACCTCCAAAGACTTTGTGGGAGAAGTTCTGGGTAATCATGTCCTAATTTGCATTAGTCTGTTGGCCATTCAGTTCGGATTGCTATTGCATGTGATGTCTATTTAATTTAAATTTTTATGAGAATCTCTACTGTAGAGTGAGTTAAATTGTAGAGCATTACTTTACGATTAAATTATATTTGATTTGAGTCGAACCTGAGTTGAATTAGAATTGGATTAGAATTTGCCTTACATTATTAATTATCTGTCTGTTCTTGGTGATTTATTCCTCGTAACCTCTATTGATGGTGAGAGCCTAAGAGGTACTGATGTATAAGGGTACATCAGAGCAGTATAGTAAAATGCGTGTAGGCAGTTTTTACATACCTGCAGATAACCATACGGAATAAGGCCGATATCATCAATAGGAGTGATCGGGACGGTAGGAGGTCTCTTATCAGTTGACGACTCAGGGGTGAAACGCCTTGCGGATGTGCTTTCCCAATAGGGATGTGTTCCACGGCTATCTCCTGATAACGATGTGCTCCAACGGCTAATTCCTAATATGGATATTGCTCTCGATAGATAAGTGAGACCCAGTCATTGATAATCTCATCCAGGGAAAACTATTTAAGGACGTAGGTTTGCCCGTCAGTTGAGAAGGGCAAGAGAGATTGGAAGGTTCTTACATACATATAACGAACAGACTCAAATATACACCTACCAGAGAAACGACCTATACGGACATGAATGGAATTAACAGCTACTGCATGAACTTAAATCATGTCGTGCAGTTCACAATTCATCAACCTCACCTATGACTCTTTGATACTGCACAAAACTGGATAAAATTGAGGTCTCGACAGAAATGCACGATGTGTTTGAAGTAGAAGAGAACATGGATCAAATCCCACAAGCAAACTCAGAGTCTGAAAACAAAGCAGATGATAAAATTCAATCGCCTGCCAATTTGCAGAGACTCGCTATTGACGTAAAGCTTCTAGACCAGCAGCTAGCAGACATGGATTCAGACGAGTTTGACTCCGACAGCGACTCTCATAGTGGAGGATGTGGCTGCTGTGCCGGCCTGGTGGGGACCATTAGAAGCAACTAGATTTTGATGTATATAGCAATGGAAACCAGACACGATCAGTGATAACGATAACGGAATGTAAAGGCGAGCAAGTCGACCCAGATCGCAACTGGAGCTTATCGCTTGCACCTGCTGTTAGAGATTATCAAGTAACCACTGCCTTTCCTGGTGAATCGACTCCACTCCGTCTCGCCATCACTTGCTGTCGATCACGTCGGGTAGTTTAACTTGATTGGGCTTGCTTGCGACTTTTACTAGATCTCGAGGACCATCACCTAATCGCACTACTGCGGTAACTGTTACTCGTGATTCCATGACCAAGCTGGTATCCATTCCCATTCCCCAACACATCCGTGGCGGTAATCCCGTATTTCCCCACACTATTTCTGAATTCTATTATGTCGAGCTGTGCTCGTGTTCTCCTATTCTGGAGCTAACTCGTCCTCACTTTTTGTTGAGCATTCTCGTTCTCACTTCTGGTGAACCTTGTCTTCACTCTTAACATCACCTTTTACAGAACTATTTCTGCAGCTTTGTCTTCACTTTCTGCTGAACTTTCTTCCCGCTCTCGTTGGCTTGTTCTCTCTTTCAGTGTGCCAAAATAAATTAGCTTGCTAATGACAATGGGCTAATGAAAATGACTTTCTACTTTTTGCGGCCACTCCGTCTCACCGCTTGACGTACGCTTCGCCTCGTCTTAGGCTCCTCTTCCTCATTGTCGTCCTTTTCTTCGGCTGCACTAGCAATAGACTCATCTTCCTGGACCAATTCCGACCGTGTGCGTCTTTTCAACGATGGCGGAGTACTGGCTCGCAGCAGCCTTCGTTTGGAGGAATTTTCTGCTCCGTCTAGCTTGGCCACCATGCGTGTTCTCTTTCTCAGAGCAGGCTCTTCCTTGCTTTCTTTTGTTTCTCTGGTCTCTTTCGGTTCCTCCAGTCTCTTAGGCGTAGACTTTCGCTGCGGGCGCTTCTGAACCTTCTCTTTTGCATTTTGAACAGGCAAAATCTCTTCGTCTTCGAGCTTCGCTAACTCGGCTTCCTCACCCTCCACGTCGCTGAGTTCAGAAGAGTCCATACCTGTATCATTCTGGTCATTGGCATCATGTGCTTCAAGTTTCTCTTTACTCTCTGCTGTCTTTCCAGCTTCGGTATCGGTATCTTCCTTCACCTCAGGTTTCTTGTCTTCTACTTCCTCTGACTTCGCCAGCCCTTCGCCCGATTCGTCGCCATCTTCTTCGTTTTCAATCTCGTCCACCTTCTCCATATTATAATGCTGCCCCAATTTCTCCCATATCTGGTCTGCAGTGAACTTTGGTTCGTCAGCCAAGTCTTCGTTGATATGGAGCACAATCTGATTAAGGTTCTCGTTCTTTTTCTCGCCTGCGGGCTTAAAATCACATACAAGACTGAAGAGCCTAATCTCGTTATCAGTAGTCCATTCTCGTTTGCTCATCTGCGATTACTGACTTGTGTTGAATTGTCTAGTATTGATTGGTGTAGTGCATTTGACGCAGTAATGTCTGAGAGGAATCCATACCGGAACCAAAACACAATCTGTAATAGAAGGTTATGTAAATCCGGTAAATTCGATGCAACTAGTTGAGAGTACTTCTGAGGTGGATTTAATGGAATTACGGTTTCAAATTTCTGTTTTGAAACTCGTTTTTGAGGTTTACTCTCAGTTAAATTGACTTGAGATTTCGATGCATGCGTTGCTCCTCTGCAATTGCGACAGGTGAATCAGTCGAAAAAACGAGGTATAGACTAAAGAAAAAGAAAACATAAAAAAAAGAAAAAGAAAAAGAAAAAGAAAAAGAAATTAAGCTGGTAAACGTTGCCAAGCTCGCTGACTGAGCTCTATAATTAAAAGTTAATATACCAACAGTGCCAGATGATTTCTATATACTGTCAAGTACACTTGTTCCGTCATCCAGTCCATTCATTTTCTTTACTAAAGTTCCGCGATGAGGGGAGATGATTGACGTTCTATTATTCTCTTTTGATTTTTTTACCCTCAAGAGCAATTAAGACGTCGCACGGGTACATTGTAGCGTCTCAAAGCTCTGGATGTCTTACTATTGGTGAATTCCGGTACAAGTTAAGAAATTCATGCAAGCCACTCATCTCTGTCTCATACTTCCTCTTCAATCTTCTCTTTGAACTTCGTACGAAATTATCCCCACATTCATTGCACCTGACTCAAACTTGCGCTCAATTCCCGGATCAGCTAATCAAAAGATGGAGAACAATAATACAATTCATTCGACAACTCCATGTTCGGACTCGCTCCGCCGACATGGACTCACATGCGCAGTTATGTAAGTTATGCGTACGTGCGTGCCAAGAAACTCTAACATTCCCAATATGGTGTACAGGCTTGGCGACTTCTGCCCGTAAGTTACTCCAATTTGAGATCTGCGCTATTATCAATGGAAATTCCAAGGCGCAACTCTTACTTTTACCCGTAATCGAGTGGTAAACATCATGTATTGGACTTCGGAAGTCAATACCGACCTATCACTGAGCTGCACCGTGCGTCTCAGCACATTATTGCTCTGATGTTGTTTTCGAGGCAAAAAAATGAAGTAGACGGAATTTCTGAAAGAAGAGCTGTTGGTCGTCTCTCTACGTAGTTGGCCACTGGAAGCAGATCTCGTTGGATTAAACATGCACGCATCCGCCAAGGGCCCTTGCGACTGCTTTAATTGGCTCCTCGCAATTTTAGTAGCCGCTCTGGATATTCAGACTCATAGTGAACCCCGCCTCGTTGTCATCATATGACCCAACGATTAAAGTAGGCTTATGAATTTCTCATGTGCCGGCGTTTGGTCAAGCAGAGGTCTCTTTATGTCGTCCGGAGTTGTCAACATTTTCTGCCACACATACAATGTGGCTCAAGGTGCTCGAGGGCTCACCCTTCTACTAAATTTTGCTTACCGTGGTTACTGAGACATTTGCTCCACATTCACTGAAAACAGAAGTTACTACTTAAGAGTTATTTGCGCATTTCCAATGGCGAAGTTTAATTCTATGCCGGAACGGACTCTTTGTTCGAACGCCGTGTATATGTCGCGTTTTTTGACTATTCGCAAGTTATTGAGTGAATCAAGGCCACTGAGTGGTTAAAACTGGATACAAAAAGCAATTTCGAATGATTTTTTCCCGAAGTCGGTGTTAAAACGCCAGTGAGATGAGCTCATGCAGGGCCAAGACAAATGATTCCCGACATTCACCGCTGCACTTCTTGCATAATCGCCTCGATCAACGAGCAAAAGCAGCACAAAGCGGCGACTGCCAAACGGCAAGTGCAAGACCACATTTCATTATGCAGGATTTCATGTACTCTCATCAATCTCTTGCAGCAACGTCGGTCAAGTGCATCGCAACGATATACTAGCGAAGTGACAATGTAATCGGGAGATAAATTGAAGTTTGAAGATTTTCAGATACGAAGTGTAATAGTAAAGACGATGTGAAGAAATGGAATCTTAGCCGAAAAGATTAACAAGAAAAAAAGAAATGGAGCGTAATATTCGTCTCGTTGCATATTCCTCTCTTTGCGATGAGGTTTATGCTGCTAGTATACTTAAAGCAGGTTAATAAATGCGTATAAATATGAAGAAATTTCGCCAGATTTTTGGAAAAGCAATATCCAGTTATGAGTCAAATGTCACTTCAAGAAAGCAAGAAAGAATGCACGAACTCTTCTGCAAAGAATGTGGAAAGATCAATTGATGGTTCAGATGAATACTCGAACTCTTCTGCAAAGAATGTGGAAAGATCAATTGATGTTTCAGATGAGCACTCTATCAGACTGTACAACAAAATCATTTACCAGAAAGTGTGGCCCAAGAAACTCTTGATAATTGCCTACGCAATCTTGATTTTCACTGCCTTCGTGGAGACTTTTGCTGGTGACTCCACGTCTGGCTTTGACTCCTACGCCACTTCGAGTTTCAATGCCCATGCCTTGATCTCCACTGCTGCTGTTGTCTACAAGATCACAGCTATTGTTTCTTACCCTTTAATGGCTAAGCTTACTGACTTTTTCGGACGTGCTGAAGGTTTTGCATTTGGTATCTTCATCTACACCATGGCATATGTTCTTTACGCAGCTTGTCAGAACGTGTCTTCTTACATTGCTGCTGAACTCTTATACGCTATTGGAAGAGTCGGTTACAGAATTTTTCAGCAGATTTTCATAGCTGACACTACCTCTTTGATCAACAGAGGTTTGTGGTCGCAGCTTCCTGATGCTATTGCGGCCGTGCCTTCCTTGTATATTGGAAGTATTATTCAGGATGCAATCATTGATCACTCAACCTGGAGATGGGGCTATGGTATGTGGGCTATTATTCTTGCTGCCTGCTGCTTCCCATTGATTGGAATCATGTACTACATGGATCGTAGAGCTAAGCAGACCGGTGAGCAGAAAATCATCAAGATTTTGCAAGACCTTCCCGAAGGTCCATGGTACAAGAAGACTTTCTGGTTCTTTTATGACAAACTAGACATCATTGGAATGATTCTCATGACGTCTGGTTTGTGTCTTTTCTTCATTCCATTGTCGATGACTGGAAGCTCCAGTCCATACAAATGGCACGAGGCCAAGTTGATTGTAATGTTGGTTTTGGGTGTTGTCTTGTTTTCTGTTTTCATTTTCTGGAATGCTAGAGTGGCCAGAACTCCATTTGTTCCAAAGCAAGCTTTGTTGCACCCAACAATGATTCTCGCTTGTGTGATGGTGGCTCTTGACTGGTGTACCAACTCCTCCTTCTCGACTTATTTCAAGACAGTTTTACAAGTTGGTGCTTACACCACTGTGGGCGAGGCATCGAGAATTGACAACTCCAAAAAAGCTTGTTTGCAGATTTTCTCCATTGTTGGTGGTCTCATGATGAAGTACTACAAGAAGACCAAGTTGATGCTTTACATCGGTGTTCCAATGTACTTGTTGGGACATGGTCTTTTAGTTCACTTCATCTACAACAACGGTGGCACCTCTAGCAAGCCTTTGCTTTACATGGCTGAGGTCTTTATTGGAGCTGGAAGAGGTATCTACCAGACCTCCTTGCAGGTCACAATCCAGGGTATTGCAGGTTCCAGTGGTATTCCTATGTCAACTGCATTCTTTTTGGCCTTCAACTCCATTGGTTCTTTGATTGGGTCCTGTATTGCTGGAGGTGTTTGGAACACCGTTGTGTTGCAGAAACTCAACAAGTACTTGCCAGCCAGTGAGGTTGCCAATGCCAAAAAGATCTACAAGTCCATCACTGTTGCCTTGAAGTACAAGAAAGGCACTGAGACCAGAGATGCCATTGCTCAAGCATACCTTGAGACTGTCCAGCTAATTGGATGGATTGGTTTGGGCATCATCGGTCCAAACTTGATCCTCATGCTTTTCGTACGGAACATTAAGCTCACAGACGACAATGATATCTACGGGGAGGAAGCCGAGACTGAAGAGACTGAGATTGAGCTCACTGAGAAGAAGCAACCAGAAACTGAAGAAAAGAGCGCATGGAAGAAGTTTTTGAAGTTGGTTACTGACATTTAATTGGGATGTTTATACATTTCTAGTATATAATAATTGATTTGCCTGAGAACCTTCTGTTTTGAACTGAGAGTATACTTATACAATCGCAAGATTAATTTCGAAAGTGTCGAATTATTGTAGAAGTTTAATTTTCTTTTGCTTTTTGATATAATCGTGGAATGTTTTTTCCTAATCCAATAGACTCATGCAAGATAAAATAGTTCTGAGCTACTGGTACTACAAGTTCGCACTAAGTACTTAAACCACAATTTACGACTACAATACCGTAATCTACTAAACTAAATAATTTCAATGATTAGATTAACTTTTTGAGCTCTTTACCAGACAAGCATTTCATCCACCCTCTTTCAATTTCCAACTTCCAAGCATTCTTAACTTCCTCCCACCTTACAACTTGTAAACCCACAAGTTGGTGCCCGCACACGACTTTTTCTAAGACTTTTTCCATCTTTCAATCTTTAACTAAATTATCCACGCCATGCCCAGAAAAGCAGCCAACCTCTACTCGACGGTCCGCGGTCGGGTGCGTGCTTCAATGAACAAGTACAACTTGTTCAATTTGTACAAAAAAGCCCCGATCAGATACCAGGGAAAATCGCTATTTCAGCAGAAATGGACTGCAAAGCAGGAAACAAGAGCATACCACGGCGAACATTTGACTGAGTCCAGATGGAAGACCCTTTTTAGCCCCAACTTGGAGTCCGTGGCCCAGTTGGACTCCTCTTTAAAGGGTGTCGATGTGGCACCTACCCCAATGGTTTTGCAGACGTATGCGACTTTGGAGAAGAGATTGGAGTTTGCATTGTTCCGTGCCATGTTTGCCTCGTCGATCAGACAGGCAAGAGAGTTTATCAAAAACGGCCACGTGAAGGTAAATGGCATCACTATCAAGCACCCATCTTTTCCTTTGAAGAGTGGAGATGTATTTTCGGTCAATCCAGACAAGGTGATGCTTGCCATGGGAAGAGTGAAGCCTAGTGTAGAACAGGCAGTGAAAGTAGATAACAAGCAGATTGGTGTGTGGAATAGATACGTTGCATCCGCGAGACAGAACCCGAAGGATGTTTGGGACTTGAAGCAAAACAAGCCAGAATCCTTGAACACTTTGGACCACAGCAACAAGTTGAGCAAGCTGGAGTCGGTCAAGAAGTTCAACAATGATATCGAGAAGAATATGCTTGCACAGCAGAAAGCCACCACCAGAGAAAACATTTTGACGCACATTTTGGCTATTGCCCAAGGCAGGGACGTTGAAAGGCTCCAGCCTGCTGAGTTCTCCAAGGTAGCCCTCAGCAAGGGCGACGACATCAAGTGTCTTGAAGCATACAAGATTTTGAAGTATTCCGACAGCAAGTTGTTGACTGCCTACGCTCCTCAGCAGTGCAAGGCCTACATCTCTACCAAGAGCACTGAATTTGAATCAAAAGAGGCAGCCAAGACCGCTGCACAAGTCAAGAAGATTCTCTCTGAGATTGTCTCGCTGCAATTGGAGCAGCTCCGTGCAACTGCCGAGCAGCAGAAATTGCCAGAAGACTCGAAGTTGATTCCTTACACCTCGTCATTCGGTAAGAGCTTGAAGCCTCACGTTCCATTGAACAAGGACGCTGTTCTCGAGAACGAGGCAACTTCCAAGGTCAACCTTCCATGGCAGAAAGGCTTGTTCGGCCGTCAAGATCCATCGAAGCCTTACTTCACTCCATGGACGCCAAGACCATTTATTGGAGCCTTTGCTGTGTTGCCCCACCACATCGAGGTTTCCTTCGAGACATGCCACGCTGTGTACTTGAACGATCCTGTCGCTAGACCAGGCCACTCTGAGGTGATCTCGCCTTTCCCCGACCACGTTCATGAGAGAGCATATATGTACTACGTGAGAAAGGGCTTGTAACTTGTAAATAGAATAGACATCTTTGATAGGAGTCATGATGAAGAAAGTTAGGGAAGCCTAAAATGCAAGTCTTACAGCGATTGCAATAAATGTAACACTTCTTCATTAAGATCAAGTTAATCTTGGTGTTAGTGGACATTAGTTCTTGGATGTTCAATTACCATAATACGTGGAATGTGAACCTTACTGTGCGACCAAATCCACACTATTCTTTCTCAACATATCTGGACTTCTGCTCATGATTCCATGCCCCGCATCTCTGGAAAGCTAGTGAGGCTAGCTAAAAAAACTTCTCACCTCCTAGTTCCTTTACTTCGTGCAACCAGAAACTTGGAATCAGCCAGAAACGAACTTCGATGGATCAAGAGCGAACTTCCAAAGAATAAATGGAACAGTGCTATTGCCAGGCGGTCTAGACTTGAACCGCTCCAGTATATTCTAGGGAGCCAGCCGTTCGGAGGTGTAGATATTCGCTGTGAGCCAGGAGTGTTGATTCCTCGGTGGGAAACTGAAGAATGGACTCTGGCCTTGGTGGAGGTAGTTAGAGACCTCCAACCTCTAGATGTGGTTGACGCTTGTACTGGGACAGGGTGCATTCCTATACTTATGAAATATGAACTACCCAATTGGAACATTGGGTCTTTTGATATCTCTCCAAATGCAGTGACGTTGGCTGGTAAGAACTGCCAGATCTCTAAATGTGAAGTCAAGTTGCACCACGGTAATGTGTTTGACCCTGCGATAGTGAAGAACTGGGATAACATCGACTTAATCACATCCAACCCTCCTTATATCCCAATGGATGATTATAGAAAGCCGGTGGCTTTAGATGGTCCAGAGGAGTCTGTCAGACTCTACGAGCCTCAACTAGCATTGGTTGGAAATCTTGAGTTCTACACTGCACTAATGCAGAATCTTGTACTTAAACTGGAATGTGAAGGGTTCGTATTCGAGTTGGGATACGAACTGCAAGTACAAGAGACGGCAAAATTACTCCCAGAAGGCTGGGATTACGGTCGATACTTTGATTCTGCTGGAAACCTTCGATGCGTGGTTGGATGGAAGAAGGGCTCAGAGTTGGCAGTACTAGAGATTCTTGTCAATGAAAACCGTCATGTGGAGTGCTTATAGACTATACTGACTCAAAACACAAAATCACCAAAAGTATATGTTTGTATGTAATTATGTGATTATTCTAGTGCTTATGCCATGTCGACATCGATGTTCTGACTGGTCACTTCCTGCTTTCTGTGAACCTCAATTTCAGCTTTTGGAGTCTCCTTTGTGGTCTCTGGTTTGATTGTCTCCGAATGTCCGTTATTTCCTTCTTCTGAGTTCTCCACAACTGAAGCCTCCTGCTTAGGCTTCTTTCTGGATCCCTTACCGACGGCCTGGATGTGTCCTCCAGCGGGGAACACTCTGGTGGCGCTGAGGACATAACCTCCATAGCCTCTGGAAGTCATGAGTGGATGCAATCTGCCTTTGATGGTCTGGTAAATTCTAGCTCTGGTCTCGAAGATCGACGGTGCCAATACCCTCTTATCCTTTGCAAGCTCGTGCTGTGTCTCCAAAAGCATCTCTTTGAACTGGCTATAGAACACTAGGGGTCTGGAACCGCCAACTTTAGGAATTACATACTCAAGAAAAGACGGTATGCTGAGGGTTGAAACCGCAACGAGAGCATCAAAATTGCCCTGCTGTATAGTTTCAATAGCTTCGTTGATCTCCGCTGCCCTCTTCAGTCTGCGGTGGTACTGGAGTCTCTTGTTTGGCTTCATATCGTCGATCTCCTCCTGCGAGAGCTCCAGCCAGTCGATTTTCTCGTTCTCCGGCTCGATGAACTGGAGCCAACTCACAGTCTTGATCATTTTCTGTTGGAACTCCTCCGAGTAGTCCGAGTGTCTCAATGCGGCCAAGTTAGCATGCTCATTCTCATGGATCAACATGATAGAACCTTGTCCTTGCATTCTCTCCAACATAGCATAGACGACCACACCGGCAGTGTCATCCACCACCAAATATTTTCCTCCTGGACGGACGTTAGCATGACTGAGCAACAATCCAAGTGTCTCCTCGCTCATGTCAAGCACCTTCTGTATGTCCTTCTCGATGTAATATTGCAAAAGCTGGGACAGACCCACGTACTCCACCTGGAACCGGCGCAAGAACTTCTGCTGCTTACGACGTAAGTACTTTTGCTGAGAGAAGAGAGTCTTCTTATCGAACCCTTCATGTCCAGCAATGATCTGCTCGATAATCTTCTGGCCAATCTCCGACGATGCTCCAGACTTCTTCAAGTCGTCGATCTGCTTGTTGTCGAGCTTCTGGATCTTGGATCCGATATTGATAATGTCCTGGTTGCTTTCTGCGCTCACCTCGAAGTACTTTGTGAGCTGGTCCTTGGTCATTTCATCATCCATCTCGTTCTCCATAATGTTCTCTTCAGTGTGGGTCATCGACTTGATGGGGACAGCCACCTGGTCGTCGATAATCTCAAAAGTTGTACCGTATGGGTGTCCCAAGATGGTCGACACCTTGAATGTTCCGAACTTGCCAAGAGAGATGGTCCCGTCATCTCTCAAGTAGGCGATCTTGAGACCTTCCGAGGGAAGTCTTATAAGTGCATGCTGGTTAGCACGGATGGCTGTTCTGCTTTTCGACTCCATGAAAAAACAAGTCAAAACTGAAAATATACAAATATTGTATCCAAAGCAGTAGCAACCGAATAGAAGCGTCCGCTACAGAGTGAAGTTGGCAAGTTCACCGTAAGTGAATAGTCTCAATGCGATTCTTAGAAACCTCTATAGTGTGCGAATTTTCTCATCTCATCGCACTTTTTTTTATCTAGACACCAACTGGAATTACCATGGGTAGAAGGGCTAAGAACAAACAGGGCGTTCCTCCTACTTTGGACGAGTTCTTGGAACGCAAGGAGAATAAGCTGTCGAAAAAAGCGGTAAAAAAGGACAAGAGAAAGAGAGATGAAGACTCTGTCTCCACCAAATCGAAGAAAGCTAAGAAACAAGTTAAACGTCAGGCGGAAGATATCGAGGAGCATCCCGAGGGACTTCCCGAGGTTGATCTTGAAGAATTGGCCAGCGCAAAAAAATCTCTTTTTGATGACGACGAGGAGGAGGGCGTTGATGACGAAGAATTTCCAGATGACGAGTTTGATGTTGAAGGAAATGACGAGTTTGCAGACTCCGATGAGGAGGGCAGAGAGCGTCCAATGTTCTCTGACGATGATGAGGATGACGACTTGGAGACGTTGAACGCCGCCAACATGGAGGCATACTCCAAGGCACTTGATGAAGATGACGAGTTGGAGGCTGAAGAGGCAGAGTTGGAATTGGTGCAAGGAGCAGCACAGCCAAGGGCTAAGGTGTTGCCGACCGAGGAAGAGGAGGCCGTTTTGGCTGGCCAGCCTGTGGACATCACCGCTGTGAGAACCAGAATGATCGAAATTGTTAAAGTTTTGGAGAACTTCAAGGAGCTCTCAGAAGAAGGCAGGTCCAGAGCAGACTACACCGCATGCTTGTTGAAGGACATCAGCGAGTACTTTGGCTACTCGGAGTTTTTGGCCGACAAGTTGTTCAACTTGTTTTCTCCTTCTGAGGCCATGGAGTTCTTTGAGGCTAACGAGGTGGCCCGTCCTATGACTATCAGAACCAACACCTTGAAGACCAGAAGAAGAGACTTGGCCCAGACTTTGGTCAACAGAGGTGTCAACTTGCAACCTATCGGTGCATGGACGAAGGTTGGTTTGCAGATTTTCGACTCGCAGGTTCCTATTGGAGCCACTCCAGAATACTTGGCTGGTCACTACATTTTGCAGGCTGCCTCATCGTTTTTGCCAGTCATAGCATTAGACCCTCAGGAGAACGAGCGTGTCTTGGATATGGCTGCTGCTCCTGGTGGTAAAACCACCTACATCTCGGCGTTGATGAAGAACACTGGATGCGTTTTCGCCAACGATGCCAACAAGGCCAGAACCAAATCATTGATTGCCAACATCCAGCGTTTGGGCTGTAAGAATACCATCGTGTGCCACTACGATGCCCGTGAGTTTCCCAAAGTCATCGGAGGTTTCGACAGAGTGTTATTAGATGCCCCATGTTCGGGTACCGGTGTCATTGCTAAGGATGAGTCTGTAAAGGTCAGCCGTACCGAGAAGGACTTCATTCAAATCCCACATTTGCAGAAGCAGTTGCTTTTGAGTGCCATCGACTCTGTCGACGCCAACTCCGCCACTGGAGGTGTCATTGTCTACTCTACTTGTTCTATCGCCGTTGATGAGAATGAAGCTGTGGTGGACTATGCATTGAGAAAGAGACCTAACGTCAAGCTTGTGGACACCGGCTTGCAAATCGGTAAGGAAGGTTTCACTTCCTACAGAGGCAAGCATTTCAGCTCGAAACTCCTGTTGACGAGACGTTATTATCCTCACACATACAATGTTGATGGTTTTTACGTGGCCAAGTTCAAGAAGATTGCACCATCGCCTCACGATATCACCAAGGCTGGTGCTAAGGAGAAGGAGTCGTTAGCAAGAGCCGAGGCTGAGGAAGAGGGTATCATTCATGACGATTTCGCAGAGTTCGACGAAGGCGAAGATAAGGAGCTAATTGAGAAGTCTGTCAAGAGAAGCATGAAGAGAAAGGGTATCAACCCCAACGCAAAAAAGTAGTGTAATATAGATAGCATTGATAATGGACATAACGTGCAAAGGCGTATATTGTTAGTTTTTGTCTCTCTGTAGCTTACAATTCTCTAAGACTCACATTACCTAAACCGTGCTCCTTGATATACTCTGCACCCATCTCTTCGTACTCTTCTTTGGTGACATAGCTGTGAGTGGATTCTGCCGAGTTGGACCATTTTTGCATTCCTCTCCACGGGTCTATGATTGGGTCCTGTGCTCTGAATACATTGAGTGGAGAACCGGTTGGCAAAAAACTGGTCAACTCAGACTTAAGTCTCTCGGTAAAGTTGGGAAGTAAAGAAGATCCTCCGGTCAAGAAGACATTCTCTATCATGGCTCTCAGCTGGCCGCCCACCTCAAAGTTGCCATCATAGTTGCGGAACAAGAGATTCTGAACAAGCTCAGGAATGCCTGCTTGGTCAAGTCCTGCAATCTGTGGCTCAAAATAAATCTCGGGTACTCTGATACGTTCAATGTTAATGTGGAGTTGATGATTACGACGGATAATCTCTGGATGGTCGAGTAACTCGTCGGGATCGTGACCCTCTGCTTGCATGGCCAAAGTCAAGCTTTGTCTCGGGCCATGTATGAACTTATGCAAGACCAGGTTCTTCCAGTCAAACGATTCCGATGCAGCAAAGGTATCTTCATGGTGGAAGTCAGGATCATGTTCGAGCAATTCTTCCTCTAGGCGCAAAATTTCTGCGTTCGTCTCGTCTTGCTCTTCTTCTAAAGATGCACTGCTTATGTCTCTGTAAGCGTTCCAGTCGTCATCGTTAACACCAAAAGTGTCGTTTGGATCATTGTCAATAGTAACATTAGCATTTCGTCTACGTTTTCTGCTAGCAGCTGTCGTAGAACTAGTCAGGTCGTTGGCCAAGTCGGCAATACTCTTCATACGCTTCTGGGCAGCCATGGATTTTCTGTCTTTCATAGCTTCCATGAGCTTAGCACGTTTTTTGAACAGAGCAATGTGCTGGGCCAACTCGAGTCTTTTGGATGTACACCAGTCGTTCAAGTCACGCTCTCGCCACTCTTCTTGCTCTTTTTGGTAGTTCAACTTCTTCTCTTCTTCCTTCTGCTTCTCTTCTTTGGCACGCATGCGAGCATCATAATTGGCTTTAAGAAGTTTTTGTCTTCGTTTCTCCTTCACTTGTTCCTCGCTTAGTTCCACATCTGGAACTTCTGCAAGTGGCCATGCAATTGCTGGATCAAGCTCTTCTTCCGGTTCATCGATGTCCTGGGAACGGGCTTTTTTGAGTGATTTCTCCAAATTGTCGATGTACTTGTTCAAATCGGCAACGCCGTCGAATTCTTCCACCTGTGCCCTTTTTTCGGCTTCTGTTTTGCTGAGTTTGACCAAATCTTCCCGGAGCTGCGAGTAGTATTCGAACTCCTGCTCTTTCTGTATGAGCTTTTCTAATCTCTTTTTTTGTGCTTGCTCTTGAAGTCTCTTTCCTTGTTCTTTACGTCTTTCAGCTTGACGAGCTAACTCCTCTTCAGACTTCTTTGCCTTTTCTGGAACGATCTCAACTGGAGCTTGAATAACCACATCGTTTTTCTCAAGCTTGTCCATGTTCAAGTACTCAGCCAACTCTACCGAGTAGTCCTTCAGCACATAAGCGTGGTCATGAAGGATGTGAGTTGTTTGGTCCTTTGAAAGTCTAGATGGGAAGTATGGATACTTAAGTGCAAGTAATCTCTGCAAAAACAGCGCCAGCTGGCTGCCTCCCCAGTCTATACGTTTACTGTTCAGAAGAATACCTTTGCCCAGCAACACGGGTATCACATGAGTCAGCTCGTTTCCCGCACTGATGACAATTCCATCTCTTTTCGAAGAGTTTGCGTAGTATGAAAATAACGAATCAATGCCGCTTGCCATCTTGGGAGCCAGGTATGTTTCGAATATTATCTCGTACATACCTCTTCTCTGACTACTTGGGCACGCCAACGGTTCCGTCATGATCACCGGATTGTTAAGACGACCGTTGTCTGAAGTAACACTCAAATGCTCGAGAGAGTAGTCGAGGATGTTCTCGATGTACTCCCAGTTCGTGATGAGAGGTCCATCAAATGGCGATTTGGCACTGGACCGTAACGTGGGGAAGTATGGAGACTCTCTGAAAATGTCGTTGCCGACGAGAGTCAAGTTGGAATTGGATTTTCTGTCTCTGTGCTTGGCCACGAGCGATGGAAACACGTTGTGGGGCAAGTTGGCGTTGGTGAGTCCAACTCTCACATTGGCAGATCCAAGGTCTATGGCTATTGGGACGTTTGGCTGGTAATTTGCGTAGAACGGCTCCAGATCAAGAGCCGGAACTGGTTCACGCAAGTAGTGAGGTTTTTGCGGCGGGAGCTCCGCCTCGGGCTGAGGTTCAGGCATGTTCAGGTCGTCGGTAGTGGTTTTAATTGAATATATTGGTTGAGTGTTCGCTTGAAGTCCTGCAGAAAGTGCGGAGTCACTTTGATGGAGAGGTCAGATATGAACGTTAAAAGGAGAAGAACTTGGAGGTTTGAACATCAAAATGGAATCAAAATGGAGAAAGTTTCCAAATTCTGCAATTAGTTTCTTCTATAATTTCCCTTGTTGCACCTTTCCACCTCGTCTCCAAAGCTAGAATGCCTACCCGTAGTACACCCGTGCCTCCTCCCTAGTCACATAACAGGCCACCTCCACCAACCGATAATAATCTTACTGATCACTATGCCTAACCCGTCTGCCCCTGAAGAAAACCAATTGAACGTCCAGGGCTACAACATTGTCACTATCCTTAAACGGTTGGAGGCTGCCACTTCTCGTTTGGAAGATATCACCATCTTTCAGAAGGAGTTCAACTCGGCAAATCAGCCAAAAGCTGAAGATGCCGCCGCTTCTGGGTCCAGTGGTGCTGCCGGATCTGGTGCTGCTTCCACTTCTAGTGCTACTCCTGCTGCTCCAACGGCTCCGCCAGCTCCCTCGGCCCCTGCTGCTGCACCTGCTGAAAAGGCCAAATTCGTCAAAGAGTTCCACCAGTTTATTGCTGACTACATTGATCTATTTGTTGCTTCCTCCAAGGAGATTGATCCTGTAGTTGGCCAGGCTGCTACCATCTTCAAGGATGCTTTTGAGGAGCAGGCCAAGTTTTTGGACGTTGTTTCTCAGACCAAGAAGCCGGATGTGAGCGACCCCAAGTTCGCCGAGTTGTTGGCACCTATCAATACCAACATCGGGAAGGTTTCTGCTCTCAAGGACGCCAACCGTCGTTCTGACTTCTTCAATCACTTAAATACCATCAGTGAAGGTGCTCCCGTGCTTGGTTGGATAGTCACAGACACCCCAGTGTCGTACGTGCCAGAATTCAAGGACAGTGCCCAATTCTGGTCCAACCGAATCATGAAGGAATTCAAGGACAAAGACCCAAAGCAGGTCGAGTGGGTGAAGCAGTTCTTAGGTATTTTTGACCAATTGCGCTCGTATGTGAAAGAATTCCACACCACTGGGCCTTCCTGGAACGCCAACGGTAAATCATTGGCTGAGTATGTGGCTGCTGCTCAGAAGAGCACTCCATCGACTCATACTGCGGGCGCCGGCGCCTCGGGTCCGCCACCTCCTCCTCCTCCACCTGCTCCACCTGCCTCTTTGTTCGAGGAGACGTCTCAGCAGCCTGGCGGAATTAGCGCCGTCTTCGCGGACTTGAACAAGGGCGAGAACATCACCTCGGGACTTAAGAAGGTCGAGAAGTCCCAGATGACTCACAAAAACCCCGAGTTGAGAGCACACGGCGAGGGTCCAAAGAAACCAACCCCACCTAAGAAGCCTCAAACATTGTCGCTGGGATCGAACATCCCAAAGAAGAAGCCAGCCAGAAAGGAGTTGGTGGATGGCATCAAGTGGATGATCGAGAACTTTACCGAGCACGACACTTCGAACCCTATTGTAATCAATCTTGAGATGCTGCAATCTGTATTCATTGGTAATACAAACGGAGTGACCATCCAAATCACCGGTAAGGGTAACGCTGTGTCGATTTCCGAGACCAAAAACACCGGTGTTGTTGTCGAGTCTTTGATCTCAGGCATTGATATCATTAAATCCCACAAGTTCGGTGTCCAGGTCACTGGAGTTGTCCCACTTATCACCATAGACAAGTCCGACGAGGGGGCAATTTACTTGTCCCAAGCCAGCGTTGACGCTGACTCACGCGTGGTGACGTCCAACACCACTGCTCTCAACATCAACGTTCCTCAAGACGACGACTACGCCGAGTTATCTGTCCCTGAGCAGTTACAGCACTCCATCAAGAATGGTAAATTGGTGAGTGAGGTTGTGGAGCATGCGGGATAAATGTGACGTCTCGCTTACTCGATGGATTTATCAGTGTCCCGGGCATTAGCTTTGTGAATGTTTTCGCCCATCGTTTAAATCGTTGATGAAAAAGGCATCTGTGGATATCTACTACATGAAAAGGAATCAAGTATGCGAAAGATTGACTTGACTACGACAATAAAAGTCCACTGCCTACCTGGTGATCAGGACATGTCCGCTTCTCCCTCTACATCTAACTTTATTTACTCTTCCAACACTCAACCTTCGACCTAACTACCTACTAAGTCTGCCACCACCTTAATTATGCAACGTTGCATCCCATCGACCTAAACCACCAGCACTAAATATCTTTATCTACGCCCATACAGTCTGGAGCCATATTTGGAAGCGCGCAAAGGATTTGGGCGCTGGAACGTCACGTGGGCGAAAACGATGGAATGTTCCACAATCAGAATCAGAAAAAAAACTCATCCAGATAAATCTGCGATATACCTCATCTATCATAAATTTTGCCTTTGCACCAACTAATCTCCATATTTATTGCAAAGCTCATATAGACACATCATGGTGAAGGAAACAAAATTCTACGATCTCTTGGGCGTCTCGCCCTCGGCCTCTGACAACGAGTTGAAGAAAGCCTACAGAAAGGCGGCGTTGAAATACCACCCAGATAAAAACCCATCGCCCGAGGCTGCTGAAAAATTTAAGGAGTTATCTCGCGCGTACGAGGTGCTCTCCGACGATCAGAAGAGAGAGGTCTACGACAGCTATGGTGAAGAAGGTTTGAGCGGCGGAGGACCAGGTGGCATGGGAGGAATGGGTGCTGACGACATCTTCTCGCAGTTCTTCGGTGGCGGATTCGGTGGTATGGGTGGCGGTGCTACAAGAGGGCCACAAAGAGGTAAGGATATCAAGCACTCGATCTCGTGCACCTTGGAGGAGTTGTACAAGGGTAGAACTGCCAAGTTGGCCTTGAACAAGACCGTGTTGTGTAAGCTGTGTGAGGGCCGCGGAGGTAAAGCAGGCAAGATCAAGCAGTGTAGCTCTTGTCACGGTGTTGGTATGAAGTTTGTCACCAGACAGATGGGTCCTATGATCCAGAGATTCCAGACCGTTTGTGATGTCTGTCAAGGATCTGGTGATGTGTGTGATCCAAAGGATAGATGCGCTGACTGTAAAGGTAAGAAGACCCAGTCTGAGCGTAAGATCTTGCAAGTCCACATTGATCCCGGTATGAAGGACGGCCAGAGAATCGTTTTCAGCGGTGAGGGGGACCAGGAGCCTGGCGTCACTCCAGGCGACGTTGTTTTCGTTGTAGACGAAAAGCCGCACGAGAAGTTTACCAGAAAGGGCAACGACTTGTCTTATGAATGTGAGGTTGACTTGTTGACTGCCTTGGCGGGTGGTGACGTTGCTTTCAAGCACATTTCCGGTGACTACATCAAATTCACAATCATTCCTGGTGAAGTGATTGCTCCTGGCACCGTGAAGGTGATTGAGAGGCAGGGTATGCCAATTCACAGAAACAGCAATAAGGGTAACTTGTTCATTAAGTTCAATGTCAAGTTCCCAGAGGCCAACTTTGCTGCTGAGGAGAAGTTGCAGCAGTTGGAGTCCATCTTGCCTGCCAGAGCTCCAGTTAACATTCCAAAGGGTGCCGAGGTTGACGAGTGTGACTTGAGCGCAGTTGACCCATACAAGCACAGCCAGAACGCTAGACGTGATGCCTACGACTCGGATGAGGAGGAGGGCCAGCAGGGCGCTGGTGTGCAATGTGCATCTCAGTAAGTGCTTCCGAGTGGTTACTTCAAACTTTGCATGGAGAGTATCAGGAGTAGGAAGGGGTCTCATCTTCGTAATGTGAAGATGTCTGTATTTTGTAGATATACAATTCAATATGGGTTCGGAATCGTAGTTCTATATACATGTTATTACTTGACTTTTTGGATGGCCATGAAGTAGTTGCCCACATTGGGGCATTCTGTGAATTTCCAGCCATAAGCCGGAATGTAGATGCACCCACGGGAGTCGGCCACCTCGAACGTGACGGCATACTTGCTCTTTTCCAACCATTGTCGAATCTCCTCTTCGTTGATGTACTTCTCGAGAGTGTGAGTTCCCACTGGAACAATTCTCAACAAGTGTTCACCCATGAAAATGGTGGTGAACCAGCTGACGAAATCTCTGTTGATCGTCGACAAGAACACCCATCCTCCGTCGGCGACCCTGTCTAATATTTGAGACAACACCTGAGATGGATATTGCACATGCTCAAGCATCTCGAACGCAGTGATGATGTCGAACTTCTCGTTCTGGGGCAAATCCTCCACCGCCTGCAAACTATACGAAAGCTTCAGCTTCAATAGTGGGTCCTCGCTCATGTGCACCTTCGCAGCCTCCAAAACGTCCGTGGACAAGTCGATACCTTTGACACTGTCAACGTATCGAAGGCGAGCCAACGACTCGGCCAAGATGCCACCTCCGCATCCAACATCCAATGCCTTCAACTGTCTCTCCATGAGAATCTCTTCTCTTTTGACCTCCTGCTCTTGCAAAATCCTACTCTTGATTGGTGGTGGAAGCAAGTCCACGTTGAACGGTGGTATGTAGATCTCGTCATCTGCCGACTGTGCGTCATTATTCAACTTCAAGTGCGAGCGTACAATCTCGTGTATGTAATCCATTCGAAGCAAGTTCATCTTGTGGAGAATTCGTTGTGGTCCATTTACGTCCCACCACGACGATGCCAATGCATTGAAGTGTGACATTTCGTCAGCGGAAGCCGCAGTAAGTTTGGATCCGTGAAGTTTGGTGGCATTGCATGAGAAAAAACGTACGCTGGACGTCCGGAGCAGTCCTGTAGTTCTGGAAAACATGGCGGTCTAGAGAAGTAGAAGTGAAGAAAGGACGTATAAGTAGAGTATGTGCAGGGTAGTGTGGAGTTTGGAGTGGGTGGAAAGGAATATATTACGAGAAGATGAAGAGGACAAGAGAACTTGCAAGTGAGATCGATGTGTGGTTCCTGATACATTTTGGAACTTCATAATAAAATTTATGACGAATTGGATTTTTGATGGCGGATTGTAGTAATTGAATATCGCAAGATAAACGAGAATAGTTAGAATACTGCGAATTACTGTTAGGATTTCTTCAGTCAAACCAATCTTCTAGTCGTCAAGCACTCATGATTATCGACACGAAAAAAAAAGAATGAAATGTTATTTTGTTAATTCAGCAGACTCTATCAGAGCTAGATTCAATTCACGTAATCAAAAAGTCCTATAATTGAATAATTGTCATGGTCTAACTCTCCCAATTCTTTAAACATAAATTCCTTCATACAGAAGCTACTCACAGAGCCAACTTCAACTTCAGCTACTTCCGAAGACCGTCATGGACGAGCACAGTTTGGTGGCTACAAGAGCCAGGAGAGCTAATGCAGGCTCCAGGTTGAAGCTGCTTATCGAAATGGAGGAGCAGGCTACGGGAGTTCAGTCGATGATTTACACAGAGGATGACGAGAACGTACAGCTCTTGTTCCAGGAAGACGAGAACGACGAGGAATTCGAAGAGCCCGACAGTGGAGACGAAAATGAAGAAGGAGAAAACTCACAAGCAGAAGAGGGGCAAGACGAGGAGAACACGCAGCTTGACTCCGATAATAACGGCTCAGAAACTGAGGTGGCCATAAACTCCGACGAGATGCTCTCAGACTCAGACTTATCTGTGTCGGAAGACGACGAAAGCGAAGGAGAAAGAGAGCTAGTGAAGGAGGAGAGGGCGAAGAAGCGGAAGCACAGGCAGAAGACCATCATACCTGCGATCAAGAAACCGAAAGTAGCCACGACAAAACCACCACCCAAACCAAAGGTGACGCATTCGGAATTGCTACTAAAGAGCGAGAGACGAGCTTCGTCGAGGAAATCAGCACTTCAGAACAAACAGGAATTGGTGGAGAAACTCAAGGAAGACGAGACGAGAAGAGCAGCACTTACCCCGGTTGTTCGTGTAAAAGAGAGAGAGTTGACGCAAGAAGAAAGACTTGCAGAAGCCAAGGAGACCGAAAAACATAACATCATCTCGTTGAACACGTTCTTGCAGCAAGAAATTGTCAAGAAAGAGCGCCAGAAGCTCATGTTCCAGCAAAAGCGGCCCAAAATCCGCAATGTCATACGTCTTTATTCTGCTGAGACGTTCGTGACTCCGCTAGATGAAATAGAAGATGCCAGATATGTTCAAGATCTCTTCGAGAGAAAGAAGCGTGGAAGAAGAAGGAAAAATCAGTCCGATGAACCCGACGTGAAGAGGCCAGGAGATATTGACACTGAGCTTCCGTACTACAAGAAAGAAATGGAGGAAAAAAGACGAATCGAAGCAGAGAGAGCAGAGGAGAGGAGGAAGTTGGAAGAGGCAAGAGCGGCCAAGAGGAAGAAATTGGAAGAAGAACGAGCAGAGAGAAAGAGACTTCTTGAAGAAGAACGACTTGCTCGCAAGAAAGCAAAGGAGGCAAGATTGAAAGAGTTTGGTGAAGTTGACATTTATAATGATCCAAACAAGATCAAGTCTCCAGAGAGCGACAAAGAAGATCCAATCGACGTGGATCAGGAGGATGCACATACTGAGCCAGGAAAAGAGCTCCAGGAGGATGCACACGCTGAGCCAGGGAAAGAGGACGAGGAGGTTTCCAAAAGTGAAGAAAACACGATCTCCGAGGTCGAAGATGTAGAAAGACAAATCCTTAAAGACTCTGAGGTCGACAAGGAAAATGACGCAAAAGATCCAGAAGGCCAAGCTTTAGACTCTACAGATGGTGACATATCTACAGTTCCGGTTGCATCTGTCGAGCCAGCAAAAAAGGAAATCAAGGACGGAAGAAGCAACCAGATAGAGAAGCTTGAGATTGTTGATGACTTCGAGGAAGACACACCGGAAGCCGCTACCGAAAATGATGAATCCAAGTTAAGAGGAGATGAAGAAGAGGGGATATCTGTGGGCCCAGAAGAGCAAAGTGCAGCAGATTATGATAATGAAAATAAAGAAGCAAATGGAGAAGTGGGTGTCAAGAGTGAAACAATAATCAAGGAAGAAGGATCTGATGAAATAAAAAAAGAGGAAGAAATGGGCTCTGAAGAAATGGAGAAAGAAGGAAAGGTTGGTTCGGAAGCTAAGGAAGGAACTCCAGGTGAAAAAGTTGAGAAAAAAGTCACCTTCGCCGATGTAGAAGAAGAGGAACAAGAACCTAAGAATGAACCCCAGGAATCAGAGGCGGAAAAGAAGTCGAGGTCTTCCACTCCAATTTACAGAAGCCAGGCAGATGGATCAATATTTGAGGGCCCTGTTCAGCATGTGGCTAGAAATCTCATTTTCCTTTTAGACTTCGATGAAGAAGAAAAATGGGGGTTGACAGACATGCGGATTAAAACAGTCCTTTTTGGAGATGATGCCAATCTAGGAGCATCAAGAAGATTTCAAGATCTAAGGACTATCTTGAAGAGTTCTCTCCGTCTGGATAACCCATATGCTGCTCCTAAAGAGGAGAAAGAAGAAGAGCTTCTCATGCCTGTCACTAAAATCACAGAAGAAAGTTCTATGTTCGAAGCCCTTCGAAAATTGCCCAGATTTGGAGACAAAGAAATCTTCGAGGAGGAGGAAGAAATCGAAAATACCGAGGTAAATTCGGAAATTAAAATTAGAACCGAGGCCCCCACAGGGCTTTACCTTCCTAATGGTAACAAGAAAGTCTGCCTTATTTCCGGTAAAGAAGTCAGATACTTCGATCCGGCCACGGGACTTCCATATGGCAGCAAAGAGGTATACCAGGTTATCAAGGCTGTTGAGCTGGGCGTTTTTCCCTGGTACAGCATTGCGAAGGACCAGAACACTTACGGAGCAGTGGAAATCTATCTCAACAAAAGAGATGGATCCAGACACGCCAAGGGAGTGCCCGAGGGATTCGATGGGTGCTAGTTTCTACACAAATGGGTGGTTGTATATACTTTAATTTCTTATGATAATGCAAATTAATGACCTGTGGCATGTTGAACGTCCTTCTCGTGAGCCTCAATCAAGTCTTTCTGGAACTTCATAAGCTGGGCCCGAAGCACAGGAATAAGATGCTTCTTGACATCGGCGGAATGCTCAGAGGAGATCTCGAAGACATACTCATCCTCGTCTTGGTCGTGGACGAATTCCTTGAGGACAATGCTGCCCAGAATGTCCGACTCGTCTTCTTTCTTTGTTCCACCTACAGTGAACAGGAGATTCATGTCGTAAATACACAAAACCTTGCCCTTTCTCTGAGTGACATCGCAATCGCCTGAGGCATCAATGCGTGTAATGGTGAACTTGTATACGTCGTTTTCGAAAGTGGTATTGACCACTTTCTCATTCATGTACTCTTTGGTCCATGGAAGACAGTTCTTCTCAACCCAATGCCTAGCAGTTAGTAGGAATTCTCGACAGTGTGAATTCCGCCGCATTCAGGAACATACCAGTTGTTAGGATTATGGACAACCATTTTCTTCTCGAGGTTTCAAGTAAGGTTCCAGCGAATGTAATATAAAGAATGGATTTGGCAGTCGCAGAATCTGATAGAAAGTTCCTGCACTGCACATTACAAAGCCTGCGAAGATCGGAAAATTGGCCCAAACCAATACACACACTACAATTAGATTCTTCCGCGATAATTAATTAAATAAAATCTATGTAAAACATCTATTCTGACCAAGTGTAGGGACTCTTCTGGCGGAGGAGGGCACCATACTTGTAAAAGACAAAGGGTATGGGAATCAAGACACAAGCGAAAAGTGCTAATAAAGTCGTGGCCCACTGAATCGTCAATTTCTCATACATCTGCAAGCCAAACAAGGGAAAGACTCCCGACATTATCGATCTGATGAATGAGTTGGCTGCCATGGCAGAAGCAGTGTACTTTCTATAGGCTTCCACAGTGTAGGCGAAAATACCATTGAAGACAAGAATGGTACCCATACCGTAAATGAACGATCCTATGATGGGACCGATCCAATGCAAATTAGGATAGGAAGTCCATCCGATAATAAATAACCCGATTGGAACAATGAACACACCGACCATCAAGGGGATAAACCTATACTCTGTCTTGTGGACACCACCGTTCCTTGCTACCAATTTCTCGAGGTAATGATTAAATATACTTGGACTGACCAATGCTGCGATGGACAAACCCAAGATCAACCCGAGAAACGAAAGACCTTGGGCTTGTATGCCGAAGTGGAACACGGTCCGGTAAATGTACGGGAAGGAAACGAAAAACATGTATACGATCGCTAACGTGAATCCCGTGTAAAAGCAGAGAGCCATGGTCATGTAATCTTTGAAGATCAATGCTATTGGACGCTTCGAAGATGTCAACACTGTCTCATAAAGAGTGACCTTCTTCTTTTCAATTGGTGCATACCAGCGGTCGTCGCCAGTCGACTTTCTGAGCCTCTTCGCTTTCATCTTGAGAAGCACAGGCTCGTAGGTCTCAGGGACGAAGAGATAAACGAAGACGAACAACACACCTGACCAGATGATCATGACATAAAACGTCCATCTGAAATTGACATGCTGATTGATAAAGCCGGAAATCAAAGGGCCCAAGCCAGGGCCCAAGAAAGGGGAGGCAGAGTACATCACCAATGCCTTGTTAAGTTCCTTTGTCTGGTCTTTCCTCACATTAGCAAACCGTTCGGTCTTGCGGAAAAGGTCACTAAACGTGCCACTGGCCACGGACATAAATGCAGCGCCAAAGAACCCAGCCATGAGTCTGGAAAACAAAATGGAGCCAATGTTGTTGCTGAAAGCCGGCACGAACTGAAACGCAAACACCAAGAAGAACCCAACTATGTAGACGATTTTCCGCCCGTGGAATTCCGAGATGGGCGAGAGAAACATGCCTCCGGTGCCTAGGCCCCAGATGTAGAACGAAATACCCAACGTCGACACTTCGTGCCCAATGTGGAAGTGTTCCATGATGTTATCCGAGGCTAGGGCCCACACAGACGAAATGGACGTTATGCAAACAGAGCTGAGCGACACCAACACCACAATAAGCCACTTGCGGGCATCGGATAAACGTAGAGCATCCTCTCTGTCATCATCTCCACCGTCGAAGCGGACCTCGAAGTCTTCTAGGGATGACCTCGAGTCTAGAGAATCGGATTCCTTATTAATGGGTGCTGCCATCTTCTGATGAATTTCAAGGTTTGAGCAGAATGCAGAAAGATGCTTGGAAGACGAAGAGCCGAATGGACGCACAGACAAGTCTATAAAAAACTCTAGAGAAAAACAATCAGAAGTTGAACAATACCACTAGAAAAAGGTGTCTCCTCACTTGGTTATAAGCTACTCCATGCTTACTAAGTTGATTACATTACAGATGCGGCTTGACGTTCTTATATGGCAGCCGTGCAGCAGTCACTCAAGCAGCAGTCATCCTTATCCGGGTTCTCCGGAAGCACACTCTCCTCCAGGTCAATTTTGACTGACGAATGCACTTTACCTGACCACTATCTATTGTCATAGCTACGACGTATGTAGAAATTTCCATGAAATGTGCTTTTTTCTGGAACCCTTGGAGTTAAGTAACTGCGCAGTGTTAGATACGCTTGCCAGGTCCAAACGAGACCGTATGCAGTACAGAGAGGGCTCATAGAACACCTACATTATGGAATCTGTAACTACCACCTCCGGGATCAGACTCATCATAGTTATAATTCCTTACTCTGTATATAGTTGTATTTATTCTTCATCTCTCATATAATGTTCTATCTTTATATACAGATACGTCTAATGCTAGTCAAATGCCTTACCAGAAACGGCGATAAACACGTTGTGCGAAGACCTCGCGTGCACATCAACAAACTTCTTACCCTAAACTACACCGCCGTACATGCCAGCCAGCATCGAACTTGCTGATCTACGCAGCAAGCCATTCTACGAGCTAGACCCGCAGGCCAAGCTCCATAGACCTACACGCGTGTACGTCTATGTAGCCGTTGAGGCGGTGGCTACTATGCTCGTGTACTTGAAGTACGACCAGTTGGTGCTGGTGTATCGCCAGTTGGGTGCGGCGTGCTTGGGAGCAACCACGGCAGCGTTGGCACAGTCGTGTATCCAACTCTCGAAGTACAAGATCTCGGACTCGCGGTTGCTCAAGTTCGTGGTGTGGGGCACCATCAACGGCTACTTCTCGGCGCTCTGGATCGACTTGCTTATGGCTAGAGTGGAGACGACGGTGTTTCGCATCTTGTTGGACCAGACCATTGGAACTCCGCTGTTCCAATTGACGTTCACCATGCTTTCCACCATGTGGGATGGGGAGAGCTTACTGGAGTCAGTGATCCGGGCGACGTTTCTCCGTAGCTTGCGCTACAGCTACTGCTTCTGGCCGTTTTTTAGTATGGCCATGTTCACGGTGATCCCACCCGAACGAATGGTCATCAGCAACTGCGTGGCCAACTTCATCTGGAATGTGGTGCTCAGCAGGCTATCGTAACTATTCACTCCAACACTCTCATTAGGGCGAGTCTGCCGTCTTCGTTAAAACATAATACAAATCTACTCATTTTGTCAAGTCCATTCCAGATTATTATCAATGTGCTATATTCGTAAGCATCGTCTACTTCATTCTCTTCAATGGATCCACCTTGCGTCCCTTTCTTCTGCGTGGCTTCTGCACCTTCTTCTTGAATGGAATAAACCCAAGATCTTTCTGCCCACTGCTCCGGGCGCTGGCAGGCAATAAATACTCTGGCACTCTCTTCAACTGCGATTGCACTCTGGAAGGATGCAACTCCTTGTCGTGTCTCAACGAGGCCAAATCCTGAGGGTTCTCCTCGAAGAATCTCTTCAACTTGTCGCTGTTCATCAATTCGTTCTTCAACTCTGCAATACGTGCCTCTCTAATTGCTACCGAAGTCACGGCACGGAATGCATCTTCTGCTCTATATCTGAAACCCTCCACCTGCTTCATGTCAAACTGGTATGGCTTGATCTCGAAACCGTTCTTGCCTTGCTGCTTTTCGATTCGCTTCAAGACTTTCTCGTCCTTTTTTGCGGTGTCCAAGCCTGCAACTCTATGTTTACCAACCTCTTTTTCGGGGATAATAAACGACAACGCCATTCCAGATTTACCTGCTCTGGCTGTTCTGCCGACTCTGTGAACGTATGCTCTAGAAGTGGTTGGCAAGTCAAAGTTGAGAACACATGCAACATTACGGAAGTCAACTCCTCGGGACACACCGTACTCCTTGTCTTTTTTGGCTTTTTGCTTCTGGGCTTTCTTTTGCTTCTTCGACTGCTTCGATGTATCAACATTGTTTTCAGCCTTCTCTTCATCAGCATCTTGGGGAACATCAGCTATCTTGTCGGCTTCATCTTCGTCCTTCTCGAAAGTGAAGTCGTTGGTCTCGTCAGTAGCGATCAAGAGGTTGTAGACGTTTTTGTTGAACTCTTCCACAATATGCAATCTAGAGTTGACAGGCAACTCACTGTTCAAAATACAGCAACGGATACCGAATTGCTCCAAGAACAATTTCAATCTGTATCCACGGTCGATGGTATTAACAAACACCAAGGTTTTACCCTTGATCAAGTTCAACTTGAAAATGACGTATGCAAGCAAGAACTTGTCGAACTCTGTGGTATGGGCATAGTATTGAACAAGTTTAGACTTGGCCAACATATCTTCGTTCAACTTTAACACGGCAGGTCTGGAGCAGAATCTGCTTTTTAACTCGTTCAAGTCTTCATTTATGGTGGCAGACATCAAGAACGTCTGCAAGTTGGTTTTCACCGGTAAGTACTTTTCAAGCTGCTGTAAGTCGTCCATATATCCGTACGACAACACCAAGTCGACTTCGTCAATAACCAAGTTTCTCACCTTGGAAAGATCGATCAAGTTCTTATTCACATTCTCTTCCAAGACCTGGATTAACTTGGCTGGAGTAGACACCAAGATGTTTGGTTTGCTCATCAACAACGAATTGAGAACCAGGTCTGACGTATTGGAAGAGAGATTGACAGTGGTAATTTTGTTATTGCAGTACACCAATAACTTCTCCAAGAACTGGCTCACCTGGCTGGAAAGTTCCCTCGTAGGCACCAAAATGATGCTCTTGACACATTTCTCGCCAGAGTCGTCAGACAAAATGTTTTGCAAAATAGGGATACAGTATGCTGCAGTTTTTCCAGAGCCGGTACTGGATTTGGCGATGACATCTCTTTTCTCTTCTAAGGCTAGAGGAATTGCACTAGACTGGATCAACGTTGGCGTCTTGAATCCCAAATGATCCACTGCCTGCAAAAGTCTGGCATCAAGACCTAAGGCGTCCCAGGACGTCGAGCTGTCGAGATATGCAGCTGCGGCAGATTTATCCATAATGTACTTATAATTATCAGATGTACTACAGATGGAAAAATCACCAAGTGATGCCCATTGCATTATATGCAATACAACAATAAAATATTCTCTCTTTTGCACCAGGAGGCTTGCTTAAGAGGTGCTGAATTTAAGACGTAAGAATAAGACAAGTCAATAAATATATTGAAAGGCTCTTCGGTATAAACCAGAATTTATTACGATTATATGGACTAGTTTATTCACGACGTGAAAAATCTATCTAACGGGCGTGTGGCGTAGTTGGTAGCGCGTCTGCCTTGCAAGCAGAAGGTCACTGGTTCGATTCCTGTCTCGTCCATTTTTCTTTTTTTACATATTTTGGTTTTATGATTCAACCTGTTTTTGGACCTCTCTTATATTTAATACCTATCTACATTTTACCTATTGCTATTAGTTTGTATTCTATATTTATGCTAGACGTCAATTAGGCTGGTACGCCCTCACATTAAAAGATGATGCATTGGTGGATGGAAGTGCACTTTCGTTAGGAGCAACGTTCGCCGAACTACCGGCTATGTTGGATGCGGTGTTCGATGAATCAGTACGTGCCATAGTATGAGATCGCGTGTGTGCGAGGAAGTCTGAAACACCAGCAGCTTCATTTGCAGCGTTGGCTGACTTCGTCGTCATACCAGCTCTTGCGTATCTGGAATTCATGTCATCAAGCTCACGCTGAGAAACCACTGAAGATGCTCTTCCAAACGAAAATCGCCGAAGCTGTCTTGGGAAGTTTATGGTAGTGATAGACCCTCTCGATTCCAGAGGCGATCGCAGACGTGGCCGCGACTCTAAGTCTCTTCTTGTAGCGGTACGACTGATGCTTCTCTTCAACCTCTCCCCAAGAGGCTCTGCAACCGGACGTGTCTCCTCTCCCAGAGCTAGTGGATCCTTTTCATCTTCAAACTCTATTCGAGGGCCAGAAGCAATAGACTGTTCCCTCTCTGAGGGTGCTCCCATTCCGTAAACAGGGAACACATTTGCTGGAGATTTCTCCAAATGTCTGCTTCTGTGGCTCCGTGAAGTAGCGATTCTGCCCAATGCCCTGACCAGCATATCGTCTGGATATGTATTACTGTGGCGGCTTGAACTAGATGTCTCGAAATCCTCAGGCTTATCGAAAACCGCATCAATTTTGGGCTCGGGGTCCTGTTCATCTTCTGCACGGATACGAACAACTCTCGAATCCTGATTCAATTCGGGCTGTTCGTCTCTTAAATCGAACCGAGGCAAATGCAAACGTCTCTGGTCTCTCTCAACCACAACCAAATGTAAATACCATGGAATAAGCAAGCCAAAAGCAGTGCCTCCAATCATGTTGCCAAGAGCACCAGGAAGAAAAAGCTTCCATGCAGCGGTAGCAACTGATACGTTTGCACCATTAATTAGGCCGATGATAATCATGTACATATCAGCAACAGAGTGAGTGAAGCCCATGCTCACGAAAGTGAAAATTGGAAGCATCATCAATAAGAACTTGACATGAAGTGGCTTTGCCATGAGTTGCAAGTAGATGGCAAGACAAACAAAAAAGTTGCCTGCAATTCCCCTCATGAGGGTCTCTACAAAGCTTGCGGAAGCTTTAGCCTCAAGAATGGCTACTGATCCCTCCACGTAGAGAGATTGGGTGCTCACACCTGAGTAATTACAGATGACATAGCACACAAATATATTGCCCACCAAATTGAGCCACCAGCTCACCACCCACGAGATTATTAGGTCCACAATGGATACCGCACGGCGAGCCACACCCACACTGAAAAAAAGGATGTTGGAGTTGAAGAGATCCACACCCATGATCACCACGTAGAACAACCCAATCGGATAAAGAATACCCTGTATTAGCTGGACGTAGCCCGGATTTGTATTCATTGTTTCGGGACACTTGGACTCCACCAATACATAAAGCATCCCGCCCGCAGAAAAGAGCACCCCACCCAACAACGAGTTCACAGCAAGGGTATCGATCAGAAGTCTGGCCTTCTTCATTGCAGTGGCCACCACCGCTAGCGCAGCCTCCTGCGTGGTCAAATAGAGCGACTCATCCACCATGAGAGCCAGAAGCGGTTTGAGGTTTGAAAAGCAACGAGCAGATTTAGGTGGACTAACAATTTAAAGCTTTTGCCAGGCATTACCAGTATTCATCACCACTCGCGATGACGGTATGACCTGCACAGCAACGATCAAAAGTCCGGTGTGTCGGTGATTGTAGGCTGACATAGTTATAACAAGCCATTAATAGCGCACAAATATCGCGCGGATCCGGAAATGCATCGCTTCCAAATCATAGGAAAAGCTTCGTTAATAGACTAGTGCTGCAGCGGAATAAACAACGTAGAGCTGGCAAAATCAAAAGGCTGGTCGACAGGAATAGTTTTGCCGTTTGCAATCTCCAGTGGTGTGCCAGTACCGGAAAGAGGAGCACTTTTGCCGGGATTAACGGCTGGATGTATTTCTGTCTCGGTACTGTCGGTGGTGGCATTATTGGAATCGGTGGAATCGCCGGCACTTGTAGTCGTAGATGTGTCGGCATGCAGTGTGACGAGAAGCTGGCTAGAATTGGCGTTTGCTGTTTGTGTCTTGTTGCCAGTGGGATTCTCTGCGGTTTCTTCCCCATTTACCCCAGCATGATCTCCAGCATTTTTCGCTCCTATTTCACTTGTCTTGGTGTCAAGTGGTAAACCTTTTGAGATGGCACATTCCAATGCCTGGCTACTTGTAGATCTTTCTAGAGCTTCTAAATCAGCTGGGCTGCCGGATTTGGCTGCGTAAGAATCTTTCATGTCCGCTTCACTTTCTCCAGACTCGGCTGCTATCTTTCTAGACTTCCTTGCTGCAATCACTAGAGCACGGAACTCGTCACGGTACTTTTCTTGCCATGATTTGACAGGGAAATCCTTGTCACTGATACATTTGTGGCTTAATGCGTCTCCAAATATGGTATTGACTCCGACTGGTGCATTGAATGCCAGATGCGACTTTTCCCACTGGTTGAGTTTCTGGCGCAACTCCAACTCGGTCACTGGATGACTGGAGTCCAAGTTCGAGTTGAAGACCAAGTAGTACTGGTTGTAGCGTAACTCAAGCTGGGATCTTGTACCCAGAACTGAAAGCTTTAACGCGGCCAACTTCTCCTTCAACTTCGGCGTCGACACAGATGCAAAGTCGATTTTGGGCATCCTTTTGGCCTCATGGTGATGCTTGTGGGACTGAGCAAAGTAGAACTCTTCGTGGTTCACTTCTTTAGCCTTTTTCCGTGGCTGGAAGAACAGCGAGATCTCATTTCTTTTTCGCTTCAGCGTCACAGGGGGCGTCGGATTCCGCTTTTTCCCACTTAGACAGTCGTCCAAATGTTTTCGCTGGAGATAGTCCGCTGTCATGGAGTCTCCACATATAGGACATTGCACTGATCCAGGTTGTAAAGTCGAGCCCTGTTCGTCCGTGTCTGGATCATCTGAGACTTCGATAACCTCCGCTTGAGGGCTCACAGACTGTTGTACGCTCTTTTCATTTTTGTAAGGCGTCTCCGCCCCAGAGTCTGGATCAGAGTCTATGGTTGCTAGGTCTATGAGATCCTGCCTCAACGACTGAAAACACGACACGATCTCCTCGAGTAAGATGACCCTCTTCAAGTTGCTCTCGAACTGCTCAGACTTACATAGTGGACATCTGCTTACGCTCATGAGATGCTGTCTTATGCACTGAGAGCAAAAGGTGTGATTGCAAGAGGTGATCACTGGAGCTTTCAAGAAATCTTTGCAAATGAGACATCTTTGAAGCGAATCGAGCTGGGCGAGCTTTGGGATTCTCGTAGACTTCCAGTCGACCGGTTCGAAGCTGGAATCATTGGGAGGCATTTTCCAGGTTTTATGGGAAAGGAATAACTAAAAAGTAGTCAAGAAGAGTTTAACGTGTAGCGCGGTCTTATAAAGTGTAGAGTGTATAATGGTGGAGCATCATCGCTTACTAAAGGCGATAAGATAGCGAGCAAGTGGACAAAGAGAATAAAAATTATAAGAAACAAACCTCATTAAAGAGCAATGAAACTTATCATTTAGATTAATTTCAAAAATGTCTTGGTTTTGAGCTGGATGATGTTGTTGGTCGCTCTATATGGATAAACTAAATCGAGTACTTTTGCATGCATGGTAGCCATCAGCTACTGAAATATTATAACTCGTCATGTAAGGATTGCGATGGCACAGAGCTAGGGTTTGCATCTGGTTCGGCATTTTCTAATGGCTTGGTATCGGATTCGATAGGTGCTGCTGGGGCTTGGGATTCAACCTCGGCAACAGATTCCGCTGGTGCAGCTGGCTCGATAACGAGTTCAGCAACAGGCTGTGCAACAGGTTCGACAGCTGGCTCGATAGTCGAGTCATTGACAGGATCAGCGACAGGAACAGCAACTGGTTCAGCAGCAGGCTCAGTAAATGGTTCAGCAACTGGTTCAGCAACTGGTTCAGCAACTGGTTTAGCAACTGGTTCAGAAAGTGGTTCAGCAACTGGTTCAACAACTGGCTCGATAATCGAGTCATTGACATGTTCAGCAACAGGTTGAGTGACAGGTTGAGCGACAGGTTCAATAACCAGATCCTTAAAGTCGTTCTTCTCAATCTCTTTCTCCGCTTGATTGTTCTCCTCTGTTATATGTCCAGGAACGTCGTCAGCTTTGCTTTCAGCGACAGGTTCTACTGGTGGAGCAACGTCGCCTGCCTTTGGATTGTGACCAGCAAAATGAGGCTCAGAAGTGTCTTTGGTGGCATGCTCTACCACTAGAGTTTCGGTCCTGCTTTGAGACTGAGTGTTCTGGTCTTGCAAACGTTCCTCGCCCTCTGTTTCTGCTGGCACATTTTCTACCTTCAAGACTGGCTGAATGGTTGCCTCATCCACGGGAGCATGACTTGTTTCAGATTCAATAGGCTCAACGGAGGCAATATCTGGCTTCAATGGATCTTCTACTACTTGACCTGTAGGCTCAGGAATGGTACCTGTCTCAGACAGTTTATCCTCAGATCTCACAAAGGTGGATTTGTCTAACGAAGGACCTGTCTCATTCTGTGCGACATCTGACTCTTTGTTTGCTTCTTTTGAAGGCTCGGACTCGATGGTAGACTCCACAGAGGCAGACTCAATTGAATCTTCAAACAAAGGTTCGAGAGATTCCTTTGCTTCAGCCGTGGATTCCACAACCTCATTCACAGCACTTGCAATCGGCGGGACAAAGGAAATGATCTTTTCGGCGAAAGGCTCAACGGAAATGTCGAGATTCTCCTTTGGTGCCAACTCAGGCTGTGCAACCGATTCCTCAGTTTCTGATTTCTCAGCGCTGTTGAAACTTGAGGAAAACAGTTCAATGTATCCGACACTTGCCGATGGTTCAGCACCAATCTCAGTTAAGGCTGTTTGTGAAGCGGCGATAATAGTCTGCTGACTCACGGCAGCGTCGATAATGGACTGGGTATCAATTTCTTCTCCCACAATGCCAGATGTCAATTCATCAATATTCTTGGTGACTTCGGTGACGATGTCGTTGGCAGTGGAAGCAATTTGAGTTCCGGCTTCCTTGATTTCTTCGACCCAGCTTTGAGGAGTCTCTTCCTTGTTGAGTCTCTCCTTCAAAGCTTCATAACCTTCAATAGACTTGTCCTTGAGGATCTCATAACCGATCTTTCCATAGTGTTGAGCCTCGTGCAAGAATATATCACCATACTTCCGAGAAAGCTCGAGAGCGATCTTGCCATAGTGCAGGCCATAATGCCGAGCAAGTGCTTTCACATCGTACTGCTTGGACAAATCTATGTACTGATTTAAGTAGCCAGAAAGATGGGCGTATTGCACAAGCATAGCCAATCCAGCTGCCAAAATGATGAAGAACAAGTACAGGAAGAGGGAGCCAATAAGAGAACCACCACTGGCGATTTTGGCAGGAATATTCACCACATTAAGGGTGTTGGAGGCACTACCTGTAGCCAAGCGCTTGCCATTAGGCGCAAAACTCAAGCTCGTGATAGCAAACTTATGCAAATTGGGGAAGGTCTTGATAACCTTTAAATCTGAGATTCGAATCAACGTGACGGAGAAGTCGTTACCAGCAGTAGCAATGACTCCTGTCGCCGTTGAAATGTCGATTGCAACCACCCCCTTCATCTTGCGGGAGATGATGCGCTCTTTTGTGATTTTCTGCTTGGAGAGATCGTACTCGAAAATGACTGCACCTTTTCTGGATCTCAAGGCAGCAGTGACAACGACTCTTGCTTCGCCAACAAACCTCACCTTCGAAAGCGAGTATTTAGATAACTTTGAGATAGTCGCCTTGGGTGCCTTTGTGGTGGAAGACAAGACAGCTCCGTTGGCAGTAGAAATCGCCTCGATCGTAGACGCAGTTACATAAACCAACGACTTGCCTTCGTCGTGAGTGCTCAAGTGAAAGTCCTTGATCTCACCCGCAATAACAGTCTTGAAGTGCAAGATGAGCGCCAAAGTCTCTGGATTGAAAATGAAGATCTCAGAGGGCACCTTCGACGTCATTAGTGCTCCTACACTATTGTCCGGAGTCAAGTGGACAATCTTCGGATATTCGCCAATGGACTCCGGCAGCACATTGTCGTCGAATTGCACTGCATCCAGAAACCGCAAGTGCTCCTCGTCGGTGAAGAGGTACTTTCTCAAGTTGTTGTTGATGCTCATGGATTTTATCAACTGCGTCGACTGGTTACAGCCAACGAAAATCGAATATCGAACTTGGTCGTCGCCGATGACCCTAGCAACGTCCACGCACATGGGCGAATCCTCATTGGAAGGTAAGGTGATCTCTCTGAACTTCTGCAATCGGCGCTGTTTGTCTGGAGCATTGAAGTGGCACTTTATAGCGGTGATCTTGTTCGGAATGCCATTGTTGCCTTCACCACCACCGCCAACCGCCAAAAGCGTTTTGCTGTTGATGAAACGGAGGCCATAGATGGGGAAACCGACGTTGATTTCCGCCGAGTTCTTGCTGGACATTTGGCTATTTGGTTGACAAGTTCGGAGCTGACGTTTCCATTCGAGCTAGTTGCCAAATTGGTGCACCCGTACACCGCAAAAGTAAATAGTGCTCCCAACGGTTTGGTAGTGGCTATTAAACGGAGTACTTTTCTCTTTTCATATAATCTTTGCAGAGATTGAGTGTTTGAAATTTGACAGCTGTCATCCCTGGGCACATTGTCGTTTGTATGTGAAGACACGAAGGTGTCTATAGAACCGAATACTCGTATTTAAGTGAGCTCACTGTATTCATCTCACTCCATTTATTTTATCTCACTGTATTTTCCTCACTGTATTTACCTCACTGTATTTATCTCACTGTATTTATCTCACTGTATTTATCTCTATATCTTTATCTGAATGTATTTATCTCAATATGCATATCCTTACTCGCCCTCTTACGGCATTTCTTAACCAATACCTCCGAATACCAAAATTTTCCATCAATGATTCTCTCGTGCTCTAATTGACCAATTCTGCTCTCTACTTACCAGAATTTCTGCCTGTTATGCCCTCTTGCACGTGATCTTGACCGCCGTAGATCTAGCCTACTGAGTCACCTTACTTACCACTCCAACATTCGATGGAAATACCCAAAACACTTCTCTCAATTCTGTCACACGTGGCCCATGGGTATGTAGGTAATAGAGCTACAACTTTTCCGCTCCAGTACTACGGCTGGGATGTCGACACCATCCACACTACAGACTTCTCCAACCATCCAGGCTACGGCAAGCTCAAAGGCACCAAAGCCACGCCTGAGCAGATATCTGAGATGTTTCAAGGCTTGCGAGACATTGTGGATTTTAACACCGCATACAAGATCTTCATGGTTGGATACTGTCCCGATGCTGATGTGATGAAGACCATCTACAACGAACTCACACCTGCGCTCCAAACCGGAACTAAACCGGTTTTGGTGGTTGATCCCGTGTTAGGCGATAACGGCAGGCTCTATGTACCCGAGGCTGTAGTGCCTGTGCATATCGAGTTTCTAAAATTAGGGCTTGTAGACCTTACCACACCAAACCAATTCGAGATGGAACTCTTGACCGGAGTCAGGTTGATGGACTGGCAGTCAATCAAAGAAGCACTTCAGAAGTTCCATGACTTGTACCAAGTGCCGAATGTGGTGCTTCTGTCTGTATTTGTGGACGACAGCATGTACAGTGTAGGATACTGCCATTCAGAGCCGGAGAGTCTGCGGATCTTCACTATTCCCATTGAAAAGATCGGATGCTCGTTCAACGGGTGCGGCGATGTGTTCACCGGACTTTTAACAAATGAGTTCTACGAGAACAATTGCCGGTTGTCGCCTACGGTGCTTGGACAAGTGTTGGCAAGACTCAGCGAAATCTTACGGCACAGCTACGAGGACGAAAAGAGAGTAACGGGCCAGGTGCCTGTGTTGGTCAAAGACGTGCGGTTGATTTCGCTGCGGAGAGTTTTGGACCGAGACTTTGGCAATTCCTGGGACGTAAAGTATCTTTGAGGGGACTCTAACCTGTAAGGGTGGCTTTTATATAGATGGGTCTTACTATCTACTCTGATTGCTTTGGTAGATATAGGCCCGCGCACTTTAGATAATAGACAATACAATGAAACTAGCGAAAGTGTAGGTTAAGCTGAACAAGAAGGAACAACAAAGAAACAGCATTTCAATAATAATATAGATGAACAATTCAAATTCGAATTTCAAGAACGATCGCAGCCTCCAAAGATCAATAATACTCTTAAAACTATCTAGATGTCAAAAACCGAGCCGGTCTGATCTTAAAAGACAGGTGCTGTGTGCACTCCGATAAGCCAGTCACTCCCCAAAAAATACTCAGTACTTCATTGTACTCCACATCTACATCTCTTCCATGATGTTGGAGAAGCATAAAAATAAACAGTCTTTGCAGTATGGGAGGTGTGCTATCATTTGGACGACAGTGGTGCTCCTCTTTTATTCGTGTTTTGCCATTTACAGGTGGTGGCCCATGCAGTTGCCATCGCCGGAAGAACCTATGATTTATGTTCCTGGTGACCAAGCGAAAACTGGTCACCACCAACAGAATCCCCAGATGCAGATGTTCCATTTGAAGCATGTTTTCCACCATGGTGCAGGCAAGAACCACCGTGTACACCGTAGACTTGACATCACTCCAGAATTCTTGAAGAAACATGAAAAGACATTGAAAGAGCTAGCGGCAGATGCCCAAAGTGGTGCTGGTACAAACCCATACGACGGTAAAGATGCTCATAAGATTAGCCAAGTGCACAATCTCGGTGTGGAGGATGTGGTGTTGCAGAATGATTGGCCTCGCTCCAAGAAGGATAAGAATCCGTGGACGATTGGCCTTCCAGTTAAGGAACGGTCCAGAAGGGCCAAAGTGACTAGACTCACAGAGAGACACACTCCACAGTTCCTTGACTCTTATCTCGACTATGCTATGAAGGTCAAGGGAAACGCAGCGAAGTTGAATCTGATTAAACTCGAATGGGATCCAGAGGCCAAAATCAGAGTGCCAGATGTGGGCGACAAGGAGACGCTTGTTTCGCTTGCATTGGTTTCCTCTAATGCATATGTTAGATTGCCGTTAAGCGACGACGACAAGAAGAAACTGGACTGGGTAGATGTGGGAGAACCCTGGGTTCCAGACGGGGACCATCCCGATGTGAATTTCGGTTGGCTTGAAGACGGGCTCCGCGGTCATATTTTCGTGAGTAACGACTCAAAGACTGTCATTATAGGCATCAAGGGAACCTCGGGAGCAAGTCTTCCAGGTGGAGGATCCGACGAGACTGCCACTAATGACAAATTGAATGACAACCTTCTCTTCTCCTGCTGCTGTGCCAGAGTCAGTTACATGTGGACCACCGTCTGCGACTGCTACGAGAAAACGTACACCTGCAACCAAGACTGTTTGGAGAGTGAGCTCTTGCGTCAAGACAGATACTACCAGGCTGCTCTCGACTTGTATCGTAACGTAACCAAGTTGTACCCACCAGACAAAACCGACATATGGGTCACAGGTCACTCGTTGGGTGGTGCATTGGCATCTCTTTTGGGACGCACTTATGGCTTGCCCGCTGTAGCATTTGAGGCTCCAGGTGAAATGTTGGCCACGAAAAGACTACATCTTCCACAAGCGCCAGGTATTCCGAAGCACTTGGAGCACATCTGGCACATTGGCAACACCGCCGATCCAATATTTATGGGCGTGTGCAATGGTGCATCTTCATCATGCTCGATTGCAGGGTACGCCATGGAAACTACGTGCCATACGGGACAGATATGTGTCTACGACGTTGTCACTGACATGGGATGGCATGTGAACTTGCTCAACCACCGCATCCACACGGTGATTGACGACATAATTTTGGCATACAACGACACCGCCAAATGCGTGGAGCAGCCACCATGTAGAGACTGCTTCAACTGGAGATTCACCAGCCACGATGACGACGAGCCAGACGAGCCCGAGCTTCCACATCCATTGAGGCCGCGGCCTCCCACTTCATCATCGCGCGATTTGTCACCAACTTCTTCTCCGACATCGCCACAGTCGCTGCACTCTCTGTCCACGACCACCAATATCAGTAATCCAACCGAGGGTGAACGGCCCAAGAAATGTCTACAGAGAACATGGTACGGCTGGTGTCTGAAATGGGGAGACGACGATGACGAGGGGGAAGAGGCAATAATTTAATTGGGAGGAATCAATCATTTAATTGGGAGGAACCAATCATTTAATTGGGAAGAACCAGGTTTAGGTCTGAATTACACGAATTGACATTCTAGACGCAACACTTGATCTGACACCTGAAACCAATCATTTATGATGTTTTCAGGGCTAACGTCAGATGGCGTCGCTTTAGAAATGATGGTTTGTATACTGGTCACGGAAAGGCTGTGGTTTGGTTTGATGGCCCACATCAGCATGATTGCTACTGAGCTGATGCCTGAAGGGGTCACTCGGCTGTCGATGGCCCACTGACGCAACCGAGAATCTACAATACGGCACGTTAACTTATTTTGCTACGAATGACCGGCCAAGTCCGCTACGCTTACTTCCTAACAACATTGCAGCAGTCAGGAACCAGTATAGGATTGTAGGAAGCGAATATAGGATCAAATTGAGCCAGGAAACTCGCGATCGAGCTTGTGCACGTGCCTGAGGAAACGGCAATGCTCAGTCTCGGGCACTGCTGGCTGCACCCTGGTTTTGGTTTTGTTCGCTAACAGTGTAGACACGGCTCACCTTCCCATTTGGGTCAAATCACCCACTTCCTGCCAAGAGCCAATTCCAGTGCTTGTAACGGCCCCGAAAAGAACAAAGTGCAGATCGCATCCGTACACCATACCAAACACACCACTAGCGACATTCCGTATTTGGCAGGAGCAGTGACGTCTTCAGACAATTACCACCTTGAACTGGTGAAATGAAAACACTCGTCCTGCAGAAAATGGAGGCATAGCAATGGAGTTTTCCCTAGGACCGGGCGAGGGTAGAAGGTAAACTTTGGCGAAAACTGGCAGCATTTCGAAGAAAATAAGCTTGCAGCAGAGCCAAATTGTCCCAAAACGAGCATTAATCGGTCACTTCTCCGCCGATCTTCCTAGCATGGAATAGTCGCAACCTATATTTATGAGCAAGCAATAGTTGTCGTTAGGTACACAATATTAGAGCACCAGGGAGGTTGCATGCAGTACGGGCGATATTGTAAGTCATTCCATATTTAGTTGAGGTTAAAACATACATTTATCGCCAGTTTTTTCTGCTAACTTGGTTTTTCTCATATAATTCTACACGAGGTCTGCCTTATCACTGGCACCCATCCGAATAATTCCCGCCTACGTTTTTGCATTGGAGCCAACTCCCTTGACTGTGTGCAATAACCCCTTCGCCTGTTTTTGAGCCCCATAATCCTACTTTTTTGGCCAAGCAACTTGCAAACCTATTCGAATATCAGCCATGAGAGTGATCAATACCGCATTGAACTTGTTTTTGTTGGCCGGCACCACGTTGTTGTTGGTGTTTTTGGTTTTGTCCGGCTCCACCAACCACTTCCCATTCAACCGTTTCTACTGGGTCAGAGGTGATACTTCTGGAATCAGCGGTGCTCCTAGTCAAGCCACATGGACATTCTGGGGAGTTTGCGAGTACGGTAACTATGGAGATTGCACCACTGGCCCCGCCTTCCCAATTTCTCCTGTTGACAACTTTGGCACCACCAAGAATGTGCCAAGCGACTTTGTTGATAACAGAGACACCTACTACTACTTGTCAAGATTTTCTTTTGCTTTCATCTTATTGGGTTTGGCCTTCACCGGCTTTGCCTTCATTGTGGACGTCTTGGGCTTCTGCTTTGTTATCATCGACAAGATTGTCATCTTCTTGGTTGTTTTGGCCTTGATCTTCATCTCCGGTGCTGCTGCTCTCCAGACTGCCGTATCTGTGTTGGCCAGAAATGCCTTCCTGAACGCCAACTTAAGCTCCCACGTTGGAGTCAAAAGCACCGCTTTGTTATGGGCAGCCGAGGCATGTATTTTGATTATTTTCTTCAACACTTGCGCCGCTAACATTGCCAACTCCTACAGAAAGCACATTGAGAGAGTGAAAGCCTCCCTGAACAACGAGGAGGAGTACTACCCACCACCACAGCAGGAGCCAGTTAACGACGGCGTTGCTTTGGGTGACGAGTCCTCCTACACCAGAGGTGCTGTTAGTGAGAAAGAGACTGGCAGCGGCGGAATTCGTTTCTTCCGTATCAAGAGAAATCAAAAGGTGTCTGAAGAGGAAAGTGTTTGATTCATTTTCTACATTTTTCCGTATATTTGTTGTTTTCAATTCCCCTTAGGGCACTTTTTGTAATATATTAATTCTGTTATCAGCGTAGGAGAAGAGAAAAAGAGGAGAAATAGAAGAAAGGAAGAAGAAGGAGGAGAAGAAGAAGAAGAGCAGAAAAAGTGGTGAAAAAGCAGAGAAAAAGAGGAGAACAAGCCGAGTGCAAGCATAGTACAAGCATAGTAAAAGCAGACAAGAGTCAGAAAAGAAGTTTGAATAAACAGAGAAGAAGAAGAGTACAAGCCGAGTATAAGCACAGTGCAAACATAGTATAACCATATTACAAGCATAGTACAAGCAGACAAGAATCAGAGAAGAAGTGGTGGAAAGCAGAGAAGAAGAAGAGAACAAACCGACTGCAAGCATAGTGCAAGCATTAAGCGTAGTACACGCAGACAAGAGTCAGAGAAGAAATTTGAATAAACAGAGAAGAAGAGGACAAGCCGAGTATAAGCATAGTACAAGCATAGTACAAGCATAGTACAAGCATAGTAAAAGCAGACAAGAATCAGAGAAAAAGTTTGAATAAACAGAGAAGAAGAAGAAGAGAACAAGCATAGTACAAGCATATTACAAGCACAAGAATCAGAGAAGAAGTTTGAATAAACAGAGAAGAAGAAGAGAAGAAGAAGAGAAGAAGAAGAGAACAAGCATAGTACAAGCATATTACAAGCACAAGAATCAGAGAAGAAGTTTGAATAAACAGAGAAGAAGAAGAAGAGAACAAGCATAGTACAAGCATATTACAAGCACAAGAATCAGAGAAGAAGTTTGAATAAACAGAGAAGAAGTAGAGAAGAAGAAGAGAACAAGCCGAGTATAAGCATATTACAAGCATAATATAAGCATAGTACAAGCATAGTACAAGCATAGTACAAGCATAGTACAAGCAGACAAGAATCAGAGAAGAAGTTTGAATAAACAGAAGAGTCGTACAATGGAGCAGTTGCCCTCAATCAACTCAATACGCTGAATGAACAAGAATTACTTAATACTACCCGTGTAAGTCTACCGTTTAGCAAGCAAATGGGTAACGGTCATGTTCAGGTTGGGTAAGTCATAGCCGCATGGGTCCCCACATATTGTTCCGCACTAGCAGACGACGAGTTACACGGGCACACCCGGCTACTGGCAATTTTATGTTAAGTGCAACGTCTTCGAATGAATCTACAGTGTCATTCTAAGCAACGATTTAGCATTTCCAATACACAATGCCACGTTGCCATTGTAACACCCTATGAGTCCCAAAGCAGCCAAACAAAGATCATATGCAAGAGAATATTCTTATTGGCTTGACAAAATGATACGTAGCCATGACTTTCCCACCAGCGGGGAAGCCGCGAATTTCTCTATCTTGATTGATGGAAATACCGATGCAGAGCTCAAGACTGTATTGGACATTGTATAGCTTGCACAGTGGATGACTTTTGCTGGGCAGATTCACTGAAGCAGTGCTGAGACAGTGCACAATCAGTGGCCAGAAGACTACTCAGACTAATATAGCCAGTTATTCCCGAGAGACATATAAAAAGGCTAGATCCAAATGACAACTAAACAAGAAGGGAATTGGCACTACCTAGTCATACGGCCCAGATCTCGCAGTGAGAATAGCGGAGGGACACAACTTAGCGAGTTGTACCGATTTGCGATAGCCCAGGGCTTCGAGGGAAACACTCCAAAAAATAAGAAAAAGTGAAAATAAAATGCAGGCGGTTACACTTAACAAAGAGTATACTGTCTAAACGAAGCTTGCCTGTCTTTTGCACGCTTTTATGTGTGACACGTCTAGTAGATAGGCAAATGTAATTGGCTTGCCAGCCGTGGGTCAAGAAATAATTAGGCCCATGCACCGAAGGCGGGGCATGCACAGAAGTTACAGCCCCTGAAGTTAGGGCCCACGACGAGAGAGGTGACATGGCCAGGTTTTGGCAACTTTACGTCCAAATGAGAAAAAGCAGCAATAGCAAATAAAAATATAGCGGTCTTTGCAATCATTTTTATCTCATATTAACCAACAAATTACCCAAACTCTGCAAGCTTATTAGAACCTTCGCCATTTCCCCCACCGACTGTACCCAGCCAGAAAACGAGCATCTGTCACAATTTCGACGATTGTCTTTTTTATTGCCCTTTTTTGCCCTATTTTCCTGCGAACACGCCATGTAACCTTAAACGTGGATAGGCCCTAGGTATTTTTGTGCGACCAACCCTAGAGCGATGGCCATAAAAGACAACAACATTAGAATCAAAGCAGCTGGAAGACATTACTGAAAGCAACATCAACCCAGCAACCATAGCAAGTATAGCCGTCGTCATACAAAAAAGTCCTCAAGCAAAACCTGGCTCCTCATTACTGGCCCTCCTCCATCACCCTCTGCAGGCCTACTAGTGAGCGACCCTCCTGTACCGTCGTCGTAATCATTCGGGTCCAGGTTAACTCCGCAACAATTATTATTTCCTTGTTCCCCAACGAACGCTCAATCTCGACGAGATAACCGCCAATCGACTTGCGCCTCCTCCCGCTCGCCAACAGACTTTCCTAATTTTCTCCCATCCCATAGAGATCCACCAGGTGCGCCATGGAGAAGCGTCACCACTTCAAGAACATGTTCAAGAAGGACAAGGACAAGGACTCGGACTCCGAGTCCAGGTCAGGTTCTCACCACCACTTGCCGAAGTTTTTCCACAAGGACCATCACAAGCACGACTCGCACGATTCGCACGACTCTGATGTCGAATCTTTCAGCACATCCATGTCGAAGTCGTCTCTGGTTTTGCTGCTCAAAAGAAACGATACCAATGCGGGCATTCTGTCGCCCACGCCGGCTGGCAGGATTCCAGTACGGAGAGCAGAGACGCTTAGCCACTTTCGCGCCAAGAATGAGTCTCTTGTTACGCCCGTCAAACCAACTGGTGTCGCAAACCACCATGAGAAGATCAAGTACAATCCATATGGAATCAACAAGCTGATACTGAACCAGGCGACGCACCTGACGCTGTTCTACTTGAAAGGAGGTCCTGACTCTGGCGGCCGTGTGGTTGCCAATCCCGTGGCAGACCCCAACGACTACTTGCCCCCAGACTTGCAGGAAGACCACATCAATCTTCTCGATGACTTTGAGTTTGAGAACAACGACAAAAAAGTGGGAGACGGTGGCTCTGGAGACGTGAGAATTGTTTGGCTCAACACTCACAAAAAGAAGCTCTATGCATTGAAGAAGTTCTCTTTGTTCCTGAAGGAAACTGACGAGGAGTTCTACAAGCGTGCAGCAAAGGAGTATATCATCTCTCGCCGAGTGGGGGAGCTGCGTCACGTAGTGAACACCATTGCCCTTTTACGGGTTCAGTCTCAGGGTGTAATGACCAGAGGCTGGGGCATGATCATGGACTACTGCGGTGGTGGAGACTTGTTCAACATGATCATCAAGCCTGGCTGGAAGCGTTCGCTGTTATCTGAGAGATATTGTATCTTCAAGCAGATAGCCTACGGACTCAAGTACTTGCATGAAAATGACGTTGTGCACCGGGACTTGAAGCCAGAGAACATCTTGATGGATGTTCATGGAGTCGCCAAACTCTGTGATTTTGGTGTAAGCGACTATGGACACGAAGAGCCAGGCAACTTCGACAGTCCAGTGAAGCTTTCTAGCGCATACGTTGGCTCTCCTCCGTACTCTCCACCAGAAGTGATGAAAATCAGAGAAATGTCGCTGAATGACGCCAAAAAATGGACTTACGACCCTTTCAAAATGGACCACTGGGGTTTGGGAATGATTTTGTTCTGCTTAGTTTATTCTGGAGTACCATTCCAGCATCTGTGCGTGAATGATCACCATTTTAGAGACTACAAGTTCAACCGTGATCGTTTCATCTCCAACAACCCCATCTTTAAAAATAACGAAGACTACTCGAAGGGCCCAGGTTCGGAGTTTAAATGGGCTTCACAGTTCCATTCCCCCGGTGCCGCAAGAGTAGCATGGAAACTTTGTGATCCTTCGCTTACTCATCGTTACACTTTGGAGAATTTATTTAACGATCCATGGTTCACAAGCTTGGAGATGTGCGTGTATGAACATAAGGACCAGCACGTCAATCCATTTGTGTTCTCACATAGCCTGAACCAGTCAGCAGCAACATCGCATCAAAGCTCTCGTGTTCCTTCTAGAAAAAATACTATCACTTCCTACCACCATGTGGAGGATAATAGCGATACAGCTGAGATTCATACTCCTGTCCGCAGCATGCTAGATATGGCTGGAGTGGGATCTGCTCAGACAGCAAGCGCTCTAAACGAGAATGATAATGCTTCGATCAAGTCGAATTCTCTGCTTACACATATCCCATTGAAGGTTGCCCATGATGATAGACAATTCCGACTGCAACGCACGAACAGTGAGGTGTCAATGAACCTGAACTCTTCCTCGGGCTCAGTTCCCCGAGTACGTTCCATGCTTGACGTGGGAGTATCTCCCGAAAAGGCTACATTGCCGCGTGTGGCTGAGGATGGTGAGACAGAGAAGTTGAGCCATGCTTCTTCGTCACAATTGCCGGTATTGGAGGAAGTTATCACCCTTGGCGAACAAGCAACGGAAGCGGGCCTGGAGCCCGAGCAGGAAGTTCATGCCGAGGCCAACCTTCCAGACCTACCTAAGAACGGAACACCAGTTCCTATACATGAGGAAAAGAATGGCCATGCTAAGTTTCTCTATGAGGAACCATTGCATGAAACCGAAGATCTCAGGATTGACTCTTCGGGTTGCTGTGAGTTGGGGTACAAATTGAGAAAGCATCATCACTTGGATATCAGCAACGTGCAGATTACGGGATCCAAATCCAGGCGTTAGAGAAGAAATGTGTGTTAATTAGCCGCATCATTACGAGTTTACAATGTCATCATATAGGTAGCTATTAGAATTGTGAAGACACTACCAGAGCATGGTTGTAGGTTGCACCCATCAGAAGTATCTATGAGAGCATAATGATTTCTGACCGGCCATGATGGCATACTTAATCTTTATTTTTTGTAAGCCTTCAACATTTTCAATCTATCCGATGAATTGGATGGACAATGTTTTCAGTCTGTCGAATGGAGGATTAGGAGTCGCTCAAATACAGGTTAAGTAGCACTTTCCAAGACAGAAGGCTCACTCTTCGCTATATCTTTCCTTGAAGCCAACACATGACGCCAGACAATCTCAATAGTGTCATCTATATCGTCGCCAAATTATAATCGAAACTCTACTCTAAGCCGTCTACAACTCAATACAGATGATTATGTATTCGTCATGACCCAATTAGTTATTTAAGCCTCCAAGGAAACTCTTCCCTTAGGGTTGGTCACCTTGACACCGAGAGACTTGGCCTTGGTAACAATCTCGACTCTGTTCTTAGAAGAAACGTTGTGGGCAATCTCAGCAGCGTAGGTCTTGGTGTGCAACAACAAAACGTCCAAGTCCTTGACGTTTCTGACAACGTGAACTCTGAAACCAGAAGGAATCATGTGCTTGGTCTTCTTGTTAGAACCGTAACCAATGTTTGGCTGTGGGATGGTTCCTCTGAATCTTCTTCTGACACAAGAGTCAATACCCTTCTGCTTTCTCCAGTTCTCAGCCACTCTGTCGTATCTATCAGAGTGGTGTCTCTTGAACTTCTTGGTGTACTTCTTGACGATCTTAGGAGCCACTATCATGTTAGTATAAGGGGTCTGGTGGACGAATATTTGAAGTCTTTTCGACTTTTATGTCTTGTTTCAATGTCCGCATTCAATGTGGTTTTCGACGAGGAAAGAACGGGAATCTGAACGGAATGAGTCGTGTAAACTTGCGCCGATGCAAATCTAACGGACTTGTGCTTCAAATTTTATGGTTTCAGTGATTCAACATACTCTTGATACTTCTTGTCGATAAGAGTTAAAAAGATGGTACCAAGTACTTAAAATTTTTCGCAGAGGCATGGGAGCGAGGACGGTAATTTATGCAGGAGCGACGGTGAACATGTCCCGAGGGCGCGTGCCCTAGAGATAGACGAGAGTCACGTGCTGAATGGGGCAGAATGTAGGAGACAGTGGGGTGAAACAAAGAAGAGACAGTAATGAGTTTTGAGGAGAGAGTTGAGTTTAAGAGGACAATGTATAGAAGTACAAGATATTCCAAGTTGAATTTATACATCTTGCTGGTGGTGTTGCGGGTGGAGGATTGAGTGACAGCGATAAATAGGACTATAGGAGTGCGAAGAAGATACAATGTACTACTGATTGAGTATTCGAGTGAATATTAAATGAGTGGTAACAGCGACTCGCAATCGGCAGTGAGGAATGTCATTTGGACGATTTCTGAGCGAAGTTGATGTCTTGAGTTGTGCTGGACGGTCAGTTGGTCTTTCTAGTGAACAGGTCGATCCTGAATGGAGAGGCAGATGTGGAGTCATACTGACACCGTGAGACTGCTAGTGGGGAGAGACTTACACACGTCCTTTATTAAAGTCACCTTTTTCTATTTGAAGAATGGAATAGAGGGCAATTTGAATGGTCCTATCAATCCAATTTGACCTAGTACAGTTCACTTTAGTGGGTTGGCAAGGACTTCTGGTAAGTCTGATTCTTATGTACGATGACCAATAAGAGCTTTGTTCTCGGAATAGAAAACATTTAAAAATCTTATAATCATCTTACTTTAGAAAATGGTTTCGATAGATTCAGTGATTGCTAAAAGCTTCCACAAATCACAATAGAGAGCGATGTACAGGAAAACACTAATTTTGCTTCTAGAAGGCCCAACCCAAACTAAGAGCCAGAACCAAAAATCATTGAAAGAAGATATATGGGCACATCCATACGCGAATCACTCAAAGAATACAAACAATACAAAAATTTCAAGATCAAAAGAACCCTTTCTGCTATGGCGAATACGCAGTTCTCACCAAGGGTCCAATAGCTCATTCACTACCATGATCACGAAAATCATTCGTATTTCACCCACCACCCGTAATTTAACACCAAAGAAAAGCATCAAAACACCTATTTAATTTCAACTGTTCAAAGCCAATACATGTAATCTTTCTGTTTATTTTTTGTACAATCATATGTTAACTTTTACCTTTTCCATTTCCATCATTTCCTAAGCCTTTGCAAACGTACCCCGCAGTTTCTAAAATCGTCAAAAAGTCTAAAATGTGCATGCAAACTAGCAACTCATCAAACCGGTCTTATTGTGTCAGTCCGACGAGTCAATCCGATTTCATCCGGTCTAAAATGCCCAGAATTACCCGAAAACACCCACTTGAAAATCCAAAACCACGAATTCCACTCTTACCATGCCGCTGAGACATTCAGCCGTCCTTCGCAAACCTCCAAACACCTGGGGTGATTAGCTGTCACTCCCCATGTGACCAAAGTCCAGCAACTTTCGTGTGCATACAGGCACCAGCTATTCTAAGGTGGCCTAAATAGGAATATCGAAAACGCCTATATACCAGAAAGGCCGGCCCATGGAAGACAGTGTTTTAAACACTTTGTTACAGTCTACCAATTGGCAATTCATGAAGAGACAGGCCATATACATAGGCCACAGGTTAATTATCCTACTAGTTGTATGGAAGGTCTGGTGGTTTGTGGCGTACCATGTGTTTGGCATCTACGTAGGCTATATCACCTTGAACAATGGCATTCTGTTCAACCAGGTCGAATGGTCCACCAAAAGGTTCAGAATCACCGCAAGCTCCGTGCGTCTCCGACTATGGGGAAACTCCAAGAAATTTATCATTCTGGACTTGAATGTCGAGATCCTAGCCAACAGAAAGAAAAAATCAAAGCTGGTCAAGTCTTATCATAGTGAAGTGTCCACAAGCCCGTTGTCTATATACCCTAAAAACAGGGTATGCAAGTTTCTTTTCGCATGGATACTCAAGATCCTTCCGTCGGTGGACATTGAGCTAAAATCAGCAATGGTAAACCACTCCAAGTTGTGGTTGGACTTAGACTCGCTCAGAATACAGATGAAGATTCGTGAAAGCTCCTACGAGAAGGGTATCTTCAGAAACACTATTCTGATTGCCGGTAAACTGCTTGAAAGCAAAATTGGCGTGCTGAAGAACCAAGTTCCCCTCTCCATGGGCCTGTTCTCCATGCTGATTGATTTCTCTATCCACAAATCCTCGGGCAAGCTCAGCAAAATATCATCTCGCATATACTTGGAAGACCTGAAACTCAATGTCTTCCAGGCCACGAAAGCACTTGTGGCACAGGCACCACGAAAGTCTACTTCTTCTTCTCACTCCTTAGATGAGATTCAGCCCCAGCTAGATTTACTAGCCACACTTCATAACAAGTTCTTTGAAAGCTTTCAAGAATTCTCCGTAAACATCTCCAACTCCCAAGTCGATGGAATTCCATTGTTCCCGGCAAGTGACAATTGCAGCTTGACCGAGTATCTCGACCAGGAAGAACCTGAGTCTTCCTTGAGATTCTCAGTCAAATCTGCATCTTTCCACTTGGCTAGAGTAGTGCAAAATGCCGCTGGATTTGACGTCTTGTTCGATCACTCTATTGACAAGCCCATTGAACTTACCTTTTCAGCGCTGCTTTTGAAGTTATACTTTGTGACTAGAAAATACACCAAAGTGACAAATCGTCACTACCACGACGCTGACGAGTTCTTTAATTTCCCTAATTGCACGTTCACATTCAAATCAAATGTGACAGACCACTTGGCAAAAGGCTACGGATTCCGTAACTGTGTCATAGAATTGTTTCTGACAGGAAGTAGTCCTATGCTCGATGTGGATGCTGAACTGTTTGCTCTTTTGGCGTATAATTACGTTGTGGTGAGAAAACTCATCAAGCTTCGTAAAATGAGACAGTCTAAGAAGACTCTGTTCATGTCTACAAAAAGTCTGGACTCTTCTGATTTTGATAGCGGAGACGATACAAAAGTTGCAGATTCTCAACCTGGAACTCCTTCCAAATCCATTTCGAATAAAGCTAACCCTGTCACCCAGATTGTGGACAAGGCAGTGTCACTTCTTAACGAATACTATCCGAAGATTGATGTGAAATTTACTGTGGAGCAACCTAGAGCTGTCATTAGAATTCATGATGGTAAATCCACTCAGATGCTTATGCTCTCCTTCTCAACCATATTTCTACATGTTATGACTACAGACAGTGATAACTACATTGCGAAATGTCACTTGTTACATCCCTGCTTGACTTTAAGTGAGAGATGCGAGACAGAATCAGGTAATTCACATTACCAGGAAGAGTTCTGTGGTGGGTTACATGCGAGATTGAGAGTTGATGTCATGAAGAATCTCAAATTTAAGATCTCCTCAAGTGTATCTGGTGCCTTCATCAGTTTGGCTGAACCAAATGCTCTTATCGGTATCAACTCAATCATCAAAACAGCCACAAAAGTGGTGAACAAAAATATGAAGCACGGTCTTATTAACATCCATTACGATGCTGAAATTGTTAAAGAACGCGAACTAAATCTTCTCAAATGTCCAGGAAAGCAACAAGAGAAAGAGATTACAGTTGATTGTCTTTTCAATTCCTTGCCTTCGTGGTTGGTCGAATTCGAATTCACATCGTCGGACTTGAGTGTTCAGCTTGGATACGCTTCGCCACTTCTTCCACCCGAACTCATTTCCAAACTCTCAGAGGTAGCTAGCAGAACAGTGGATGATACGAAGAGTATTTTGAGCTTCTTCGTTTCAGAGTTTAGGTATAGTTTGCTTGGCTCAGACTTGATTGAAAGCCAATCCACCAATTCTTCCTCATCTCTGGACACTTTGACAGAAGACAACAGCAAGCAAGCGTACTGGAAGATCAGCACAAGCACCAGAGAGGTTACCTTATGTTTGATTGAGAATGGCATCAAATCTACTCCAATTTTAAACGTGCCTATGATCTCAAGCTCACTCTCTGCGGTCCAAGTCGATGCAAAGCACAAGATATTCTTTGATATCGACGTGGACGAAGTTCTGGGTTTCATTGACAGATACAGAGTTTTTGTCATGGTGGGGCTGGTCTATCTATTAATGGTGACGATTATTGAACCTTTGCAGAAGCTCAGGGATAAAATTCTGAAAAGCACAGCTACTCTTAGACTGCAACAAGACAAAGAATCCAACTGCTCGATCCAACAGTATCTAATTTGCGATTTCAACATTCACAGAGCGAATTATATTGCTGCACTATCAGACAGCTTTAAAATTCGTTTACAGCTCTACACTCTTGGTGTGGAAATAAATAGAGGTATCATTGTCATCACAAATGGTTTCGCCGGATTATTGGCAGACTCGCCAATCATGAATGGCTATTGGAACAGATTAATGTGTTTGGATGCCCTTAATGTGAAAATCAATGATCCGGGAGAAACTCAGAAAATTGTCCTTCAAACTTCGTCTTTGAGATTCATACAACCTCACAGATTTGTTGTCTACAAGCTATTCGACAATCTTGGTGTCTTCATTAAGATTACCAAGCACCTCGTGCAATGCTTGAAATCTGACAAGAAAGACACTATCGTTTATCCGAAGGAATCGAAGCCACTTAAAATACCTACTATGAAAGTGAAAGCTAACAAGCTCACATTTACTATTGAGGATGATCCTTTCGAAGCTGAATTGAATATGATTTATCAATTAGGTTTGCAAGAGCAGCGGAAGCGACTTGAAATAATGGATTTATTCGAGGAGAAGTGTAAACACTCTGACCAGAATGAAGAAGAGTACCAAGAGAGACTTGAGCTGGCTCAAAAGACAATCGAATTACTGTGGATCCGTAAAATCCAGGTCTACAAAGCAAAGATGGCTGAGGAAATTATCAACGACAGAGAATTTCTCTTTGGATCTGAACTCAAGATTCCCGAAACTGGAAATCACAGAGTTACATCCTACAATAAACAAGCACCATTGTTACATATGATTATGTCGGATCTAGATTTGGATTTGTCGGCTCCAAAATTCCCTGTGGAGAAGCTTTCGGAATATATCTACGAATATGGTCAACAAGTGCCCATGGATACCCGGTATAGCTTGATGATTCCAACTCACATGATTGTGGCAGTCGATGAAGTGAGAATGCACATGAGAGATTATCCACTACCACTTTTGTACTTGCCGAAATCAACTGATGCTGAAGGAAAGGGCAAGGCACTTATTATGCAAGGTCACCTCGTTATAAGTGAAGCTTTGATACTTAAACAAGAGCATCTTAGAAGGCTCGAAATGCAACTCATCAAAAATGCCAAGCACAGGGATAGTTCAGCAGAGAACTTTCACAAACTTATCATCGAGAAGTCATTGTCATCGGTCAAACTTTATACTGACTTGGACGTACTTTTAGACTCTCGAGCCCCAGCTAGATTCGTATGGGGTCAGTCTTATCAATCCGCCATTCAACAAATAATGTTGAATGTTGATCAATTCTCGAAACCTCCTGTTGACCCTTCACCAAAATTGGGATTTTGGGACAAAATGCGTCTCATTATGCATGGCAAATGTACAATAAGAACGGGCCAAAATTCAAGCATCGAGGTTGCTTTGAAAGGAGGCGGGGATCCATACAATCTATTTGAAAGGTCTTCAGGTTTTATTTTGAGTTTTAAGGATCAGGTTCGTTGGAATGTCAATGAAAACGATGACCCGCTCAACTTCTTTAATATTCTGGCCAAGAAAGTTTCATGGTATATTCCTAACTATTTAAGTGCTCCGCTCGTCTGCTGGTGTCGTGAGAGTTCCAAGCCAACATATTTCCCTGCGACTGACCAGCTAATCAATTCATGTTATGCTTACTACCTCAATGAAATACCTGATGTTGACATTCCGGCTGCAGGTACTTCTGACAATAAGGAGAAAGGGGTCGTGGAACTTAGTGGTGGTGTTCAGTTCATTCTTGGATTCTTGTTGCAGCGTAAGACTCTTAACGATGAAGGAGTTACTGATAAGTGCAAACCGCACTGGGACGTTGAAATGTGGAACCCCGAATACACAGAAGAGGGTCATGACTCCTACAAAGGCTTCCGGAGTGATCGTCTCCATATGGCTATCTCTCTTTTTGCAAACAATGAAAATAACTATAACACTATTCATTTAACTCCTGGCGTCTTCAAACAATTCTTCTCCTGGTGGACATTATTTCATGGAAACATGATGCTTCCTATTAGAAGAGGCAAGATGTTTGGTGAAACCAAGAAGTCAACAAAGTTCTCCGAGCATTTGTTCACTATCAAATACTTGTTCAGTCTCAGGAACTTATTTATCAGCCATATCCTTAGAGGACAAGCCCTTGATGACTCAGAGGATTTCTTTGAGTGTGTTGGACTCAGAGCTAAAGTAGACGAGTTCTTGGTTGATCTTCACCAGAGGAAAGAAGAGAGAATTGATGAACATGAAGGATTATCTCGTCAGAAGAAGGTTTTAAAAATGTCATTCAACAAAGGAGAGGTATCTTTAACCAGAATTGACTTGCGTGCAATGTACGCAAAGTTCACGAAAGAATTATATCAGCAAAATCATACCAACTTAGACGAGAATTGCAAATACTCCATATTTGACGATGATTATCAGTGGTTTGATAGCCATGACTTTGATGAAGCATTCATTCCGTCTTCTGGAGGCAGAAAGACAATAATGGAAGCATTGCCATTATTGTATTCTGAAAAATTTTCGTACATTCGTGACACCACGAATGATAATACAAAGGTTGAGTGGGGTAATGAAAAGACACATGATTGTATGTTGAACCATACCGACATTTACTCAACTCAAATCGGAATCTATCAAAGGCGTGTTGCAGACTTGGAGGATGGATTGAAAAAATCTGAAACAAATAGGACGGAGCTGAGTGCCGAAATTCTTGAACGAATTAATACCTTGAACAGGAACATCAAAATCGATGAAACATATAGAAAGAAGGTTGGCCGAAAGGATAGCATTACGAACACAATGTCTTCTGCTGAGCATTTCCATAATCGTTTTGTTCTCATTTCAATGTTCTTCAAATGGAATGAAGCTGTACGGAATTTGTTCATGAAATATATTCACTTTGTTCAACGGAACAGCAACTTCCGAAAATATCTCTCCTATGAATTCATGTCAATGTTGGATACTATTGTCAAGAAAGGTGATGCGAAATGTGACGATGATCTGTCATTGGCCTCATCATTTGCATATACTCACCACTCCATCAAGAAGCTTCAAAGTTTCCTCAATAAATTCCAATCGTCACAAGAACGTCTCGACAACTTTGATGAAATCATTCGCCAAGTTCAGGATACAGAAATGGTCATGGAAAACTACAAGGTTGAGATCATTTCACCTCAGATCCAGCTTTATTCTGAAGCAGATAAAAAGTCCATCGTTTTAGTCACTGCACCAACTTTCGAGGCGAAGATCCTTTCTGTTGTCACCAAGAAAGATATTCATTTGACACTCAATGCGAAAGAGTTGGAAACAAGGTATGGCGTCTTATTGCACGATGCATGTGTAATGGTTTTGGACAAAAAGAGCGTGAAATCTCGAGACTTGTTGTTAGAAAAGCAGCCATATGGAACAACAAGCATTTGGCCACCGTTCTTGGGTATTGAGGTCTGTAAGGACAATTCCCTTGCTCCTCAGGAGGACATTCTAATTAAGCAAATGTCACTCATGTTGACATACGACCAAGTGAAAGCTCTGGGATCTAGCATTGATAAAATGGAGGGAAGTACTGATGCAGTCTCCCACACGGGAACTGTTGATGATACTGTGGATGATAGAGTCAATAGACTCAGAGTTGACTGTCCAGAACTTATCATTAATTGCACTTCAAAGCAGTATTTCACACTCTACATCACACTGTTAAATTTATTGTTGTACTCCGAGCCAATGAGTGTGCACTTGAGAGAGAAGCTTTCCAAGTTGAAGTTTTCCATCAACTTCCAAGATTTTTCAGCATTGCATCACCACTTGTTAGGACTTCACTCGTACTTGGGTGAAACAAAGTCAATCATTGATAATTACAGTTTTCGCCATGCATCCAAGTTAGACAATGAAGCTCTAAATGAATTCTTATTTTTACACTCCGAGCAACAGAATATCTCCACTGAAATAATTTTGATCTTGCAAACATTGTTCAGTGGTGATGTAATTGCCGATTCCTCTGCTCAACCAATGGAAGATTGGCGAATTGCTGCAGATCAGATCGTTCTTCACATGCTTACAGATGAAAGAGAGCCAATACTCGATTTTAAAATCGATCGTGGTGTTTGTAAGCGGATCGTCAAGGAGGATGGATCCAATAACAATAGAATCGAAATCAAAAGTATTGAGGGTGTCAATAGGATTGAAGGTGCTTACTATGATAAGATTCTTGCGCCAATCAGTCTTCCAGATCATGATCAGTTGATTACGGTGGACTGGTCAATGAATCGTGCTGTTGGAGGGATTAAAATTATTGAGAATTTCGAGATCAGCTCGAAGCCTTTAAATGTAAAAATTGACGAAGTTACGGGACGACTGTTAATGAAATTTATTTTCCAGACTGACGAAGGGGAGAATATCGAGAGCAGTCCAGTGATGAGTGCCACTGAGAGGAAGCAGGCTGAAAGCAACTCAGAAATTGATTGCGAATTGAATGAGGATGCTATAGATGAAAAAGTAGAAGACAAGGATAACAATGAAGAGGACGCAAAAAAACTTTCAGAGGCGGCCGGAAGAAGCAAAAGAGATAGTTTTCACAGCAGAGAAGTCCACTTCAGAACGCGTAGCCAGTCTCTATCTGCTAGCGGAAAATTGAAGAAGAAGCCTTCCACCAAAGATTCTTCACTAACCTCAGGGTCAGAATCTGCTGCAGAATTCGACGACGATGTGACCGAAATGATTAAGCGATCCAAAAAATACTTTACAATTGTGTCAATGACATCCCATTCTTTCGAACTCATGATTTCATTGAGGTTGAAGAAGGGATTGATGCGTTGGCTCAATGTGACAAACTTTAACCTCGCGTTACCTGAATGGCACATTGAACGAGAGGTCATGTCGATGTTTAACGTTGTAGGCATCTTCAAGAAAGCGGCTACGAAGGCATTACTCCAGCATTCCGGGCTGATCATCAAGAACAAGTTGAGCACCCGAGGCACAAATGCTAAGCACAAATTGAAGCGATCAACTTGATTAACTACTCATGCACTATAGCGAAATAATGTACAATACCGTAACGACTGATATATAAATTTAAGTGTGCTGTCTTTTAAAATCCCCGCCATTTTGCTGCTTCTTTTTTCTCTTCTTCTTGTACTCATCGTTTTCACTCATGTCGTCACCTCTCATCAATGTGTGTTGATCATTTATGGCCAAGTCTGCTGAATTGAACCCGGGAATTCCGTTAATAGGCGACTTGTCAAACTTAAGAGCATGATTTAAGAGATCACTATTGATTTCCTTGATTACGTCTGGCTGCTGTGCAAGTTCAGGATCTAGAAGTGCACCATTCACTGGCTTTTCCCCTGGTATTTGGTGCTTTCCTGGCAAATCCTGAATGTGGTTCTTGTATGACTTTCTGAGCTTGACACCCTTCGAACCATCACTCTTCGTACGGGCAAGCGACAGCGCTATTGGCTCTAACCCATAGAGTTTTAGCAAGTTATCTAGGGGAGATGGACTAGGTGGGGTATATTCAGCTAATCGTCAGTATTGAATGACATAAAAAAAGGAAATGAAATAAGAACTTACAATTAGAATCTATTAGATAGTAACTCTCCAAACCTTCGGAAATCCCTTTAGCGGCGCTAGACATTTGTAAGGAACATATCACAATTGTACTAGAGTGAGAAATATTGTAGCCATATAATCCAGATGAGGAGGTACAGGTGTTCTTGGGGTATCCAACCATTTGACTAAATCAGTGAAATAACAAGTGTGATTGCCCTACGGAAAATAAATAATCTCCAGTTTGTCTATAATTCTCCATAGATCTAGTCGTAGACATTACCCAAAGCAATGGACTTCACCACAGTGTAGTCATCCAAGCCGTACAAGGAACCCTCGCGGCCAAAACCAGATTCCTTAATACCTCCAAATGGCAAGGCAGCATCGGTGAAAAGTCCGGTATTCACACTCACCATACCGGTCTCCAAAGCTTCAGAGACAGTATACACGGTGTTCAAGCTTTCTGAGAAAACATAGGCAGCCAAACCGTATGGGGTATCGTTACATTCTCTAATCACCTCATCCTTGGTCTTAAACTTAACAATTGCAGCCAAAGGTCCGAAAGTTTCCTCATGAATGACCTTCATATCGGCACTGACATTGATCAACACATACGGAGCATAGAAGTGCTTACCCAAGTCTGGGAGGGCACCACCTTTGACAACCACAGTAGCACCTTTAGACACAGCGTCCTTCACATGGTCTTCTACCTTGTCCATAGCTTTTGTGTTGATCAAACATCCATGTGTAACGCCTTTCTCGAAACCATTACCAATCTTGAATTGGCGCACCTTCTCAGCGAATTTCTCCACGAACTTGTCGTAGACACCTTCTTGAACATAAAGTCTGTTGGCACATACACAGGTCTGGCCCAAGGAACGAAATTTCGAGGCGATGGCCTGGTCTACGGCAAGATCGAGTCTGGCATCGTCAAAAACAATCACTGGGGCGTTTCCACCCAACTCCATCGATAACTTCTTAAGTGAAGATGCAGACTGCTTCATCAACAATTTTCCAACGGGAGTGGAACCAGTGAACGATATTTTCTTGATCAATGGTGACTCACAGAACTTCAATCCACAAGCAGGGGTAGACTCTACCGACACTAACACCACATTGAACACACCTTTAGGGAAACCAGCTTTCGCAGCCAAGTAAGCCAAGGCTAAAGAAGACAACGGAGTCTGGCCATCTGGCTTCAAAATACATGTACAGCCCGCAGCAAAAGCAGGAGCGGCCTTTCTGGCACCCATGGCAGATGGGAAGTTGAAAGGACACAAGAGTCCCACTGGACCCACAGGCTGCTTGTATGTAATGATCTTGTTATTGTAATTTGCCGGCTGAATGGTGTGACCATAGTTACGCTTGGCCTCTTCCGCAAACCACTCGAAGTAGGACGCAGCATACTTGACCTCGCCGATAGCGTCAGTCAAACACTTTCCGTTCTCCCAGGTAATGATGCTAGCCAAATCGTCAAGGTTCTCAATCATGAGATTGTACAAGTTACGCAACCAGCGTGCACGGTCGACCGGGTTGGTCTTTTTGTACGAGTCAAAAGCGTCTTTTGTCAACTGGATAGCTTCGTCGATCTCCTCTGGAGTCTGATCTGGCAACTCGATAATGACTTCCTCAGTAGCAGGGTCGTACACCTTGAATGTTTTGGTGGACTTGGACTCGAACCAGTCGCCGTTGATGAAAGGCTTGGGTTGGAAGAGTTCAGGATTTTTGAACACTGGGGCCATTGTGGATGTAGATAGTGATTAGAAGTGAAAATTGGCGATCTAGAGCACTTTATATGGTTGGTCCCGTGGCCGACTTAGCGGGTTATTAGCGCGCATTGCCGTTCTGGGATAGACGAAACCGGTGACTGATTCGGCTATTTTAGGATATCAAGAGAAAAGAGATCACTAAATGATGAAAATGGATGAAAATGAGACTTTGTTGCAGTGATTTTATTAGTAGGTCATTGAGCGGTTTCGATTATATATGGGGGTACTTTTACTGGTTTGTTCGCGTACCCCTTTTTTGCAGTCTATGACAGACGTTCAACAGCAATTGAGTAAAGGTTTTATATTTGCAAAAACCTTTCGGGATATCAAAAATTCAACAATTCTTTTTAAAATAAGAGAAAATAATAATAAAAACAATAATAATAATAAAGATTGATCAAATAAATTTGGCAACTACATCGTCTTCTTCCTGGTGCGGCTAAAGTACATTCTTTACTTCAATGTGCATGACAATTGCATTGTCCATTTTGCGGGGTTCAGTCATTCTTTACTGTCTGGAGTAGTTGTTTAGAAGCCATTATTAGTGTGAAATAAACGAGTGTAGCAAATAAGAGTGGAGGCTCTAATTTTTATAATGGAAAAATTCTTTTTCGAAAGCCAGCGAACCGTAAAATCTAAAACAGTCCAGTAAAAAGTAACAGGCTACTTCTTTCCAATAAACACAACTCCACTCTACACAGTGCTTCACATTCTATCCACTTTTAATTACACTTTTACCTCTCGGCAAAATCTCATGTTTTCCGCTAAATCAGTGAAAATTCTTGCTTTGCTTCCGTTCCAATTGCTCTATGTAACTTTGCAGTACTTTGCGTTAGGCCTGATTAGCCAATTCAGAAGATACAGAAAGAACCTTCTAGCATCAATGAAGATGGTGGCTGCTAGAGCTATCATGGAATGGAACATTCTTGAGGGCGCCTTGTTTAACAAGATGAGTGTTGGTGCTGTCTTGCAAGATCTTGCCGTCTCAAATCTTGCTATCGTTCAGAATATACCCAACTTCGGTAAGAGATACCTGGAGAAAGCGTACTGGTTAGTGGAACAGCCCGACCGTACACCAGAAGATTTAGTGCTTATCTACTGCCATGGTGGGGCATACTTTCTTCAGTTGAGCATGCCGCAGGCTGAGTCGTTGTTGGCGATTTACTGTCTCCTATCTAAAGAAAAGAGAAAAAGAGTATCGATTTTGGTGTTGGACTATAGATTGGCATGCCATGGGTACACGTTTCCGTGCCAAATGGACGACTTACACCAATTATACTACAGTGTTAAAAAGACGAGTTCGAGAATTGGTCTTATGGGCGATTCTGCTGGAGGGAATTTGGCGATCGGATTCACCCAGTACTTGAAGCTGCAGAACGCTCCTCCGGAGGATTATCCGTTGCTTTTGGCATTAATTTCGCCATGGCTTAATATTTTCCCAGATGCCGACACCCTCCACAAAGACTCGTCGTACATGACAAATGGAGACGGAGACATAGTGCCTTTTCATTCCTTCGTAGATGCCTCGAAGAGAGAACTTATTCTAGGAAAAGAAGACAGATACAGTCTTATTTGGTCACCTGCAACGAAAGTCCCACCTACTAGTGACGACTGGACAAGTCTTCCCACTTATAATGACCCTCGACGCAAGATCTTTCTTTTGACTGGAGAGGACGAGACTTTGCGGGACGATTCCATCTATTGGGCCAACTATGCGTTGGGCGCTCAATGGAACGCCCGCAACTACAAGAAAACCCGCACAGACTACTCGGTGGAAGAATTGCAACACAAGACGCCAAATGTTGAAGCGTACATTGAGCCTTACGGTGTACATGATGCCATTATGGTGTTTGAGAAAGGTTTGGTTGCGGTGAACGAGGGTAAGAGTTTGGGGGATCTTGATGACGAGACATGCTACGGTACAAGACGCTTGGTGGATTTTTTGGATAGGGCCATCTAGCAGCTAGCACTTCAGTAATCTGGAATATATCAAGTCACATGTATAGAGTGAGAGAACCAGCACACGCAAGTACAATGTATGATGATCCGTATTATATACTTGAACATCTAAATTCCTTTTAAAAAAAATAGACTAGACATGCAAGTGTATATGTAAAGCCATACCGATACTTATTCATGAAAAAGGTTCTATTCTCTTCGTTTTCCCCTTCACTTAACATTATTTCATTCTAGTCTGGTTGTGGCACCATACAAGCCCCATTCGCGTTAAATCCGCTGGGAACTTTATGATAATCGCACCTATAAACAAAACACTCTTTTTCCTAAACATGCTTTCCACAGTCCGCCAATTGGCTGCCCGGGCCGTTTTTGCCCAGAATAGGTCGCTCACTACTTCTACGGTATTGTTTGCGAAAACCATTGACGCCGAAAAAGCCAAGCTCAGGAAGTTGAGAGAGTCATTGAAGCAGGAGAAAGTGGTGTTGGCCAAGTTGAAGGCCAGCCACAAGAAAGTCGTCGATAAGCACAAGCAGCTCAAGATCAAGAGAAAGGCCGAGGAGTCCGAGAAGAAATTGTTGGCCAAGGCTTTCAAGCCATACAGAAAAGTCACCGGTCTTAACATTTTCATCAAAGAGAAGGTGGGCCACGGCGCCACCATTGCTACTGTCGGCAAAGAGTGGTCGCACTTGACGGAGCAAGAAAAGGCCGATTACCAGGAGAAGGCTGACGCCGTCAACGTCGAGAACATAAAGATATGGAAGCCAAAGCCTACACCTCCAACTAATCTGTATGCTTCTTTCGTGAGAGAAAGATGGACTAAAGACGGACGCGATTTTGCTGAGGTGTCCAAGGAGTTGTCAGCTGCCTGGAAGTTGTTGTCTGAATCCGAGAAGGCTGCTTATGCTCCATCCTCAGAAGAGAAGGCTGCCTACGCCAAGGAGTTGGAGGAATGGAAGGACGAGAGAATTAAGCTCTACAAGGAGAAAGAAGCTACTTCTTAATTCTTGTTCAAATTTGAAATCAGCTCTATAATAGTGCAATAAATCTGTTTTAGTACTTAAAACCCATTGAGTTGGCGTTCCTCGCCAACGTTTGTAAGAACTCTCCGCAATTCCTCTGGCAAAATCGGCTTGAAAACAAAGTCAACCATACCACAATCAAGACATTTTTCTCTGTCCTCGCCAGCCACATTGGCAGTGAGTGCAATGATCCGTGGCAACAAGTCTGGTCTGCCTTGAGCGTAGAATCTCTCGTGAATGTCCACAGTGGCAGTAATACCGTCTTTGCGAGGCATCTGAATATCCATAAATACCACATCGTATTTCTCCCCCACCAAGAGTTTTGCCTCGCACTTCTGTAATGCTTCGATTCCGTCTTTAGCATGATCAGCGATGTATCCCAACTTCTTGAGATGCTGCAGTGCAACCCTTAAATTAATTGCGTTGTCTTCAGCAATAAGAATCAGAAGTGGATATTTTGCACTTAGCAAGCTGTCGTTGCCTTTGATACAACTTTTCTGAAGCGATGACTTTCTTGACGGGTTCTTGAGGATATTCTCAACCTTAGTTCTGTTAATGGGGGAGAATAATAAAGCGTCAACTTCCATCTTGTCTAACGACAATTCAGAGAAAACCAGCCCAAACTTTGCTATCAAGAAGATCTTGCAATCTGGGTATGGAAGTGTAGAACGTTGAATTTTCTGCCCAACAAGGAGACTGCTTCCAATAAAGATGATATCAAATTTGTGTTTCGACGCAATGAGATTCTTAATACTATCGTAAAGCGTCACTTTAGAGCCGTAATACTCCAAAAACTTTTTGAGTGATTGTTTCCTCAATTCCGATTTCGATATGATAGCAATGTTTCGTGGAGCGAAATTGGGCTTCATTTCGACAAATTTAACCTCAAGAGGACAACTGAAACAGAACTCTGAACCTTCACCTTCAGTACTGTCGAAGGTGATTGTTCCGTTCATGATATCAGCTAACTTTCTCGAAATAGCAAGACCAAGTCCTGAGCCACCGTATACTCTTCTCGAAGAACCATCAACCTGAGAGAAAGCGCCAAAGACCTTCGACTTAGACTCATGAGGAATACCGATTCCAGTATCTTTGACCTTAACCTTCACATCATATCTGTTTTCAGAAATGAAATCGGCACTGAGTGTAACAATGATATGTCCGCTCAAGGTGAACTTGACTGCATTACCAACCAAGTTGATTATTATCTGTCTGATTCTCGTCGAGTCTCCAATCACTGAAGCAATGTCAGGGCACTCGTTGAAGTATACCAACTCAAGGTCATTTGTTTCTGCTTGCTCACTTGACACTTGTATAGCACTTTCAACTGTGTCATTAATCGAAAAAGGAGCATTTTCCAAATTGAAAGACCCGTGTTCAATTTTACTAAAAGCCAAAATGCCGTCAACAATACTCAATGTGACCAATGCAGAGTTCTTGATCGTTTCCACGTATTCTCGCTGTGTAGTGTTCAAGTCTGTGTCCAATAAGAAAACAGAGCACGCAAATAAGGAATTGAAGGGTGTTCTGATCTCATGAGACATATTAGCCAAGAAACTTGCTTTTTCTGCAGTGGCATCTTCAGCTGTTTTCTTTGCAATTTCCATCTGAGAGTACACGATGGACTTACTAAACGCAACAGCTGCTTGAGAACAAAGCAAATCGAGCAAATCGATCATCTTAGAGTCAAAAAGTGGTTTGTGGTTTGCTATTTGTCTGACAGGAGCATGTCTTTCCAAGTAGACCATTCCCAAAGTTGTCGATGTCTTGATAGGAATGGCAAGAGCAGATGAACAAGGATTATGTGTGTAGTAGTGGTCAATACCAAATCTCTCTTCAAACAACTTAGTGTTTGCTTCCTTGTTGATCACTTCACCAGTAAGCAAGCATTGAATCACCAATGTATAGGGAACCAAGTCAGTTCTCAGACTCAATGGGTCATTATCAAGCTTGTAAAGATTGTTAAGCGTTCCTATAGCTTTGATGGTCGGTTCCTGATCTTGCGAGCTCAAGACAACAGCTCCATAATCCACTCCCGAAAATTGCAAGATACTTTCGAGTAAGCTCGTAACAATAGAATCTATATTCGACGACTCTGATATTGTGAGGCATAGCTTGATGGCTTGAGATAATTCACTTTGAGTGGCTATATCACCCGTGGAGTCTGTGGGTTCGACGGCTGGACGGTCAGCTTGGACTCTAAATGCGCTATGCAATTTTCTGCTGGTTTCTCTTTTATCTCCATTGAAAATAGATTGAAGCTTTCTGTTAATGTGGTCGCCACCACCGAAAGTGGACGTGGAAGTCTCTGGTAAGATCCCCACGCCAGCCCAATTAAAGCTGCTGAATACAGAAGCAAACTCTTTCTTTACTCTCTCAACCTGCTTCTCCGACTTCATTGTGGAATACAAGGACAAAGCGCTTTGAGCGAAGAAACCAGCTCTACGAGTGCTTTCTGAGATGCGTAAAAGCCAGCTAGCACAAAGATGATTTGCTAATGCGACCTCAATCCATTTGCCCTCCTTTGTAGCACTCTCAATGGCTTCCTCAAAATGATCCAACAAGGCTAAAGAGGACTGGGTAGTGCTATTGCATCTGAGGCATGCATCCAAAATAAGGCGCTTTGGGCCAAAATTACCATAGCAAGCATTGGACCAGCTCTCAAAGGCTTTCAAGATCTTCCCAGCAAGTTGTAAACCAACGTTTTTAGTGGATGCTGAATCATTGAAACAGAGGCAAATACATGCATAGAAATAGACTTCCAAATGAAGAATGGAAATTGGAAGCTTCCTCAGAATATAATAGCCTCTGTCAATAAAGATTTTTGCTCCATCTTTGTATCTACCCTCTGCCACACACCACAAAATAGCATTTCCTAAAAACGGAAACTCGAGCTCCGGCCGTCTGCTATCCTGAAACTTAACAGATTTTTTTATGTAGTCTTCAAAAGTAACTTCTTCTTGCCACAAATTTAATGCTGTTCCAAATACTTCGTATTCTTCTTCACTATCGAATTGAACAATTTTCGAAAGAGATTGCTTGGTCGGAATAACAGAAGTGTTTCCATTCATCAAATTGAGTAAGAACCCAGAGGCAACCACTAAAAGGGAAAGAGAACTGTCGTGAGGTCTGACCACTCCAGATGTGGTAAAGTCATAATTATCGGAATGCCGCAGAAGTTCATTCGTGTTGGTTCTGAAGGCTGCCATGAAAATGACATAGAACTCATTGATCCCGTCAATGAGATCTTTGCTGACGCCCTCTTCGACGTTGATTAAATCAAGTGCAACCTTACTGAGCTCTGTTGCCTTCACGGCACTCATGTTTTCATGAGGCTGAATATAATAGTTTGCAAAATGGAGCAATGGGAGTGAGCAGTTGGCGCATCTACCATAAGTGTTCATCAACAGAATCATTTGAGTCATCAAAGCTAATCTGAGCTGAGAAAGACCGAGAATATAAGATGGTCCCATCAAGTCCAGAATCAAGGTAGCAATTAGCATGAACTTCTGGCTAGTTGCTTTCTTGAACGACTTCATTTCCCTAATTTCCGTGACAGAAAGTTGAGCAGTACTCAAATACTTTTTAGCAATCGACTCACACTTCGCTTGATCGGTGGAGATTTCAACGTCCAATGATTGCAATGCGTCAACTGCTTTTTTGATACCGACTTTATACTGTTTCAGGTGAAACAAGCAGCGAATCTTAAGGAAAAGAAAAGCCTTGCTTTCTTTTCCAAATTCATCTTCGGCTTCTTGAATCAAATTGATGCACTCATTGTAACTTCTCAAAAGGTAATTAGTCTGGCAAATTGTGATCATATTCTTAATTCTTCGTCTCTTATCATCCTTCGAAATGAATTTCCTGGAAGTCTCGAAAAATTTTAAAGCAATATCAAGATTGGATGTGGCCAAAGCATATCGGCCGCCGGTAACAAGGGTATCATAATACTTCTCAAAATCTTGCTCCCTAGCAACATCAGCAGAATAAGTCAAGTGAGTGCAGAGGGATAAATAGCTAGTTACATTGAAATTCTCATCAGTGGAGACCTTTTTCTGATATCTCAAGCCGCAAAGTCTATGAAATTGTTCCCACTCGTTGTTGTCTTGCATTTGTTTCAAAAGGCTTAATTGGAAAGAATCATGTTGAAAACGGTATTTGGTTTTAGTAGCCAACTCCCAAATCATGGAATCCGGGAAGTCAAAAGGTGAATCGTCAAGTGTGATCAAATGGAATGGAACTTTGTAGTAGATGCCTAGAGGGACAATAATTCGAGTCTCGATACATAAATGCAACGACTCATATACATCTGTCAATGATAAACCACTAACAATCATTATATCGGAAAGCTTGAAAACAGCGTTTGTTCCTATAATTGATGCAAATTTGAGAAGACTCATCTCTCTGTCATACAAAGCAACATTAAGATATTTTTCAACAATCTGCAATTGCGATTTTGGCAACCGCTTTTGCTTTAAGTGGTCATCCATATCCTCAAAAGGTAGTTTATCACTTTGGTTCATTAGATGTAAGTATCGCATTATCAACCGGAAGTTCAATAGATTGCCAGAGCTTCGTTCGAAAATCGATTTCACGAAGTCGTCATTCAGTACAATTTTTGAAGAGCCAGGGAAAGCTATTTGCTTTGCAAACTGCTCAAATTTTTTCTCTCCCAAATTTTTCAAGTTAAACTCGAGAAATTCAACACTTTCAAACTGTAAAACATTTCTGATAGCAGGCAAACTTACAAATTTCACATCATAGTCAGATGTCAGATCGGATGTGCTATAAGCAGCTATAACGCATATGCTGGGTGCATCCGCTGTAGTTAAGCAATAATCAACAATACCCTTGATAAGAAGAAATTCATTCATGGGGCACCATTGAAGACCATCTAAGATAACAGTCAAACCTCTAGTTGAGACAAGACTGAAAACTTTCTTGATGATATAGTTAAATCGTAATTCAATGTTGTGATCTTCAAACCCAGACAGCTTGAATATTTCAGAAGGAGAGGAAAGAAGATCATCATCCTCACCTTCAGAGTCTGAATCTATAAAGTCAGTCAATGAAGCTAATGACATTCCATTTTTCATTTCCTTTGAAGGATACACAGTTCTCGTGTTTTCCGAGCGTATACTCTTGTATTTTGGTCCCAACAATTTTTTTAGCTCTGGAATTGAATTAAACAATATACTCATGTCCATATCAATTTCAGATGTGAAAAGGTGCCTCCACTCTGCGATTTGTTCTTTCGATGAAGATAAAATTTGTCTAGTGATAGTTTGGAGACCATGCATTGCAGATCCAAACTTGGCAACATTCAAATCTGTGCAATTGTAATTCCAGGAGATAACAAAGTTGTACTTCGAAACCGCTGCAGATTGTAGTTCCTCAAGAAGTGTAGTTTTTCCCACTCCGCTATCGCCTTCCACGAAAATATAGCGTACGCCGTCGGAAAGGCTATTGAAACAATTCAAGACATCTTGAGCCACACCATCTCTTGCAACCTTAGAGATTGAGGCATGATAGTATGGGAATTTCCCACATTTATCCTCATTTTGTGCCATTTCTTTCCTTAAGTCTGATCTGGGCTTGGAATCGGAATCAAGACCTTCCTTGGCCATCAATTCTTCAATTGCTCCCAACAAGTCCCGTATTAAAGTGTGCCCTTCAGGATACCTATCATCGGGGTCTTTCTCCAAACACTTCATAATGATATCATTAATCGTTTGCGAAAGCCAGCCTTGGCAAAGAATTATAGGTGAAATTGGTTTTTCGTTGAGATGCATTCTTCTCAATCGAGTTGGGCTTTCAGATTGAAACGGTAGACAGCCAACCACCAATTCATAAAGCACAATACCCACGGAATATATATCAGTTCTATAATCAACCAAGTTCGTGGTTTCTCCGGTATTTTCTGGAGACATGTATGGAAGAAGATCGGGGATTTCCGCTATGTTCTTCTTCCTGAAGGCTTCTGAGGAGTCTTCCTCAGCAATAGCGAATGCAAAATCCCATCCCGTAAGGACAACTTTGCTGACTGAATGCTCCTCAGCAGTATCATCTGCTGCCCGGAGAATGTGATGGCTTGTAATACCATTGTGCACAATCCCAAGTTCATGGCAGGTGGTGAGAGTCTTGACTGTAGCGACTATATCCTGTAAAATATCGATCTGATGGCGAGTAGACTTGGGAACCTGGTTGACACGATTGGACAAATCATCGAAGATTCCACTCCCAAGATTATTCTTGATTAAAACTCTGCCCAGAATAGGTCTGCCTTCACTCAATTCACTGAGAGTGGAACGCATGCTATTTAACGAGACTCTGTCACTCAAGTGGGTCAGCGCCCGCACTTTTAGGTTGTGGTAGTCTCGAAACGTCTTGTAGCCGTAGTCTCGGTACACCAACCCCATGCGTCTCTGTTTATGGCCATCTAACTCATAATCAATATTCAAGATTTCACTAGGATAAAGCACCCCCGGGATCCCCGCTGGAAGCGTGACAGGGTGGGATAGAGAATCACGATGGTTCGCATTGTCGATGTTGGTGCATGAATTTGAAATAAATTTGTTGGAGAGCTGCGGGTTTGACCATAGTCTGTGTCTGGCTGGTGGATTGAGACCTGAAGTGAGGTACCATTCGTTCAAGAACCGAGCCACATGCACCGACGTTACATAGTTTGGAGAAAGCCGAATTACCACTGGAATGCCGTCCGCGTCATTCTGTGCATAGTAAAGAAGCGTGCTTAGACTTGTATGCGTAAGTGGAGTCTTGATGGTGTAGCCTGTCACCATGTTCGACCGCACCAGAAGATGGTCTGCGAAAAGACTGTTGTGGGCCAGCCCCACGCTGTGGACGTAGTCATTCGGGTCCGTAACAAAATTTATGTCATTGGCATACAGCTGGTAGGCCAATAGCTGCTCTTTTGTAATTTGCAGCCTACGCTTGCTTGATGCACTTGCTGCTTGAGAAGCGTCTTTCGCAGATCCCTGCGTGTTGGTGCTTCCAGATCGCCCTGTCAGAAACATTACCGCAGAGTCTGAGAACGACTCCAGCCGGAAATATTCATGGCCCCATGAACCTAGACGACCGCTATGGTTAGTGGAGTCAGAGCCAACCAGATTGGTGCTATGGTGCGAGCGGATCCCCAGGCAAGACAGGTCACTGTATGACTCGACGTAGGAGCCGGAGTGAGTAGACATGGTGGTCGAGACAGGGAAGGAAGCAAATCACGTAAAAATAACACTTAATCGACGAAACGAAGGCACTGGACGAAAAACGGAAGGCACCGACTATATTAATATTGAATCGAGGGGAACATAGTTTAAGCGATGGACTGCTAGATGGCGGCGTGCACAACCGGGCCCTGGCATTACGATGTATCGGGGGCCGAAGTCCTGTTTGCTACAGTTTGTCCAAGCTGCGAGGTCTTGGGAAGCAGACTGTTTTTTCTATTTACTTTAAGTTTTCTATTTCTAATATATTTCTGAACTTCTACTTCTCAACCAGGCAAGTGTAGAACGGAATGCCATTTGCCAAAGGTGTTTCTCTCTCTTTTGTTATTGTCCACCTTGGTTCACGTGCTGGTGGTTTTTCCGGTTGCTTTTGCAAGGCGGCCATTTAGTGATCAGCACTTTGTCTCAACTGCACCGCGCTAAAGTGAAGAGGTTACCAAGGTCTATTGGGCGTTTTTCGCATGAGGCTTGTGCCGATTTGAGACAAAAGCGGTGTCGCAGTCGACTATTTTCTGCACGGCCCGCAAATTGTTGCTACATAGAGAATAGACCGTGGACAGTGTATATAGTGTAGTCGATAATGTGGACAGTACACGGCACACTGGAATCAGAGAGGGAGCTGGTCCAGTTTGAACGGAAAGAATAGTATAGAATTACCGTTTTCTGAGTTTGGCACGATACGTTCCCCACCTGACATTGAGGATGGGCTATAATTTGTACTGATACATGTGTATTAAACCAGCGGAAAACGTAGTGAACCAAATTATCAAGCAACGAACTATAGTGGGATGCCCATGCACGGGCAATGCCTCGGTGGTTTGAATATCACGCGGATGGGGTCTGAGCGTCAAAAGGCATAGATAAAAAAAGCATGTAAAGAGTCCAGCCACCAGCACCTCTACAAGATGGTGCATTTTTTGGACTTCTTGATCACGGGAGGCTCCAATGCAGCGACAATGGCCTCATCAAACACCGTCTTCAATCCTCTCTGGGTCAACGCAGAGCACTCCACGTACTTGACCGCACGCAACTCTTTGGCCAACTTCTCGCCCTGTTCGGTTGTGATGGGCGACAACTTCTGCCTGTGTAATCTTTGCAAGATGACCTCGCCGTTTCTCAAGTCGATCTGTGTTCCTACTATGAGGCAAGGGACGCCGGGGCAGTGGTGATGCACCTCGGGGAACCACTTTTCCTTGACGTTTTCAAAAGATGCAGGGGCGATAACTGAGAAACATACCAAAAACACATCGGTGGATGGGTACGACAATGGTCTCAATCTGTCGTAATCTTCCTGGCCGGCAGTGTCAAAGAGTCCCAATGTGAAGGGCTCGTCTCCGATCATTACGGTGACGGCATAGTTGTCGAACACGGTCGGGACATAGTCGGCAGGGAACTTAGATGTTGTGTATGAGATCAACAAGCAGGTCTTACCCACGGCACCATCTCCAACGACGACACACTTTATGGTTTGCATTCTGGGGAGGTTTGATTTGTTGCTGGCGGGACGGAGATTGCGATGACGTCAAGATATGCAGTCCAGAGGTTATGGGTTTTATTATGTCGGAAACTAGAAGATCCACTGTCTAGGGGCACAACAAATAGGGAAGATTAGAAGGAAAGTGTAGCCTTATGTTGTTCTAGCGTGTTTTCTAGAGAGAAAAAAACTTTGGTGTTTCTGGTCACTGTGTGTGTGCACTCCGTACGCGACCCTTGATTACCCGAAACATAGGGGGCCAGATAAGAATGCAGAATGATATGGACTTTCTGGGGGACAATATGAAGAAGTTATTTTTAAATTTTGACTTTACTGTTTTTAAAATTATTTTCTTCTCTTCTTTAGTCAACTTCTTGCCGTGGGCGCTTTGATCTGCCTTGGCTGATTGGGAAATATATCCATGAGGAGAAACTTAGTCGCACACCACAACCAAAGCACGTGATTCCCTATATTAACCTACTCCAATACCGTATATAAAATTATTTGATGCCCATGATCCCGTTATCGCCTTGCATAATGTCCAAGTTGCTGGTGATGTCGCTGGGGAGATTGTTCGTGTCGATCAACTTGTTGGCGATTTGTCCGCCCGGATCGATCATCGAGAGATCCTTATCGACCTCGTGATCGTCAACTATGGCTGGCCCTCCTCCAAGGAAGTCAAGCATCATGTGCATACCTCCTGCTCCTCCAGCGTACTCTTCAACGTCCACTGGAAGTACTTGCGAGACGCCCTCCAAAAACCACACTTTGTCCTTCATTTCTGTCGTGAACGACCTTAAAAGCTTGTAGTACGATCTCATAATTCTCATGGCCTTGACGTCTCCAGACATGAGTAGCGTCAAGAAGTCCTTGTCAAGCAACGCAGGGAAGGCAAAGATTCTTAAAATAAAATCGGCCTTGTACCTTTCCTTGTGGAGCTTGTTCAAGTATGCCAAAGTGATCAAGTAGGGTGAGTTAATTGGTACAGGATACAAGTCTGCAATGTCGGAATCGTGACACTCCAAGTTGGAGAAGGAGAGCAGCTTTATCGACGTGAGCTGACTCTTTTCGTTGATTATGTCTCCCAAGTCCCCAAGGTCCACACTGATGAACTTGTAGAACCTCGAAGCCTCGGTCAATGGCCATACTGCCGTCAAGATGGTGGCAGCACCTTTGACATGGAAGATCCAAGCTGATGCTGGAAGAGATTTGGGTGAAGTCAGCGAAGGCATTGATGCATTCGCCAAGGAGTCCATGATTAAAATCAACGCACTCGCAACCAACGCATCGGTGTTGTCACTATTGATATTCAAGATGGCCTCTCGAAGAAGTCTCAATGCGTCTCCTCTGTGGCAAGTAACACACTGATCTAGTCCCTTTTCGGTACGAGACAAATGAGTAGCACTGAAGGCCAAGATAGCGTGCATCAAGAACGGATACTCAAACGCAAGCATGGGCACGTCGTGGTTCCAGATATCAGTGTCGGAGATTCCAGCTCCGGTGATGGTGCCTGACACCTGGGTGGTGTAGTGGTACATGAGACGCAAATCCATCATATTGAGGGTGCCCAAGCCAGGATGCGCAAACGGAGATGTAGCCGAGTTGCCTAGTCCAGAAGCTCCCAATGGGTTTGGTATGCTTGAGACGTTAGGTGAGATATTAGGTGGTTCTTGAATAGGAGTCTGCTCTGGAGAAGGCGTATATGCGGAAAGCGGGACACTTGGTTGTTTGAGCGTGCCGTCAGGGCCTGGACTTTGGGCACCAGGACCTAAAGATGCCACGCCGCCAAAGGATGGTAAATTAAGTCCCACTCCAGCCATCTGCGGCCCTAAAGAAGACAAATCAATGGGCAACTGGGCCAAGACTGCCAAGCTGCTCAAGTTGGCCAAGTTCCCGAGCCCGCTTAAGTCGCCCATGTTGCTTAAGTTGTTGACTAACTGGCTCAAGTTGATGTTGTTCAAGTTGCCAGCATTCAAAAGTCCAGAGCTCAATGAGGATCCGATCAGCGACGACATCAAGTTTTCTGGCTTCATGTTGGGGCTCGGGGTCTTTGCCGGCGTGGCCTGCTGAGTGTCTGGAGAAGACCCGACCAGATCATCCTCGGACTTGACATAATTCTTTGCCTTTTTCAGCGGACCTTCCTCATACTTGTGATCCTCCAAGTATCCACACACTAGCTTCATCCGCAAGCAATTGCCACAAAGTGGTTTCGCTTCATCGCACTTGACGCGTCTTTTCTTGCAAGTGGAGCAGCCCTTCCGAGACTTCAGATGGTACTTCCTCTTGTAACCAGAGGTTTTCTTGTCGTCAGACATATCGCAGAATCAGATGTTGAATCAGATTGGAGCCACCTTAAGTTGAATTTGGATGGAATATTTGCTTTTGTTTTCCCCACGCTCTTGGATAAGAAAGGGGGTCGAGACTGACGTATTTTGTAGTAATCTTGGTGACTACGATTGTATTGGTTCCCACTCGTATAGCTCGTATAGGGGATTGGCCTGTATTTATGTACCGGTTTTTTTTCTAACGCGCGAATGGTGTCATTTGAGTTGGCTGAGCACACTAATCGAATTGAATGTCCCATTCACAATAGATAGAGAGATCGGCCAATGACGTCAAATAAAGGCAGGTTGCGGTTACTAACTTTTAATGGTGGCGATTTCGTCACGCTTGCTGCAGCGCCTCTTTTCCATACTAAGTACACTGTCCCTGTCTGGATAGGTCATGCCCACTAGGATTCTCATTAGCACCCTTTTTGGTCTACACAAGAACCTACTACATTTTATGCGGCTTTGGCCCGTCAGGTGATCTCGGGTCACTTGATATCTACTGCACACAGCATACGCTCCGACTACTCACAGCCTGGTTATATTCGCTTACAGATTCACCTTCCAAAATGTCAAAACCGTTATGGTACAGATGGGCCCGTGTGTGGCTCACGGGATTTGCTATAGTAGGTACTGGTGTACTCTTGTATAAGTACACCGTGCCGACCGATGAGGAGTTGATCGCACGCTTTTCACCAGAGGTCCGTGCAAACTATGAGAGGAACAAAGCTCTTAGACAGAAAGAACAGGAGGAGTTGATGAAAATAGCTCAGGAAACAGCCAAGTCGAACGACCCAATTTGGATGACGGGTAAGATTGCCTCTCCGTTTGAGAAAGACACCAGAGGAGTTGATCCGAAGTTGGTGGATCCAGGAAAGTTCTTCCAGGCCGAGCTTGAGGCGAAAAGAAGAGCCGAGGTTGCTGCGGCCAATGCCGAGCTTATAGAAACCGAGCGTTTGGTTTCCGAGTCGAAGAAGAAGTGGTGGTGGAGTCGTTAATTGTACATAGGTCATGGTAATGTATTCATATCTGTATGGCTCTACTGGGTGGAATAACATGCTCATAAAGCAGGACATGTTCACAATGGTTTGAATAATAAGCGTAAATCACAGGGCAAGGTCAGAAGAAGAAGAGGTGATGGTGGAATTGTTAATTGTGCATAGGTCATGAAAATGTGTACATGTCGGTGTGGTTATACTGGTTCGAATAACACGCTGATATAGAAGGGCATGTTCACAATGGTTCGAATAACATGCGTTAATCACAGGGCATGGTGAAGAGAACAAGAGGTGATGAAGTCGTTAATTGTAAATAGGTCACGGTAATGGTAATGTATACATATCGGAATGACTATGTAAGGTTGTGTTGAACATTCATTTGGTTCAAATAACATGCGCACACAGCAGGTCATAGTCAGACTGGTTGCATTAACACGCACACATATCAGGTCTTGATCAGAAGAAGAAGTTGTTGTTGTGGAGTCGTTAATTTTACATAGGTCATGGTAATGTATTCATATCGGAATGGCTAAACTGGTTCGAATAACACGCTGATATAGCAGGGCATGGTGAGATGAAAAATTGATGATGGAGTCGTTAATTGTAAATAGGTCATGGTAATGGTAATGTGTATATGTCGGTGTGGCTATAAAGGGTGGTGTCAGAGTCGAAGAAGAAGAAGAAATTGTGGTGGAGTCGTTAATTGTAAATAGGCCACGGTAATGGTAATGTATACATATCGGAATGACCTTGTAAGGTTGTGTTGAACATTCAGTTTTGTTCGAATAACATGCGAATACAGCAGGTCATGGTAATGGCAATGTATACATATCGGAATGGCTGTGTAAGGTTGTGTTGAACATTCATTTGGTTCAAATAACATGCGCACACAGCAGGTCATAGTCAGACTGGTTGCAATAACACGCACACATATCAGGTTTTGATCAGAAGAAGAAGAAATTGTGTTGGAGTCGTTAATTGTAAATAGGTCATGGTAATGGTAATGTATACATATCGGAATGACCTTGTAAGGTTGTGTTGAACATTCATTTGGTTCAAATAACATGCGCACACAGCAGGTCATAGTCAGACTGGTTGCAATAACACGCACGCATATCAGGTTTTGATCAGAAGAAGAAGAAATTGTGTTGGAGTCGTTAATTGTAAATAGGTCATGGTAATGGTAATGTATACATATCGGAATAGCTATACTGGTTCGAATAACACGTACACATAGCAGGACATGTCAGAATAGTTGTGGACTATATTAGATAATGTGGTGGACATGTCTTGAATTGCAATGTTGAGATATGTGATAATTATGGTCTGTGGGCCGTAAGACCTGAACCGTAGCAATACTCCGTCCTCTTGCTCATCTCCTCCACCGCAATCCTTTATCTAGCCCCAGAAGCCAGCTGGCGCCGCCATACGTCCCGGCAGTTTTCTGGCTGTTGGCATCATCCACTGCAGCTACGATTCGCAGAATGTTGGTGTCTATCACCATTCCACCTTGCACAATCTCCTCCAAAACCGTCTGGAGTACTTGCCACCCGAACACCAAGTCCAACTCACACACGTTGGTAAAGCACTTGTCTAAGCATTCGACAAACACTTGGATCAAATCGAGGATACCGAGTTCTGACTCTTGGTCGTCGACAATAAACACAAAATATAGCGTGGCATAGTGTCTGTAGATGACTTTGATTTCCTCAATGTCCTCCAAAAGCTTGGGAGGCGTGATGAACGAACACTCCTGGGCGGTTCTGACCGATATTAGTTGGTACACTTGCTGAAGAAGTGCTCTTTGCGTGGAAATGTCTACTGGGGTGTAGAACTTCATCAAACGGGGAACCCCATCATGGTTGACTGATGTTAGTAGCTAATACAAGGGTGATGTTGGCAGAATGTTCACATACATATGAGAACCGAGTGGATCATAATGCTAGACAACTAGTTGACTTGGTTGACCCAACTTGGCAGTAGTATGTGTGGTGCACGGGTGTAACTTGTCTAGGCTTCGGCCATACCTGGTTCCGAAGTTCATAGGCGATAGAATCAGATTGTGTTGATGTGTAGATAGAAAAAGCTTCCAAAGCAAATTCTTTTTTCCATTCAAAGGATTTATTTGTTAAAAATGAATTTTCGTATCATTTCACAGCGTCAATTCCCACTATCATTCCACCTACTACTCTAGCTCTCTGTGCAGATTTCCGTTGAGATTAGTCAAAGGCATTGACTTCTTCTACAACAATGGCCGAAGAGGCGAAAAGACTAGACGAGAAGTTCCCAACTTACAAGGATGAGTTTGTGATCCCCACATTCCAGTCGCTTGGAATTTCCACCTCCAAGTTCTCTCTGCTGGATGACTCGATCTACTTCTGTGGAAACTCGTTGGGTTTGATGCCAAAACGTTCCAGAAAGGCGCTTGAAGACGAATTGGACGCTTGGGGCGCTAGAGGCGTTGAGTCACATTTCAACCATCCAGGCAAGAAGGACGGCAAAACGTCTTGGGTCGATATCGATTTGCCTTTAATCCCACTATTGGCTCCAGTAGTAGGAGCTTTAAACAGCGAGGTGGCTGCCATGGGTTCGCTCACAGCCAACTTGAATGCGTTGTTGACGTCTTTCTACAAACCCCAAGGTTCTCGTACCAAGATTTTGTTTGAGAAACAAGCATTCCCGTCGGATTACTATGCTTTTCTCAACATGGTCAAGTTGCATGGATTTGACGAGACCCACTTGGTCCAGCTCGAGGTACCAAAAAATTCGACTTTCTTGGACTCTGAGTACATTTTGACGAAGATAAAGGAACACAAGGACGAGCTTGCGCTTGTGTGCTTGCCTGGCATCCAGTACTACACGGGTCAATTCTTTGACATAGAGAAGATCACAGATGCTGCCCACGCTCACGGTATCACCGTTGGCTGGGACTTGGCACATGCCGTTGGGAACGTTCCTTTGCGTCTCCACGACTGGAATGTGGACTTTGCTGCCTGGTGCTCATACAAGTACTTGAACTCTGGTCCAGGTGCCATAGGTGGTATTTTCGTTCACGAGAAGTATACCCAGAACAATTCAAAAGAAAACTTCCCACCGAGACTTGCGGGATGGTGGGGAAACAACGCTAGCGATAGATTCAAAATGCTTGAGATCTTCGACCCTATCCAGACTGCCTTGTCTTATAGACAATCCAATCCAAGTGTATTGGACTGTGTCGCTTTGCAGGCCTCTCTAGAGATCTTCAAGGAAGTGGGTGGAGTGGAGGTACTACGCCAAAAAAGTTTGGAATTGACCAATTTCATGGAGAAATTGTTGACTCAGTCCAAATTCTATTTGAAAGCAGATGCTGTCCCTAGTGAATTTGGTTTCAAAATACTTACACCGTCAAACCAGCAGGAAAGGGGAAGCCAGCTTTCCATCTTATTCCAGCCCCACCACGAAGATAAGGCTCAAAACGTGATGGAATGCGTCAACGAGTACTTACATGACCACGGGATCATCTGTGACGAAAGAAGACCTGATGTTATCCGTCTTGCCCCAGTACCTCTCTACAACACCTTCAAGGAGGTTGTAATTGTGGTAAAGAGAGTAGAAGAAGCATTGGAAAATGTGAAACGAGCTTCCTGCTGATTGAAGTTAACTATTAATAGACAGACTACAGCCAGAAATTCGCATTTGTAGTTCTTTACAATCCTATATGCTTTTTTAAGCTCTACAGTCCGAAATTAATATTTGTAGCTCTTCATTATACTATTTGTTTTTTCGTCTCTAACGCTTACAAAGTGGAAGCAGAGTGGAAGTTCTTACCAGCGTAGACGGCCTTGTCACCCAACTCCTCCTCGATTCTCAAAATCTGGTTGAGCTTGGCCAATCTCTCGGATCTGGCAGGAGCACCAGTCTTGATCTGGCCAGATCTCAAACCAACGGACAAGTCAGCAATAAAGGTGTCCTCAGTCTCACCGGATCTGTGGGAGACCATAACACCCCAGCCAGCAGCGTAAGAGTCGTTGGCAGCCTTGATAGACTCGGACAAAGAACCAATCTGGTTGACCTTCAACAACAAAGCGTTAGCAGCCTTCTTCTCGATGGCAGTCTTGATTCTCAATGGGTTGGTCACAGTCAAGTCGTCACCAACAATTTGGATCTTGGAAGCAACCTTGGTGTAGAAGTGAACCCAAGCATCCCAGTCATCCTCAGCGAATGGGTCCTCAATGGAGACAATTGGGTACTCGTTGACCAACTCCTCGTACAAAGAAGCCAATTCCTCACCGGACAACCACTTGGATGGGTCAGACTCTGGGTTCTTGAAGTCCAAGTCGTACTTACCGTCCTTGTAGAACTCGGAGGAGGCAACGTCCAAAGCGATACCAACCTTACCGGTGTAACCAGCGTTGGCAATGGCGTCGACAATCAAGTCCAAGGCCTCTCTTGGAGAGCCAATGTCTGGAGCAACACCACCCTCGTCACCGACGTTACCGGCGGATTGACCGTATCTCTTCTTGGTCAAAGACTTCAAGTTGTGGTAAACCTCAGAACCAATTCTCAAAGCCTCAGAGAAGGTTGGAGCATCAGTTGGAACAATCATGAACTCCTGGAAGGCAAGAGCACCACCAGCGTGGGAACCACCGTTCAAGACGTTCTGGAATGGAACTGGCAAGACGAACTTGTCCTGCTTAGCACCAGAAATGTCAGCAATGTGCTGGTACAATGGGACACCCTTCTCGGCGGCAGCAGCCTTGGCAGCAGCCAAAGAGACACCCAAGATGGCGTTGGCACCCAACTTGGACTTGTTTGGAGTACCGTCCAAGTTGTTCAAGAACTCGTCAATCTTGTCCTGGTCAGTGACGTCCAAGTTGGCCTTAACGAAAGCTGGAGCAATGATCTCGTTGACGTTAGCAACAGCCTTCAAGACACCCTTACCCAACCACTTGGACTTGTCACCGTCTCTCAACTCCAAGGCCTCGTGGATACCGGTGGAAGCACCAGATGGGACAATGGATCTGAACAATCCCTTGTCGGTGGTGAGGTCAACCTCAACGGTTGGGTTTCCTCTGGAGTCGTAAACGTAACGAGCAAAAACTTTAGTCACAGCCATGGTAGAAATATTAGGTGCAATTGATTATCACAATTATACTGTAGAGGATTGGAAAAATTGTGCGCAATTGGGCCTCCTTATATACTGAGTTGTGGACCACACAAGCCCGACTTGCATGGAGAGTTTGTGTCACCTGAGCTGACGAGAGTGGGATGACTCCAACACTGGGGCTCTGCGGTGGTTAAAATAGTCCGCCACAGACTGCAATTCTACGAGCAGAAGCAACTTGGATCTTTTGCCAGACGATATTTTCCACTATAGCAGTGGGTTACTGGGCCAATTGCGAGTTTCTCCGGGCGTAGCTGGTCGCGGACGCTAGGCGGATTCGGGCTCGGAGTTTTGCATGCGCCTACAGTGCGCACGTCGGGGTGAGTCCCGGACGGTCTAAGGGAGCCCACCATGTGACTGTCTCAGCCGGGGTTAGCGACCCACGGGCTTTTGCAGTAAAGGTGGTTATTCAAACGGAGATTTCGTCATTGACTGCGTGGCCCACACATAGTTGGCCCGCACATAGTAGGCTCGCGCATAGTGGCACTTGACCATTTGGCAATTTGACCATTTGGCAATTAGGCGCGCGGACACAAAGGCTAGACTGTGGATCCTGGCTATTTTTTTGTGCTTGGCCCAGGGTTAACTGCCAGGGTGGCTAGTAGTTCAATTTTTATGTAGTGGTTAGCCGCCAACATTCATGGTATTATGGTGATCTCGTTGCACATTTATTTAGAAAGGCACATTAAAACCCGAGAGAGTACAATCTAGTGACAATGTTTTACTGCTCTAAGTCTAAATAACTACCATTAAGGTAATCGCAAATTTCAAGAGAATATACAAAAAAAAAACATTCAACAAAATCAAGAAGAAAAGTGGGTGTAGTTGAAATTGCACTTGGCGAAAAGCCCTCTAAATGCATTGCAGCGGTACCTTTCGACTTAAAGAATCCTGCCGGTCGCGGGGCAAAAATACCTGTGAAATCTTCGTTGTGCAATTCTGCTATTTCTGCTAACTTGATGCAAAAATGTGGAAACAGGCGGATTGACAAAAAAATAGGGCAAGTAGTGGAATTGATAAGTATTTGTCAGTGAGATGCATTCTTTGAGTTTTTATGGATCTGAAGGTCGATTATTGTTCTAGTTTATGGGGGATGTGATATGAGAGGCATGGATTTATAGTGTAGCACGATCCACACTTCGGGGAATGAGAGTGATGTATTGATAGATGGATGCCAATAATATAATAGAGGACCAGCAAGAATTACATGATTGTGGGCAGTGAGAATTACATGATTGTGGGGAGTAAGAATTACATAATTGAGGCCAGTAAGAATTACATGATTGAGGCCAGTGATTGAGTCCAGTAAGAAAATACATGATTGAGGCCAGTGATTGAGGCCAGTGAGAACCACATGATTGTTGCCAGTAAGAATTACATGATTGAGAACCAGTAAGAATTACATGATTTAAACCAGTAAGAAAATACATGATTGAGACCAGTAAGAAAATACATGATTGAGACCAGTAAGAATTACATGATCTAAACCAGTAAGAAAATACATGATTGTTGCCAGTAAGAATTACATGATTGAGAACCAGTAAGAATTACATGATTGAGAACCAGTAAGAATTACATAATAGAGGGCCAGTGAGAATTACATGATTGAGGCCAGTAAGAATTACATGATTGAGACCAGTAAGAATTACATGATTGAGGCCAGTAAGAATTACATGATTGAGACCAGTAAGAATTACATGATTGAGACCAGTAAGAATTACATGATTAGGGCAGTGATGATCGAGGCCAGTAAGAATTACATGATTAAGGCCAGTAAGAATTACATGATTGAGACCAATAATAATAACATGATTGAGGCCAGTTACATAATTGGGGCCAGTAAGAATTACATAATTGAGGCCAGAATTTGTCTGCGGCTTTTTAAAGCCATAAATGGCATAGACATTGACATGAGTGGGTGTCCTCCAAACTCACCTTGATCTAGTACAAGTACTGATTCAGCAAGAAAATTTAAAAACGAGACTTATCGAAAAAAGCCAAAAGACACGATCACTAAATCCATTTTCAACATCAAACATTTGAATCCCATAATATCTCTCTGAAGCTGTTATGGACTCCTGCATAAAACAATTCTGGATCAACTTGAACGACACTTTGTCACCAAGAAACCGAAAACGATCACATGAGCAAGAAAGAACCGACGCTAGATCAGTATACACAGCTCAAGAACGAGCTCACGCAGCTGATTTTGAAAAAACAGGAACTCGATGCCCAGCTTCTGAGCCTCGAGGAGGCTATCTACGAAAAGGAAAATGACTACTTCAATGAAAGCACATATGGAAACATCGTGAAAGGATTCGATAATTTCGCCAAGTCGTCTTCTGGCGGGTCCAATAAGCGCAAAATGGTGTACACAGACGATGACCACATATTCAGTTTGTCATCTTCATCGTTTGTAAAGACGTTGATAAAACGGGAAGGTGTCAACAATGGAGCTACTGATCTTGACGACTACGAGGACTCGGTGGATCCCGTGAACGGAAATGCAAACTCGAGCGAAAGCAATGGCGGCACGCCCGTCAGAAAGAGAAAGAGCCGATTTGAGGAGAATTAACCTAGGTGTAAAAAGTATACAGCATACGACTGAATATCAGGACGGATAATAGGAACAAGTAAAAACATAAAAAAGCGACTACACAAAGTAGAAACTCACAAATGAAAAAATGCCCATCTACTCGCTCTACATCCAGAATTACTGGTTCTAATCAACACCGGGCCGTTCCAGCGACTGTCTATTATGTACAAGTATGCAATCAGTCCTTCTTGTAATTATATACCCAGGGACTGTTGGCTGGGTATTCTGTGGGCACTCTTAACTCCAAGGGAAATCTCTTGCGCTCCTTAACATTGGCGGCAGCGTATAACTCCGGACTCACCTCTTTCAACTCCTCCATGGCGTGGCGTATGCTGCTGTACTGCTTGACAAGCTGAGTGTGTCTTCTGTCTTCCTTCTTTCTCTGGAACAAGTTCCATGCGTTTGTGATTGTTTTGTGCTTGATCAAGTCCTCCGGACACAACTTGATCAACTTAGGCTGCTTTCTTGATGCAGAAATGGCGGACAACTGATTGACCACTTTCTGTGTAGAGGGGTTGACCACCGACTTTTTCTTTCCGCGGACAAATGTCTTGCTCAAGCCAAGCACGCGGCCTAGTTTCTGTGGAGAGAACATTAGGTGTTGGTAAGGAATAGAATATAGCAGTTAGTATTGGTTCGTAGGAAAAATTTTTAGACACCCGTGCACCAGTAGATTGGAGACAATTACTATTGGGTAAAATGTTGTAGAAGAGGTGGGAGATGTAGGATTGTTAGGAATGAAGATGATTTGACATTCCCGAATTTTGTTGTTACGTTTTAGATTTTCCTCTTTGATTTCTTCTGGTCGGAGACAGTTTATATGTGAATGAGGTAAGTATCTCTCCATCGCCTCACACCTACACTCTACACATATAGGGCAGATTATTTTCGTGCTTCTCAATACAATATTTTATTTGCGCTTTGTTTCTTCATATTAGATTTCTTTCAACTCCTTCTTGGTTGACCTTTTCTCTACAAGCGCAGCTTTCAGATTCAAAATGCCCCAGACTTATGGTAATCATCACGTGACCCAGACTACTCCTCCGCATTGTCACCAATCTCAGCAATTAAGTTTATTGCTTCGATCAACTTAATACCTGATTCCAATAATGGGCTTATTTAAGAGCAGTAAGAAAGACCACGAGCCACAAGACCAACAGGCACCACCAGAACCTCCATCGTACGACCAGCTGCAACAATACCACAGCAACCAGCCTGATGAACAAGTCCCACAATACTCTGGTAATTATGGACAATACGAGTATCCAGAAGAAAAGGGAAGCAGCTCTCAGAATTACAGCATTCAACAGTCTGCTCATGGCCAAGAATTTAGCAACGATGTCTTCACTGTACCTGCAAGCACATACCAGGTGGCTCCCCAAATGGTCAATATTGCCTATGAAACCGATGGCCAATATACTAGACCAGGATACACAGAATACTTGCAAAGAGACCAGCAGAGAGTTGCACAAGGCGATTTTCCCAAGCCACGCGAAGCTTTTGGCCGCGGTGGTGCACCATTGAGCCAGGGAAGACAGAACAACCAGAGAACTGGCGGAGGTGCGTTCCCGGGAGCCAGCAAAACAACATACCACAACGCGGCTAATAAGTAGACAATTTCAGTTAAAGTACGGTTTCTCCATTGTAAGTCCAACCTCCAAATTGTTTTTGCACCGACTCACTCAAAAAGTCATCCACAACAGAGTCTTGAGGACGCTCATTGGTGAAATCCTGGTCAAAGTTAGAGGTGTCCAAAAATCCATTGACTGTTGGCTTGAAAGGTGGCTGGTACCCCTTGTCAAGCAATTTCTTCCAGTCGATGTTTTTGAAAAATGGGTGACTCTTGATTTGTTGAGCATCGTCTAATCTCTTGGTAGGATCTTTCTGCAACAATTTGACCAACAAGTCCTGAGCGTCAGTACCCTCCAAGAATGATGGGAACTTCAAAGGATTCTGCAAAATTTTCTTGTACATGGTTGGCACGTCGTCGTCATAGAAAGGTGGAAGACCAGTCAACATTTCGTATAAGAGAGTACCCAAGGTCCACCAATCCACACTTCTAGTGTATCCTTGGTTCAACAACAATTCTGGTGCCAAGTACTCTGGTGTTCCACAAAAGGTGTTTGTCTTGTCGTCGTTGCTCATGTTGAGTTTACATAATCCAAAATCACACAATGCAATATGACCCTGATAATCAATCAAGATATTTTCAGGCTTCAAATCTCTGTAGATGACATTGAGCTCATGCAAGCTTTCAAGGGCTGAGAGCAACTCAGCAATGTAGAAGCGAGATCTGTCCATTGAGAACTTGCCCGATTTCTGCAAATGGTAGAACAACTCTCCTCCGTTAATGAATGAAAGAACCAAATACAATTTCTCAGGCGACTGGAACGAGAATTTAAGCGGCACCACGAATGGGTTGTTGATGCGTGCAAGAACAGTACGCTCTGCCATGGTGTGTGTCACTTCCATTCTGGAGATAATGTGGTGCTTTCTCAATGTCTTTAACGCATAGATTTGCTTGGTGTCTTTCTTCATCACTTGCATAACCTTACCAAAAGAACCCTTACCAATAACCTTGAGCAAGTCGAAATCTTCAATTGAAAGATGTGTTCTCAATTGAGGCTTAAAGTCAATACTCAACGAAATCTCACCAGTGGCATCAGCAGCGTCGAAGTTAGTCTTAAATTTGAGGCACTCGTGATCAATCAATCGGATAGATTTTGAGTGGCATTTCAAGTTCAATGGCAACTTGATCAGACCCACATGCAAGTCACCAAATGTGTTGGAGTTGTTCATGGTAAACATATCCAGATGTTTCTGTCTCTCCTGTGTGGGCACCAATCTGTTGGGCAACCGGAGGTACAAATTGATGTTTAAGAAGTTGGAGCTGGTCTGGGAGTGGGCCAGCATCTTCGTCACGTCAAACGTCATGACTCTGTCCCACTGGCACAGATCGGCCGTTCCCTTGCGCGACTCAACCATGATCATATTGTTGTCGAACTCCACCGTCATGAAAAGCAATGGCTTGATCACACGCTCACCATTACTGTTTGGGATATCTATGTTTGACGGAATCACCGTGGATGCCACCGAGCCATCCAAATGCTCCGGAGACCCGTCGCCTGCTGAAGTGCCACGGTCAGGACCAGGGCCCAGCAGCTCTGTCAGAGCCAAGTCAGAGAGCCGCTTCACTAAGAGCGCAGAGACGTTGCCGTCGTTCGTGTTGAGCGCCAAAGCCTGTAAGATTTGCTTGTCGTTATTGATGCTGATCGGAAGCCTCACGTTTTGCGAGCGGTAGATTTTCACAATGAGCACACCCGGGTTCGAGGCCAACACCGTGGGCAGCAACGGCTCAGCAGGCGTGAGAGTATCTGCCACGGCTTCCTTGGACGCCTTGGGCGACGACGAGGCCGTGGGAGAATCGAAGGAAGACTCCAGAATGGTGAGCTTCAGCATTTCGGGTATGGGCGACGCCGACTGGTTCAAGGTTGTTCTGGATTCGGTGGAGTTACGGGGGGACCCCGAAGACACCAGCTCCTTCTCGGAAGAGCCGAACTTGAACTTGTTTTTGAATCTAAGCATGGCGAATTAAAGATTAAGTCAAATGACCCAACTCTATTCTTGGATGGGTGCATATAAGTTAAGTGCAGAACTGGCTTGAAGCAGTTGAATTATGGCCAGGGATCGTAACGAGCGGCCATTTATCTAGGCAAAAAAAGGGGCACATTTCTGTGGAGGGGAACGTAGCCAGAAAGCAGAATGGGTTATAGTCTGTGCAATACTTCAGCTGCAAATGATATAAGCGGTTAGGGTTCGCAGTTTTAGTAGACAGTGAGTTCACATTTGAGTTGTAATAGTGAGACGTGAAAAACCAAGCCAGATACCTAAAAAGGGAAAGGACATAAAAGAGGTAAGAAGAGAAAGAGAAGAAAGAGAAGAAAGAGAAGAAAGAGAAGAAAGAGAAGAAAGAGAAGAAAGAGAAGAGAAAGAGAACAGAAAGAGAAGAGGAAGTGAAGAGGAAGAGAAGGGAAGAAAAAAAAGAGGTACGCCGCAAATAATATGAGCGGCTAGCGTTCACAGTATAAGTAGACGGTGAGTTCTCATTTGAGTTTGTAATAGTGAGACGTGAAAACCAAACCAGATCCTTAGAAAGGGAAAGGACATAAAAGAAGAGAAAAAGAAAAGAAAAAGAGGTGAAAAAGAAATGAAAAAGAGGTGAAAAAGAAGAGAAAAAGAAGAGAAAAAGAAGAGAAAAAGAGGTGAAAAGATGTAAACGCAAAGCAAAAAAAGACGAAAAAAGAGGTAAAAACAAAGTAAAAAAAAGGCAAAGAGAAGTAAAGCAAGTAAAAAGAGAACAGAAGATGATCGACGAACTGCAGAATCGGATTAATAGGAAAGTAAGTTCACGAAAGCCCCGTTAATGGGTTCATGGGAAGTGACTTATGCTGGCCTTAGCGATTACCTTATTTGTCTGTAGCGAAGAATTTACCTTATTTATCCGTAGCGAAGGACGATCACAAGCCGGAAAAAGTACGGTTAGTGCTGGAAATGGGATCGGAGGCCGAGGCGGATCGTGAGGCAGATCATATGGAAGAGAAAGGAACCGGCGAATGCGAAGTTCACCAGAGAGAATAGTAACCTTTCCCGGAACACCGAGAAGAAAAGGATTGAAACAAGAAAATGAGGAGAAATTAAAGAAGAAAACAAGCGGGCAAAGCAGACAAAAGGCTAAACAGACAAGCGGGCAAAATAGACAATTGGGCCTACCAGACAAATGGGCAAATTAGACAAATGGGCAAACCAGACAAATGGGCAAATTAGACAAATGGGCAAACCAGACAAAAGGCAAGCAGACAAAAAAGGCAAACCATACAAATGGGCAAACCACACAAAAGGCTAAATTGAAAAGCACAACGGCCGGAAATCAGGTCAAACGGCCGTCTCAATGCAGTGCTGCCGTCCGTTGGCAGCTGCAATTATCCGTTTGCATATATTCCTCCGTGGCACTGCTCGGTGCACTGGTGCGAAAAACAGACTAAACCTGTTAAAAAAAGAAGTAAAGAAAAACCAAAAAAAAAAGTAGAAAAAATCAGCTGAAAATCAGCGAAAAAAAACAGCTTACTTCCTGGCCACACAATGCGCGTGTCCTCCCCGTTTTCCGACCAACATGGGGATTTCCCTCCCAAATCCGGCCGTAGCGATTGCAAATCGCAGCTGTCCCACCACGTTCTGTAGCCTCGCCTGGTTGTAATGCCACTGTCATTCTCGCACCTTGGAGCTGCCTGCACTCTTCTTCGCATAGCAATGGCCGCGCCCACCTCGCACTTAATGACTTTCCAATGAGGAATAGTCCATTTCACTTGGTGGGAAAGTATGGGAAATCCGCCTCTATTTATGCTTTTTTTATCGGAGTATTTGCAGCATTTCAATGTTTGCAAGTTGCTCTTTAATTGGCTCTCTCCTCATTCTCATTTTCCTCTTAGTTCTCATTTCCGGCTTCCCTTTCTCTTTTATGATTCTTGCCTTTCATCCTGCACTGCAACCGTGTCTGTTTGTTTACCATACTCTGCGGTCCTGTGGCTAATCGACAGCCACTTAAAGCTTCACTCTGGATTCAAGTGCACGAATCTCAACCACGTCTTGGTGACATAATTTTACCTGTCTTTCTTTTATTTTGACTCAGTGTGTTTTGTTTTATATCTTGATTCTGACCTCATTTCAATCTCGTCGCCGCCAGTTAATCCTCCTCACCAGTTGATCAACGACCTCGACTTGATTTTCCGTTCCGTTAGCCTGTATGGCCATACCTACTCCATTCATTCATTTATCCATAGTTACATCCAGACATGAGTTCCGTCGTCCAGCAGACTATGCCCATTGCGTCACCGCTGCTGAACAACGTCGATAGAGTCGTCCAGTCTGTCACGAACGCAACAAAGCGCTTGTCGCAGATCTCCACAAACACAAGCAGCTCTCTGAAACGCAGAAAGGCACAGAACAAGATCGGCCCATGGAAGTTGGGCCGTACATTGGGCCGGGGCTCCACTGGGAGGGTCCGCTTGGCGAAAAACGTCTTTACGGGCAAGTTGGCAGCAGTGAAAATCGTGCCCAAACTGAACTTCAAGAAGCTTGAAAACCCAAAGTACAAAAACAACGACGCCACAAGGCTCCCCTACGGAATCGAGCGTGAAATCATCATTATGAAATTGATTTCCCACCCTAACATCATGGGGTTGTACGACGTGTGGGAGAACAAAAACGACTTGTACCTCATCCTCGAGTACATCGAGGGAGGTGAGTTGTTTGACTACTTGATCAAGCGTGGGAAGCTTCTGGAGGTTGAAGCAATCAACTACTTCAAGCAAATAATACACGGAATCGGCTACTTGCATCAGTTCAACATCTGCCACCGAGACTTGAAGCCCGAAAACTTATTGTTGGATTTCAACAAGAACATCAAAATTGCAGACTTTGGTATGGCTGCGTTGGAGGTAGACAGACGACTTTTGGAAACGTCCTGTGGATCGCCTCATTACGCTTCTCCCGAGATCGTGGCTGGCAGAAACTACCACGGTGCTCCGTCCGATATTTGGTCCTGTGGTATCATTCTCTTCGCTCTTTTAACTGGCCACTTGCCGTTCGATGATGAAAACATCAGAAAGTTGCTCTTGAAGGTGCAGAACGGTAAATTCATCATGCCCAACGACTTGTCTTGGGAAGCCAAAGATCTTATCTCCAGAATGTTACAGGTAAATCCAAACGACAGAATCTCCATGGATGATATCTTGAGACATCCTCTCTTGAAAAAGTACCCTGATCCTGCCCATCAGTCTCTGTACTCCCAGGGCGACTTAATTTTGCACTCGAACATCAAGCCAATCCAGTCCATCGATAAGCTTGACCCCGAAATTGTGAGAAACTTGTGCATCTTATTTCACAACTGCCCCGAGGACCAAGTGATCAAGTGCTTGCTCTCACCCAAGAGATCCCCCGAGAAAATGTTCTACTATTTGCTCATGAAATATAGAAACGAGCATTCGGGGCCGTCTGGTACTTCCAATTATGTGGACGACGACACTGATCTTACGGGCTCCGAATCGAAGCAGACTCTCCCCAGATCTAGTTCGATTGTGAAGACTACCGTGACTACTCAGACTGGTGAGCAATATACTACAGTGAGAAAGATTTCTCGCTCTCTGTCTGCCGCCTCCTCAGCTTCCAATAAGAAGAAGGCATTATCAAACATGTCCAGTACCTCTTTCACCGTATCCAGCGCTCACAAGAGAAAGACTTTGTTGAGTAACACGGTAATGTCCAAGAATAATTCAATGACGCCCTCGAAGAACAGCAAGCTGAGAGTACTACTGTTAGCAAGCATGAAGCACAATACCTCACTGAACAGCATTGAACGTAATGCTCCAAAATCTCAGAATAACAGATCGATTCTGATGAAGTTAACCCCGGGTAATAAAGAGGTCAGTGAAAAAACTGCTAGTGACGACAAGGAAAATATTGGGAGATACCCAAAGGAGAATACAATTGCAAATTTCGAGAAAGTATGTCAAGAGATGTTTGGCTCTGGTGTGGATACGAAGTCAATTTATAATATGACAATTTCCCTGGACCAGAAGAGTCTCAGTCAGGAAACGTTGAGAAAATTAAAAATACTCAACAATCATTTAAGCAAGGCCTCTCTTGGATTACCGAAGATTTTAGACACTCCATCCCGACAAAACCTCAGAAGATCCGAAAGGTCTCAGAAGTTGAGCTTTGCTGAAAGAATCGAAATGAAGTTGGCCGACGAGGTTCAGCGTAAGAACGATGCAAGGGAGCGCATTTTCAAGGAATCGGATGCCTTGCAGGCCCGGAAGATGGCAGAGCAAAGAAGGCAATCCCGAATTCTCCAGGAAATGCTGAGGGAAGCATTGCTGAAAATCAATGAAGCTCAGAATAGAAATGTATCATTACCGTCCACGAGAATTTCATCCTTGGATCCCAGAATTGGAGCCAACTCATTATTGAGAGCAAAAACGCTCGCTTCCCGGTCGCCTGGGAGCAACATATGGAATGAGAAGAATAGCAAGGTGTTGCAAAAACTTGGCATTGAAGTCAACATTCCCACTGGGCTGCTGCTGGTGGCTCGTTCAAGTTCCGTAGTTAAGACTTCTACTTCAAGAAATTTGGCCGGCTTGTTGAACGAAGAGGATGAATCTGTCATTGGAAACACGGACATGGTCTCTATCGCAACGTCCAATTTGGATGTCACCAAATCTGTCATTTCGTATGATGATAGTGAAGGCATTCAATCGAGCTCCCTATCTTTGAAGAAGGAAGTGACGAACACATCAGTTGGCTACAAATCAGTGCTTAAAGTCATAGATGAGGACAATAGCACTGTCTCTAAGGGATCTACCACGATTAACGAAAATATCATTGTGAAGGATGATGCCAACGTGTCTAGCATGAGTATACAGACAAAACAGGGGTTAATTCCTAACCCTCGCTTTTCCAGGGTTTCATTCAATGGCTTGCTCGGCTCGACGAATGATTCTGCTAACTTCACTATCAAACAGAATACACTCAGTTCTGGAACTGTCATCAGGAAGACTGGGGGAAAACAACTTTCTACAATGCAAGGCATAGGCGCAATCAAGAAAAGCTTAACCAAAGAGCTTCCTGGATTGGGAATTCTGGTTCATGGGAGCCCATCCATGCGTGATTTGAAATCAACAATTTCCGATGAGGAAGTAGGAAACTTTAGTCTAAGCAGTTTGAACGCAAAGGGACACCCTACCAGAATTTCTTCTCTCCATAAGGATGCAGCCAGCTCGCGTGATGATGTTCTGACTTCAAGTTCAACTATAGCCGATGACTACAACTTGTCCGATGACTTGATTAATATGACCCAAGAATTCATTGACCATGATCCTGCGGTGAGAACATCATCTAATATCGGCGGTTCACCAATTCAAATGCATTCAGAGGCTGGTACAGGGTTGCGTACGGCTAGCGGCAAACTGTCCAATGATTCCAGGGACACTTTGGTAGCTGGCAACAGCGAGTCAATCAAGTCTATGTACAAGTCCTATGAGACCTTGTACAGCGACAAGAGCAAGAAGCAGAGAGTACTGACCAGAAATAACTCCAAGTTGCAGGAGAGGACCTCCTTCAATGCAGAAACTCCCAACGTGAATATTCTTGATTCTTCATCTTTACTTGAGGACTCACACTTTTCGCATAACACCAAAAACGAGTTCAAGTATGAGAACAAGGGCTCATCTAGCGATTTCAATGATGAAGATGAAGAGGATAACGGCGAAATGGATGACGACACGAGCATTGATGCTCCCAAGCTTGAGGACCCGTTAGTCCCACAAAGACAAGGAACTGTCAAGAGCAGCTTGCGCAGATCTAATGCATCCACTCAAATCTTCAGCTCAATCAACATTTCCGGAAAGCAAGATTTAGAGATGCAACAAACTCCTGAGCCAACCTTGAAGACATCTTCAGTTAATATTCACACTGGATCGCATGACAACACCATTGTTGAGCAACACACTGAGCCAAGCAAGCTTGATATATTCAGAAGAATCAGCTTGAAGCCAAATCGCGAAGCGCCAAAGGCACCAGAGCTCCTTAAATGGGAGGAGCAGCAGCCCAAAGGTCACAACAGATTCTCGGGAATTTCTATCTACTCTAATGCGAAGAAGTTTGTTGCTCCTAAAGAGCATGACTCCAAGCCAAGCCCACCTAACTGGTTCAGGAGATTCTTCCAATCTTTCATTAAGAAGGAATCTAATAACACCACAATCGAGGAGCAGAAGTCCCAGAATCGCGATGTTCAAATCATTGATACCAACTTGCGCTCTGTTGATGTAATGCGCATAATCAAAAACCAGTTGAAGTTGAAAGAAATTGAGGGATCGGTCACCAATGTTGAAATTGATGAGGAGTTTGCATTGATCAGTGGAGTTGTTCCTACGAGGTACGCAAGAGGACGCAAGTTACACTTTAAGATTGAGGTTATGGATCATGTCACCACCTCTTCGTTGCATGTGCTCAAGATCAAGGGTTCCAGAACAGGATTCAGAAATTTGGCCGAGGTCGTAAACTACGTGGTGAAGCAGGAGGAAGAAGCAACGAGCATCCGCAAATCTACCGCCTACAAGTTTAGCGGGCACCAAAATTAAGCATCCTATCTAGTTCATAATGCATGTTGTTGGAAATAGCTCCAAACCGTAGCTTCCTGCATCGCACCACCAATTACCTAGTCTAACTCTAAATCACAAATAGACAACCAACCACACAGCCATACAGTATGAGTGGAACAATTATCCGTGCACTCAACTGGGATGTTGGTTACGAGCAGAGGTTTCTTGCCGTCAATCCCTTGGGTGACGAGGTCACCGTCTACCAGACCCACCATGAAGACCCAGGTATAGAATCCAATGATATCATCAAGGTCCACTCTCAGACTGGTATTGAATACATTCAGTGCATGTCGTACCTGAGAGCCCACGTTGGATGGACAGGAGTGGGCACTATGGACGGAATCGTGCACATTTTCGACATTACCAAGAGCAATTCTCCGTCACTACGACTCAAGCTGAAACAAAGCAGACCGTGCAATTCGCTCACTTTCAACGATGAGGCGCTTGTAGCCGCTACTTTTGACAAAAGCAGACAAGATAGCTCCTTGCTAGTTTGGGACATCAGTAAGCATGTACGCATTTTCGCTGATCGCATAGGCATTGAAGATTCTCATACATTGAAGCCTCATTATGGGTTCTTGGCCAATGAGGCAACGCTCTCGACAATTTTCAACCGTAGCGATCCGTCAGGAATGCTTATCATGGCTGGAGGGTACAAGCTTTTGCGGGAGTATGACCTTCGAGAGTCGTCGATGGTTCCAATCTACCAGGTGGCTACAAAGTGCACCATGAACCTCACCTTGGACCATTTCCAGCCGTACATGTTTTCTTCGCTCAGTGAAGATGGCTCTGTATCCATTTGGGATCGAAGAAAACTCACAGGAACCGGAAAAGGCTCGGTAACCTCCGAAACTCCAGCACTTTATTTCTCGAAGTTGGTGTCCGATCTGCTGCGGCGTCACTCTGCATGCTTTAGGTACTCGACCATTCGTCGAGGCGAGTTTGCGGCTGTTTTCAATGGAAACCTCATTCGGCGCTGGAACACAGGGTGTGTGCCCAAAGCTTCAGACCCTCAGCTAACATTCACGTCCAACACTGGCATACTGTCGAGTTTGAAACAGCAGGCAGCCGAGTTGTATGATCCAAATGAAGAATCGCTCTTTGTTGCATTGGTTCTTGACTCTAAGACGGACTTACCTCGGGTTGTCTCATTTGACTACTCTCCAGACACTTCCTCACACACTTCCACCAATTTTGTTTGTATGCGAGAAAAAGGCCTGGTGTTCCGTATGCCAGTTGTGGAGAGTATTGAATCGCTCGATTTCAACTCTTATAATGAATTTACTATGGCAGGACCAGAGGGAACTCTCACGAATTTCTTGGAAGAGCGTACAATTGCTGAACCAAAGCCACTCGTGGTGAACTCTTCGCAAAATGAGTCCAATCAGAGCAAATACGATCTTCATCCAGAATTCTCGGAGGAAATCATATCGACAATTGGGGACGAAGAAAGCACGGGACCTGTCACAACTACATCGGTCCAACCTAAAAGAGAACAGGTTTACAAGAAATATGAGGATGACGATGGGTATATTCCTCTCCGACACATCTTGGCCCTTAGCGATGTCATGCTGAACGATATATGCTCAACAATTAGACAAAGAGCAATTTTGGGCTACGGTGTGAACTGTGAGTGCAATGTGGACGTTCTTATGCGAGTGGAAACAATTGGAGCTTCTCTCTCGTTGCGAAGCACGTGGAAATGGCTCGGACTTGCGAAGAAATCGCTTGACAAAGGCACTATGGTGAGTGAAGGAATTGACTTAGGCTACGTTGGTGTGCTTGCTATGTGGAGAGGAGTTGAAGAGCTTCAAGGACAGAACAGAGCAACTTTGAAACAGCATGTGTCAGAAACTTCATTCGATAATGCTGTGCGGGCAATAGTCGCCAACAAAGGTGTGAAGTCATCAGGAATCAGTATTTTCAGCTCGAGTGACAGAAAGATGCAAAGAAAGCTTAGTCTTATAGTGAGTGGATGGTACCTTACGGAAAATGAGTTTGACGAGAAACTCAACGTTCTTGTCAATGGAGGCGAGGTAGAAAAAGCTGCAGGCTGGGCCGTATTTCACGGAAATGTTCCACGAGCCATTGAAATTTTGGCGCAGTCGAAGAAAGAACGTCTTCAATTGATGTCGACTGCTGTTGCTGGATACTTGGCATACAAAGACGCAAGCGTGAACCTGCTTTGGAACGATCAGTGCCGCAAATTGGCACTGGAGTTAGATAACCCATACTTGAGAGCAATTTTTGCCTTCATTGCAGACAACGACTGGTGGGATGTTCTAGACGAACATGCCTTGCCTTTGAGAGAGAGAATTGGAATCGCATTAAAGTTTCTCTCGGACAAGGATCTAGATGTCTACTTGAAGCGTGTTGCTGATACTATGGTGGCTCGTGGTGAATTGGAGGGCTTGATTTTGACAGGACTCACTCCTCGTGGAATTGATCTTCTCCAGTCATATGTTGACAGGACTTCGGATGTTCAGACTGCTGCTCTCATGGCACAGTTTGCCGTTCCGCGTTACTTCAAAGACTCTAAAGTGGACCATTGGATCGACTGCTACAGAAATCTTCTTAATCTGTGGGCACTTTTCAAGACTAGAGCCCAGTTTGACGTTGCTCGTACCAAACTGTCCAAGACATCCAACAATGCCACCACATTGAAACCTGCACCACGACAAGTTTATCTTCAATGTATGAGATGCAACAAGAACATGTCGGCGCCTGGATCGAAGACCATGAAGGGCCCCACCAATGCGCTGATGATGATCAAGCAATTCAATCATCGTCTCAGCTTAAAGGGACCTTTGCAAGACTACGGTGCTTGCCCCCACTGTGGGTCTCCGCTTCCTCGCTGTGCAATTTGTCTACTCACATTGGGAACTGCCATTCCGAATGCTGCTAAGCAGAAGCTAGAAGATGGCATTTTGGAGTCGTTGCATCACAACTTCAACAACAAGTTCAGTTTCTGCTTGAGCTGTAACCACGGTTACCATGCCCACCATGCCGAAGAATGGTTTAGCAAGCACTACATCTGCCCGGTTCCCGACTGCAATTGTCGGTGCAACAGCAAGTAGGGAACAGAAGATACGAAAACGAGAGAAAAGAAATGGTAGATGAGAAATGGGAGATAAGAAATGAGCGAAAAAGACATTCGCACAAGTGATTGAAAGTTCATTCAAGAAAAATGTCATGAAAGAGTAACCTGAGATCTCAATTTCACTTACTCACGAAAATAAAATAATACAAACAGATAGAATTTTGAAATTAATTATCTGTATTAACTGATAGCTCAACTGTGGAGACTCGAAAGATCGCGCATGAATTCTTCTTGAGCCGTACATCTATAAGTAGTTAAAATCCAGGAAATGGAGGTGACACCGATATTGTCGATGAAAAGATAAATTTCTCGAATCATTAATCAAGCTTTCGCCAATTTCCGAATCTTTCTATCACCGTTTCATCAAGAATCGCCGTGTTTAGGCGCCTCGATCACGTGACCGATATCTCTCTGATTCGTCTCGGACAACTCGTCAACACAAAAGCTAAATATAATCTGGTGACACTTCCACACTAATCTAGTCGATCTACCTAAATAATCGATCCAGTGACACCAGAAACGTGTGGAAAATCATGTCACAACCTAAGGATCAGGTCCTCAACGATATTCGGGGCAAGATCGACCGAGAAATCAAACTTATCCAAGGTTTTCAGGCGGTGAAAAGAAATACCACCAACCAGGAGGTGATCCAAAGATGTAACAACCAGATAAGAGAGACGCAGACCAATATTGACTATCTAAAGGAGACGTTGGAGAAGCTTCTGATCAAGGCCGACAATAAGCCGGTGACAACCAACGACTCCCAGAACAGATCACGAGTGACCTCGATGTCCAAGCCGTTGTACTCTCGATTTGATCTCATCAAGTACGACTGTCCGTCACTTGGCCACAAGATCCAATACATGCTCCAACAGCTCCAATTCAAGTTGCAGGTGGAAAATCAATATAGGGCAGCCAACGAGAAGATCTCTCACTTGTATTTGATGGACGGTGATAAATCTTCGTCCAGTGCCGCAGAAGGAGGTAAGCTCGAGGCAGACCAGCGGATTCAGTTGCTCAACAAGTCGTTGAAAAAGTATCAGGGAATGCACGTGAATGTGGAGGAGATCAACAGGGACATGGAGATCATGAACACTCCCAAGTTTGCCCGCAAACCGTTGACTGGTCGTCTTCATGTATACATCACGTGTATCAGAGACATCGACCACATTGCTCTGCCAATGTTTAACAAGAAACCAGAGTCTATTGTGTCGATTAAGGTCGATGACGTAGAAAAGGCAAGGACGAACGGATCACGTGTAGGGAAGTTCAACGAAGAGTTTGTGGTCGAGGTGGATAAGGCCCACGAAATGGAGATCACTGTTTACGACAAATCTGGCAGCCAACGTATCCCAGTTGCCTTAGCATGGGTTCTTCTCTCAGATATTGCTGAAGAAATCAGAAAGAAGAAAGTTGCCGCTGAATTGGGTGACGACGGATGGATCCCAGCACTGAGCTTGTCTCAAGAGTCAACAACGAGACCTCAACCCCAAAAAGTACCTTCGCATAGCTCTGGAAGCTTGGGTGGCGCAACAGATGGTCTGACTTTTGTTGAAAACAATCATGTTAGTAACGACAAAAATGCTGTACAGATTTCGGCATGGGTAAATCTTGAACCAGTGGGTCAGATTCTCATCAACTTGAGTTTTGAAAAGTCTCAAAGCGTTGGCAAGTCTAACTTTATGGGAGCACTTGGCCGTCATGGTGCTATTCGTCAAAAGAAGGAGGAAGTTTTCGAGCAGCACGGTCACCAATTTGTGCAAAAACAATTTTACAACATCATGTGCTGTGCGCTCTGTGGTGAGTTCTTGCGTTACACTGGTTTCCAGTGCCAGGACTGTAGATTCTTGTGTCACAAGAAGTGCTACCAAAAGGTGGTTACAAAGTGTATTCTGAAGTCTTCCACAACTTATGATGACGAAGATAAATTGAACCATCGTATCCCGCACAGATTCGAGCCTATTCTGAACAGGGGAACCAAATGGTGCTGTCACTGTGGTCATATCTTGCCCTGGGGAAGAAAGAATGTTCGAAAGTGCTCCGAGTGTGCTGTAATGTGTCATACCCAATGTACTCATTTGGTTCCTGACTTTTGTGGAATGTCTATGGAAATGGCAAACAAGATTTTGACAACTATCAAATCTACAAAGCCTATTAAGCAAGTTCCAAAACCACAAAGCTCAACAAACGCAAGCACGGTACCAGTTCGGGTGAAACTGTTGCCCCAACTGCCTGTGAATCCATTAATAAACAGACCTCAGGAGCAGTTTATTCAGCACCATCAACAGCATTATCCTCAACAGAATTCGCAGCAATACCCACAACATGATGCTCATTTATTCAGTGCAGCGGGTCAAGCTCCAAAAAGCTATGCTCAACAGCAGGTTTACCAAGAGAAAGTCACTGAAATGGAAGAAGACGAGAACTACAGTGCCAAGTTGCCAACGCAGATAACTAACCAATTCCAACCTACCGTTGAATCCCAATATTCCAGACAAACTCATGGCAGACGCCCACCACCTCCACCTATCGAGGCGGCAGCGGAGGAGCCTGTCGATGATCTCAAATACTCTCGTCTTGACTACAATAACTCTTCTCAGCAACCAGAGCAGTTTGGTCTGAGGCCAAGCAATGAACGAGCTGCAGAAACGAGGAATCCTTTCGAGGCTCCAGTACCAGATGAGCTGAGCGACATCACTATGATTAACAGTTTTCACTACGACAATGCCTCGTCCCAGTTTCAGGGTGATAACGAAGTGGGAACAGCAGGCAATGCGATTTTGCAACGACCTTCTCTTGAAACTGCTCACAGCGAACCAAGCAGTGATCATCGCCATCGCTCTCACAGACTGAGACGCCGTAGACGTAAGGTGGGTTTGGATGACTTCCAATTCCTTGCTGTTTTGGGTAAAGGTAATTTCGGAAAGGTTATGTTAGCAGAGTCAAGACATACCCAAAAGCTTTGTGCCATCAAAGTATTGAAGAAGGATTTCATTGTGGAGAATGAAGAAGCTGAGAGTGTCAAGTCCGAAAAGAGAGTATTCTTGACAGCAAACAAGGAAATGCATCCATTTTTATTGAACTTGCATTGTTGTTTCCAGACTGAAAACAGAATCTACTTCGTTATGGAGTACGTTTCGGGTGGTGATTTGATGTGGCATATCCAAAAGTCGAGGTTTTCAGCACGCAGAGCCAAATTTTACGCTTGTGAAGTTTTATTGGCTTTAAAATATTTCCACGATAACGGTATCGTTTACCGTGATTTGAAATTGGATAACATTTTGTTGACTATAAAGGGTCATATCAAGATCGCTGACTACGGTTTGTGTAAAGAGAACATGTGGTACGGTAACACCACCGGGACTTTCTGTGGTACTCCCGAGTTTATGGCCCCAGAAATAATTGCAGGTAAACCATACAGTCGCTCAGTGGACTGGTGGGCATTTGGTATCTTGATGTTTCAAATGTTATTATGTCAAAGCCCTTTCAAGGGCGATGATGAAGATGACATTTTCAATGCTATCGAACATGATGATGTGAGATACCCAATCAGCATGCCACGCCAAACAGTCCTTGTTTTGCAAGCCTTGTTGACTAAGGATCCCGCAGAGAGACTTGGTGGTGGCGAGAGAGACGCATTGGAAATTATGGAACACCAGTATTTCCTGGACGTCAACTTTGATGATATTTTGAACATGCGTATCCCGCCACCATACTTGCCAGAGGTAACAAGCGAACACGACTACTCTAACTTCGATCAAGAATTCACTTCGGAGACCCCAAGATTAACTCCAGTGGACACTGTCTTGACATCGGAGATGCAAGAGCAGTTCCGTGGCTTTTCACATATTTCTGATGATGCTCCAGTCTAATTTAAACGATATTTGAAAAAAATCTATTAATGCAGTGGTAAGAGGATGCAGTATCCGCTTAAAAGTATTTACATAATAATGCAACAGCCAGTTTTCTCTCTCTTAGGTATCCTGTCTTCTTTTAGGACCTGTCTTTCGTCAGGTTGCAGAGAGTTCACTGACGAGGTACACAGTACAACTTCTTCTGTGGACTCGTACTTTTGTAGACCCGGCTTTGTCGCCTGGGCATCAACTAGCAGAGCTGGAAAATGTTCGTTTTCAGACAAAATATCCATCACAGAGAGGAGTTCCAGCCCCCTCCGTTCGGTGTGCTTTTCGTGCCTTGCGCGCAAGACAGTGTCGACCAATGGAGTGAAAATCTTCTCCACATTGTGGTCTTGTTGCGAAGACACCTCGGCAAATGCAATGGCACCATATTTGCTAGCCAACTCCTCTCCTTCTTGATACAGTACCTGGTAAGCATCGTACATGTCCAGCTTCAAACCAGCCACGACGAAAGGTGGGAGTTCGTTGTCCCGCATCATCTTAACGGCTTCTATGTTGTATTCTAGTGCCTCAAAGGACTTTCTGTCAATAACAGAGTATAGGAAAAGAACTGAGCGGGCATTTCTTATTTGCTGAGCTTTGCGTGAAGAATAAGTTTCACTCGCAGATGTACTATCCAAGATTGTGATTTCTGTGTATTTTGCTTTGTTGGTTGAGAAACTGGAATCACTGCAGGCGCAATTGGAGCTCACTTGGGTGTAGTGGAGCTCTTCAGTCTGTGAATGGTGATAGAGGGGATCCTCACCTAAGAACTTGTAGACTAGTGAGCTCTTCCCTATTCCGGTGTGGCCAATGAGAAGAATATCGTAGGCTGTGTTAAGGGTGGCGATTCCGTCAATCACCTTATGCATTTGAATGACAATTATTCTGAGTGGAATGGCCCTACTTTATGTGGTTGAATATATGATGGGCAAGTTCAAGCTGGTGGTTCGGTGCATGCAATAGCAACGGCTTTCCCATGCAGCGATGCTTAGTGTAAAAATAAGTTGGAATACCAAATCCAAGCTTTTTGGGGAAGTTGAAATAGAACACGAGAAATGTCGTGACTTATGTATTTTTTGTAAGATGCACCTGTTCCTGAAAGGGCTTAAAAATTTTTTTTAACAGGACTTTGATTCCATGCTTAGTGAAATATTGCAGGCCTGTGGGGGATAGCATAAAATTACGAGGTGCAAGGCAAAAAAGAAATGTGGCCAAGAAAATATTTTTTCGATTCCAGAATCGCGCCGTTTTAAAGCACCTGGTCAACATGAAAATCACACCGAATAATTTCTCTTGGAGATTATTTCACAAATTTGATGCAGTGGAAGAAGTAGATCTTAGATTAGTTAGGTGAGAATTTATTTTTTAATAATCTTTTGGCCAGAACATTCACGGGGTTGTTCAAGGGAAGCACAGTCACGTAATAAGCCGATGTGCATTGAATTAGGTTACAAACCTGGAACCTTGCGGATTCTCAACGTTTCCGTACCGGGCAACTTTTCAGACCTCCGATGGAAGAACAACCCATTGCTTTGAAGAGGAGCTGATCACCAATAAGACAATATTGAGCGCTGTGAAAATAGAACAAAGTGTAAACCACTGTCAGAATGTCAATGCGCAGAAGCGCAGTTCGTAACGGTCAAAATTTGCTGGCACTGCTATTGCTTGCTTGACAAACGAAGCTGCCGAATCTAAGACATATCAGCTTTTACGAACTATACAGCCACAAAATTGAATTATTCGGCCGTTCATGCTCGGAAAAAAGCGAAACGCCACGGCCATAAATAATCGGTTGCTAACATTCATGCATCTACCTATTTTGTGCAGAAATGAATTTACCTTTTCTCCACGATGATGCTAGAGATGCAGAATTTTCCTGGGTAAAGTTTCCTGTTCGGCGAAAAGGCCCAAAATTGATGGCTACTTCATTAACACGATCTGCTTTTTTAGTTTTACGTCGCGGTAAAAGTGTGCATTGATATTTGTAATTTTCTTATTCATCATCAGACTCCAAGTACTGGGAGTAATCCTCGACAGATGCGAAGACTGGCAAACTCAGCAACTTGGGCTTCTTGAATTTCTTTTGGCCTCCATCGCTCGGCCTCTTTTTGCCGATTAATTCCGTTTCGCTTTCTTCTTCGGACTCTTCTCCGAGCATTCTAGGTTCATCATCGCTATCTATTTCATCATCGCCCTTAAAATCAAACATGTCAGTTTCTTCTTCTTCCACATCGATTTCTTGTAACTCCTTATCTTCAAGCTCATCTTCGTCAAAGCTTGGAATATCATCACGGTTTTCCTCACCATCATCCTCTCCTTCGCTCATGTCGGAAAAGTCTGCTTCGTCAAAATCAGAAAAGCCTTCTTCATCCGAAAGGCCCTCAACATCTGGTTTCAGCTTGACCAAAGCATCCCAAACCTCGGAATCATCCAAGCCTACTTCCTCATCGTCATCTTCTGGCTCATCAACTGAGTCTTTTTTCGTTCTGATCTTTCTGGAATTGCCAGCGAAGTAGTGATAGAAAAATTGCTCATCAGGTCTGATGTCTTCGGCTTTCTTAGACAACCAATCAATGGTGTTGACGGGAACCTCATTAGAGGCAACATTTGTGGCCCTAACAAGTAACGAGCCTGTATGACCACCACCAAGAGGCTGCATGATGGAGGAACCCTTGGAGTTGGCCTTTTGCTTGACGTTTTTGTAGACAAATCTGTCCAAAAAGTGAGCCAACGTGAATAATCCCAAGTCAGGTTTTGGCTGCTCTTTACCCTCAAGCAAAGATTCTGCGTAGATAGAAACACTAGGATGGTAGTAATTGAGAAATTGAGAAATCTCCCACAAGCAAGACTTGTTAGCGTTAGCGTATTCGGGGTTTCTCTTTCTAGGGTCGTATCCTGCTTCAGATGTCATGGCGACATCTGCTTCTTTCTTTTCAGTCCCAACTTCAGTGTTGAAATCAGGTCTTGCATCCTTGTGCTCCATCAATTCGAGAATCTGGGGGAATGTCTTACTTAACTCCATGAGCAAATAGAACATACCAGTGATAGCTCCGATGTTGATCCAATGCGAGCAGATTTGCAAGATTCTATGCACAAATGCCAAAACTCTTGGGACATTCTGAATGTCGCTTTTCAAAGACTTGAAAAGAAGGTTTAAGTAGATACCCTGCTTGGAAGAGGTGACCAATCTTGGATCCATCAAAGATTCGTAGAGGGTTCTGTAGTATCTGTCAGTATCCAAGTCCTGCTGAGAGATTATGTGCTGTACCAAGACTAATGCTTGAACGGAAGTGTTGAAGTTAGTGGAGTGAGTGATTTTGTATAAGGTATCCAAGTGTTTCATGTAGATATCAGATGGCAAGTCTGCAAATGGGAATGCACGATTCAACCCTGTAAGCAAAGCAGAAAACATCTTGGAGCTTCTCTCTTCAATGATTTCCTCCTCTGTTTTTTCTTCAACTTTGACGGATCGTCCACCCTTCTTACCCTTCTTGAAGGCTTTTCTATTGTTTTTCCTTCCCCTTTCACTAGTTCCCAAAACCTTATCCTCCTTTTTGTCTTTGAGTGCTGGGTCAGACTCGTACAAGATTTTTTCAAACAAAGAAAAATAAGTCTTGACCAAAGCATTAGCCAAATCTGGTTCTTTCCTTGTCAAAATAGTTTGATTAAGAGTGAGAATGGTGAAGTATTGTGCATGGTAATCGTTAGATTTCTGAAGAACCATATCAGTGACAGCGTCAGTAACGATCTTTTTCATGGCAGGATGTGCTTGCTCCAACTGAAGAATCTGGTATGAAGTCTTTGCAGCGACCTTGTTCTCAACATCACCAAGCTTGTTAACACCCAATCTAAGCAAGTTCGCTTCTTGTTCTGGCTTGGCCTTTAACAAATCAAAGATGTGAGAAACAACATTCATACGAACATGCAAAATTGGATCGTGCGACAAGTGTTCAAGGATCTGAATGAACTTGAAGTAGCTCTTTTTGAGGTAATCCTCAAACCATGCCAAGGCAACCTTCTCGTCGCTGGCTTCCTTAGAGAGTTGTTGCTTGAACAAGGACATAAGTTTTCTGTCTGGCAACAAACCGTTCATAAATAAATCTTTCATGGCATCGATGGCCTGCAAAGCAGCCGTTCTAGACTTCTTTTCACAGTACGATAAAAGAGTATCAAAAGCTTTGATATTATGCAAAGGAGCTTCCTGAACCAACAAAGTCAAGGCGGAGATTTTATCGTTCAAGGTACCATCAGAGAGAATCTGTGACAAAAACTTTCTTTGAGAGTTGTTGGAAGCAAACTCCTCCAAGTATGTCTTGTTTTCTTGGTCTACAATGGCCTTCGCTCTTTCTGTGAGTCTCTCCAAGGCAAATCTGTCCAATTTCTCTGGATTTTCAATTGGCGTGGTTTCGATATTGTACCAGTCGATTCTGTTTTCGATTTTAAGCTTGGCACTGTTGACAGAATTTAAATTGGTGACCTTATCCGAAACTAAATGTTTCTTGAGCAGCGAAATCTGGACCTGAACGTCTTCCTTGGATTTTTCCTCCTCCTGCTCTTCTTCCTTGACTTCCTCCTCCTCCTTCTCCTCCTCATCTTCTTCCTCCTCCTCTTCTTCTTCTTTCTCTTCAGGCATTGATGCATCCTCGTCACTGATAACTTCCACTTCGCCCAGGAATCCAAGTCCCTTCATGAAGTTGGAAATATCTGACGTCAATTCTTTATCGTTAGCGGAATCGCCAAATTCAGTCTCACTCTCCTCATCTTCTAAGCCTTTCAACAACTCCAAGTCCTCTTCGGAAGCTCCAAGAGCCAAGGCCTCACGCTTCAAAATCTCGTCAATAGATTCAGATCCTTGCGTTCTGCCCTTGCCGTTCTTAAAAGATTCTATCTTTGAAGGCTTCGGTGTCTGTTTCTGCGACGATCCATTCTGTTTACTATTCTTCGTCTTTTCAGAGCCCTTACTCTTTTTCTTTTTAGAAGGGCCCTGCGAAAGTTTCGAAGAGATCTTGTCCTTCAAATTGGACAAACTTAGCTCAGAACCTTCCATAGTCGGTGGGTTTGAAGAATAACTCTGAATACTGTACTGGGGAAAAAACCCATTCGATGCGATGGAGATCACGTGCTAAACAGCATTTGAGCTCGTGACCAGAGCTAGTGTAGATACTTCCAGAGAAGCATATGGCATCCGGTGCCTCATTCGAGAAAACTTAGAAGTCATTTCTTGTGTTCAGAATGTGTTCTATTGAATACTGGTAGATAATTTGCGTTAGGAGCATGGATCTCAATAACTCTATCCAAAAACAACAATACTATATACTAAGAGACCAACAAACACTCTAATAAGCAACCAAATGCCACTAGGGGTTGTTGGTTAAGTTTGACCATATGAAAGCCAGGACACACTTACCCTTTACGTGTCGAGCAAGTGCAAGTTCATAAAGTTGAATAATATCCGCAAGTGTGCGAAATTCGCATGACTTGACTATAGCAAGGAAGTCCGGATCATCCGCCTATTCGCAAGTCACCTGGTGCGAGACAGATATGACCGGAAAAACTAACGCAACTCTTAGGATACATGCAGGATATACGTCAAGGCAACCCGAACGGAATAAATTCATCGAAGTAACTTCACGAATAATACTGGAAGCTCGGAAGAATTTTCGATTTTTTTGACAAAAATCTCCTTCTTCAACTGCCCCGTCTACTGATAGATGCATTTTCGCGGCAGCAGAGCCAACGGAGTGGCAGCATTTCAAATACGGCATGCACTACGGAAAAACCTGTCCCCACTTTTTCCGGACTGCAGGCGGAACAAGATACCCCAATTTCTCCATGAACCGATAAAAGGCCGTTGAATTCGTGGGCGCTCTTTTTCCTTCCTCATATACTTTTATCTACTCTCACTCTACTCAGTCATTAAAACATCTTCCATTAATATTTTCAAGTGCCAAATGACAACGTCCGAACAATGGCCAACGTTTCTGGCCACAGAGATTGCAAAATCCTCCTCCGATATTTACAATATGCCCTGTCCATATATACTTTCAAAGAAAGTTTTGGGGACAGGATCATACTCTCACGTCTATGAGTGCAAAAACTCAATGAGTGGTGCCCACTATGCTGCCAAAAGGTATAGCAAGAAACTCGTCTACGGTATGGAGCTGATGCTCCAGTCAGAGTTCCAAATCCTCAAGTCAGTGCTGAATGGACACAAGAACATTCTTCTGATGGTAGACTACTTTGAAACCTCAGAATATTTCTACTTGGTGACAGACCTAGCAAACGGAGGTGAACTTTTTGAGAGAATCACATCCTCTCCAGAAGGCAAGCTTACGGTCACCGAGACTCGTCGAATTCTCTCGACTCTCCTCTCGGCCATAGTTCATCTCCATAGCAACAACGTTGTGCACCGCGACATTAAGGCAGAAAACATTTTGTTTGCAAGCCGTAGCTCCAGAGAATCGCTGTTGTTGTTGGCAGACTTCGGCCATGCTAAATGTCTCGCCGAGGGAGAATTGGCAACTGACTGCAGCGGAACACTCAGTTACTTGGCTCCAGAAGTGATTTCTAGGTCAGGCCACAGCTTTCCGGTGGATATGTGGGCTGTTGGTGTACTCACATACTTTATGCTCAGCGGATTTATGCCTTTTGACTGCGACACTGATGAAGAGACGAAAGAGCTCATCTCCAAGGCTGATTTCGTGTTCGAGCCCAACGAGTACTGGGGTCATGTTCCTCAAGAAGCAAAAAATTTTATTGCAAAGTGCTTTCAACTTGATCCTGCAAAGAGATTGACAGCTTCTGCAGCACTTAGACACCCTTTCATTACAGATACGTCGATCACACCAAGCGCCTCTCAAGTCTCGTTTCAGAAACTCCACGACGCTGTCTGGAAACTCCACAAGAATCAGCGCTCTTTGACCAACCTCATGGCGCTCCTGGCTAGGTTCGACACACCTTCTTCGCAATCTTCTAGACTATCATTGGAGCCTCTCCACCACACACTTTTGGGAGAACGTTGTTACTCACCAGAGACCGTCACTACATTCACAACTCCCGTTTCCTCAGCTGCTGTGTCCAGACAACACTCACTGAATAGCATTCATACTCTGCCGGTTATGAAGTTAAGCCTGTCAGTCGCTGGCAGAAATGGCAAGGCTAGCTTTGTTATATAAATAGTAATGGACAATAATGATCTTCATGAGATGGTATTCTTATTAAGTGGAGTTGAAGCAAAGTGCAAGAACATGACGCCCGTAGGCTCACGCTGGTCATGAGACAACAAGTATTAGAAACAGAGCTGACAGTGGCGCCTGTTGAGTTCCCACTAAGCGAATGTGGGTATCTATTGAGCAAAAAAGGTGATTCTTGAAGCACATTATGAAACGTGAAATTAAAATATAAATATTTATCATTTCATGAAGTTTTAGATATCTTGAGCGAAAATCAGCTTCACTTCTCATGCCAGTCACTGAAAGAATCATAAACAAAGGTTTCATTATACATATAATCGCAACTACAAATGCTTTTGACAATTCGGAAGCAAAAAGAAGTCGTATTGACGAAAATCAACTTTGACAGCTGATGAAAGACTCCGTTGACTCCGACCTGAAAGAGATTTTAAATAAGATTTCGACTCAAGACATTGCCTGAACAATTAGCTTTTGAATGTGAAGATAGCGATGACTTCACAGGCATCATCACTGAAAAGTTCAAGCTATCGTTTTTCGAGATGTCGTTCATGAACATAATTCTTCAAAGGGCGAATTACATTTCTGCTAATTTAACTTGTGAAATCATTCAAAACCTTCATAATCAACACAGGCAGACACAAGGTGTCTGAACAGATTGCAGAAGTATTCGTGACAACAATCAAGCATTGTTCCAGAGTCAATGAGAGGGATGAAGGAAGAGCCAAGTTTATGGCAACTGCCGACTTTTTCAAATCAAAAGGTTTGCCAATTGAGGCAGCTTATCCTGCCTTGCCATTCAAATCATCAAACATTCACAAGAATGCAAGTGCTTTTCCAGATAAAGGCAAGAAATCAGCAATCAATAGGATCATTGCCTTCGTCAACCGGGAGAACAAAATTCATGCATTTTGAATGAAATTCTATATTGTGAGCGATAGCCATATCTTCAACGACTATATCAACGTACATGATGACGTTGTAGACTCTTATACACAAAAGCTAAGCAAGTATATGCCAAAATGAAGCCAGAAGGTTTTGATGATATTCACTTTCGTGGTTTCAATGATTGGATTGCATCTAAAATCAAGAAACATAAGGAGTTGATGTTGCTGGAGGTAAGCATCAACTGCTTCTTGACACCAGAATGGATAAAGATCTGAGATCATCAGAAAGATCATGATGATTGAATGTGGCAGTAATGCAAATATTTTGGAACAGCATGTCAATAATCCTTAGCACCCTCGGCTCTACTCACATCGTGGATTCAACAAGTTCATGCTCGATGACTTAACCAAGTACTCGCAGAAACGAATCCTTTCTGAAAGAGTCACAAAAATTTGGTATCACAAGTTTCTTCTGAGATGATCAGGCGTAATGATGCCTATTTAAATCTCGTGGAATTGAGTTTTCTTTATCAATTACTTCTCTTCGTCCATGCCTGTGGGCCAAATCTCGGCATCAGTTTATTAGATTCACAGATCTTTTCTCCCCAAGATCACAATCAGGATGTCGAGGGTCGCTTACTCCATATTCCTACTCATGGGCATATGCTATTTACAAGTTCGAAGGACGGTCCAAGATGGTTGTAGGTACGCCCAGACTAGCACACCAATACGATATGAGCGAGGAATGTGCTGCAAGATTGCAGTAGGACAAAGGCTGTTTTGTGTACAACAAAATCTAGCACGTTCCATCGTTTTCTTTGACCCAGATATTGACTGCTTACACTTTTTGGTCACCATTTAAGTCTTCTAGAGTATCTATTTATCTTTACCTGTCACAGAGTAGAGGTATAGGAGCCATTCGCGATAGTCCCATTAGATATGCACACCAGAATCAGTACATTTAATCAGCATCAGTACATCATAGCAACTTGATAAAAAACTTTGCCAATTAGATTGCTTTCTCCTTCTATATTTCTTGTATAATGTCCTGGGACCAAGTCACATTCACGCTTCCTGCCCGCTCCAAAGGCTGCTACCTTATCACCGATGAGGTGTTGAGAAACGTTCCTCAGATAAAAGACTATAAGGTGGGCCTATTACACTTGTTTCTCCAGCACACCTCCGCTGGTTTGACACTCAATGAGAACTGCGATCCGGATGTGAGAGAAGATATGACCTCGTCACTCGACCGGATGGTGCCAGAGGGTGATTTCTACATCCATGCTGACGAAGGTCCCGACGATATGCCTGGACACGTCAAGAGTACCACTGTGGGTGTGAGTCTTTCCATTCCAATTCTGAATGGACGCCTTGCTGTGGGCACATGGCAAGGTGTGTACTTGTGTGAGTTCAGAAAGTACATGCATAGAAGGAAAATCGTCGCCACTATTCAGGGAATGAAGAAGTAGTTCATGTACAGACGATTGAGACACAAAATCCAAGAATTTGAAATCTGCCTAGACCAGCTCTGCGCTGGCCTCGTATTTCAGAATACTGTAGTCACGTAGAGTGTCTGCCTTATGCTGATCCAAATGCTCGAGCAGCGACTCGAGCTCAGACCGTCTTTTCCATACCTGATCAGTGAGCAAACTGTGCCAGCCATTATGACGCAAACACTTTCTTCGATCACTCAAGCACACGGTCCCAACATATTTCGATGCACCATCTTCGCCGTAATGGTCCACGACATTGTCAATGTCCTCCTTGAAAGTTTCGTAGACGTCGGTCAGGTTGACCACACGTTTGTACTCTTTCGTCATGGACTCCTCTGCAAGTTTCGGGTCAAAACAGCACAAATCGATTTTTCTCAGCTTGGTCTTTTTCTTCTTGCTCTTCTTGGTCTCGTCACTTTCGATTGCTGGCTCCATCTTCTGTTGTAGCTTCTCGTTGATGATTCTCACCTTCTCCTTGATTTTCACCAAATAGGCAGCTTTGAGCTCGGCAGTATCAAGAAGCTCTTGAATACTCTGCTTCCTGTCCTTGCTGACTGTGAGTTCCTGTCTGATCTGTACTGGCAACTTGTCCATGTCAAGCAGTCGAACCTCAGGGAGCTCGGGAAATTCCTGCCCCATTTTCGTCAAGTCTTCGTAGGTATCGCTGTATGTGATGACTAGCTTGATGTCTTTCTCTGTCAAAGAAACTGATCCGGTCAACCTGTCTCTGAGAAACTGTAACCCACACTCTTCAGAACAGTACTTTGATTTTTCGTTTTTCCGGATAGGATTGTAGCAAGTCGGGCGACGGCACTTGCGGTTCCACTTGGTAGTTCCTAGCCCTTGCCACTGGCAGAATTTACAGAAGAAACTGTCGATGAGCTTCTGGTATTTTATGTTGATCTTCATGCACTTAAAATGGAACCACTCCTCACATCCATCGCATCCAACCATGAGCTCTCCGCCGTGGTCTGGCTTGCGACATAAACAGTAGACTTCTTCACAGTAGAGGTTATACTTTGGAGCTGCTTTGAACTTCTTGTACTGCTTGGCGATATCCTCAGTGGAGTCGATATCATCGTTTTCTCTAGTTCGTTTGGATTCGTGTTCTCTGAGGACGCTGGGGGACTTGGAATTCTTCTTGCGAACTAAGTCGAGGTCGACGTCTGGGTCGGACGCTACTATATCGCTGGGCGTTTCTTCCTTGATGGAGTCGGCCATGGTGGTGATAACAGTGACTTGATTAGGATGTGTGTGCACATTACCTAGTATTTTGGCTGTATGTCTGAACTAGCGTCGCAGTGGTTACAATAGAAATTAATGCTTGAGTTACTAATTTCTTAAAGAGTTGTAAATAATCCTGGAGAGATATTTGAATTGCAAGAGAAGAATATGTGCTTTTATAGTTTGGTATTCATGCAATCCCACTATGTGTTTGTCATAAAATTGTTTGGCCAGTAGATTGGTAATGTGGTGCGAAAGAGTAAACTAGTGAATTTGAGCCGGGGAAGTGAAACACAAGTATACTCTCAAGGTGCAAAAAATGAAGTACAGAGAGAAAACTTAATGACGGCTGGATCAAATTGTCACGTTTTTGTCGTAACGTACTCAGTCAATCTGCAAGGAACTTGCAATATCAAAGGAGGCCTCTATTCTCACGTGGAAGACTAATCAAACATCACGTAAACCATGTTGTATATGGAATCAACCATTGATTCCATTATATAGTATTGAAATTAATCCAAGACAAAAGTATGACTCAGACTGTCACCTTACCAGTGAAAACCTCTTTTCAAGTACGCAGATGTTCGTTTAGTTGGAAGTACCAGGTTAAATGGTTATATTGGACCGAAAATTGAGTGCGAATAAATTAAAATTAGCAATTTCCAGAGTTCTATCAAAACCTATCACCTAGCAGATACAACTGGTAGCACGTAAATCAGAGAACTAACAACTACAATCTTTAAAGAATTACAAAATTTTGATTGAAACAAAAAAATGAAATTAGTTCCTTGATTAATCGGGTATCACTCCACTTTTAATGGGTGGCTGACTGTGGCTGAGAATACCATAAAAGGCTACAGCTCAAAATTTTGAACAAAGGAACCCATCAATTATCCAAACTTTACTCCGTATGCCTTCTTCAGACTCATATCACTATAGTAGAGAAGTGAACAACATCCAAATCTCTCTCGACAGAGTTGACGTGCCAGGCTTTCGAATCATCAATGGGTACACATTTCCATTGGCATTGGTGGTCAAGTCTTCGGATTTATCTAATACCAATGCTACCAAGAAATTTCTCGAACAAATATCATCAGAGGGGATTATCACAGACTTGCTAAATAAACATGGCGCCATTTTATTACGAGGCTTAGGTGACTCATCTGCTCAAGGCTTCTCGAAGTTTGTCACAGCAATCGAAACTTCAAGAGGCAGAGTGCCATTTCAGCAGATTGGATTAGCCGGGAAAAGACACCAGAAGGCCGAAAATGTATTCACTGCTAACGAAGGCCCACCAAATGTCAGATTCTACCAGCACAACGAATATGCTAGATACAATCATTTTCCCAGCAATATCAATTTCTTCTGCAACAAAGTAGCACCAATTGGAGGAGGCAGCCCCATTGCCAGTTCAATTGAGTTGTTTGAGCTAGTCAACCACGAAATACCTGAGTTTATTCGGGAATTGAGCGAAAAGAAATTGATCAGTGTTCAACTATATCCAAGTAAGACTTTCCAATCTAGTGCAGCCAAAGGCAACGAGTTCTACTGGGAAGGCAAGGACTCTTTCGGACACGAACTCGAGGAAGGTGACTCCATAGAGCAGATGAAGCAAAAAGCGGAAAGGCAAGTCAGAAAATTGACTGATGATTTCTCATGGAATCAAGATGGTTCCTTAACCGTCAGGCAGCACTTGCCTGCATTTCGCCAGCATCCTGTTTCCAAGAAACCAGTATTCTTTAACGGTCTTCTCGGCCGGTACGGTACCTCTAAAGACCGAGAGGCTTTGGACCCTCCGTACAAGGGCTCCGATGGAGGAATCTATATGCCTACAACCTATGAAAACGGAGAACTTGTTCCACGTAGGTATTTGGAAAAAGTACCAGAGATTTCCAAAGAGATAGAGTTCAACCACATTTGGGAGGAGGGAGATCTAATTCTCATTGACAACTACCAGGTGTCGCACGGCAGAGAGCCTTGGCATGGTGGGGAGAGAATTGTTTTGGTCAGCATGTGGGATGACGGAGCCAGAAAGCCCCGTGAATATACAATCAGATGATTAAAGTAGCAATTTAATATATATTTTTGAAAAAAAAGAAACGTAAAGAAGAAGCCTGCCGTTCTTTCATATTCGGTCCCAAACGGCTGGACGGTAAGAATAAAAGCAATTAGTGTAAGCATCGGGCCGACATTTCATGCGCCACCTGCATACAACATACTTTTGTGATGGATTTCTTGACAGGTCATCGGTAAAGCAGACTTATCTGCAGAAAGAAGGAAAACAATCGAACGAAATCAGGAAACACCCGTACACCGCTTACTTATAATAGGGTTGCACCTCGGATTCATCCTCTTCGGCTGCAGGAGAAGCTGCGCATATAAGACCCCAGAAAGATCTTCCCAACATTATTTAACGGTTTTTTTTATATTTAGCGTTTTCAAACACACTTGAGTTGGTATTTTTGAATATTTTGCCGACAATTTGTTAGCTTCACCATGGTAATTCAGACAGACAGCTCCGTTGAAGCTCATGAGAAAAGCGACCGTGAGTCGTTTAGTCAAGATGAAGAAATCACCGAACCTCAGGCCTTTGACGGTGATCTTGAAAACCAAGTTAGCGAGGCTGACGTTGCTTACGTCGCTTCTCAGGCCTCTATTGCCAGAACTTTAAGTAGAAGACTCTCTGGTGCAGAGGAATTGTACAGGGAAGCCAGCCAGTCGAAAGCACCACTTCCAAGTATGGGAGGAGGAAAACCACTTCCACCAAATCTTCCAGATAGGGACCCATATGCTGTTGAGTGGGACGGCAAGGAAGACCCTGAATTTCCACACAATTGGTCGTTGATGAGAAAAGTGAATGTTTGTTTCTCCACGGTAATTTCTGCATTGGCCGTTGCGGTCGGATCTGCCTTTTTTGCAGAGGCTTCCCAGTCAATCATGGCTGTTTATCATGTCGGCTGGACCGTGGCTACTCTCGGAGTTTCGTTGTTTGTTTTCGGTTTTGCATCTGGTCCGGTCGTATGGGGTCCTCTCTCGGAGTTGTATGGTAGAAAGCCGATTTTGTTAATTTCCATGTTCGGGTACACCTGTTTTAGTTTTGCAGTCGGAGCTGCTAAAGATATCCAAACGATCATGATCTGCCGCTTTTTTGCTGGTTTTGTTGGTGCCGCTCCCTTGGTGGTAGCCCCAGCTTCCATGGCTGATGTGTTCAATGCTTCTACCAGAGGTAAGGCCATGACAAACTTCTCGATGGTGTTATTTGGTGGTCCAATGATAGGTCCCATCTTGGGCGCTTTTACTGTGAAGAACCCACACTTGGGGTGGAGATGGACCTCGTACTTCTGTGGAATCATCGGTGGTATCAGTGTGGTGGCTATTGCTCTCACTATGGAAGAGACCCACCATGGTGTGATTTTGGCCAGAAGAGCGGAAATTTTGAGAAGAAGGACCGGCAACTGGGGCATTCACGCTCCTCACGAGACCGTGTCTTTGTCCATTAAGGAAATTTGTGAAAAGAACATTGCTAGACCGCTTGTCATGTTGTTTACCGAGCCAATCTTGTTTTTGGTTACTCTTTACAACGCTTTTATCTACGGATTGCTTTACTTGTTCTTGACTGCTGTTCCTTTAATATTCTCGAGGAGGTACCACTTTATCCTGGGTGTTGCTGAACTTCCCTATATTGCCATGCTTATTGGCATTTTCATTGGTGGAATCCTCAGTATTTATTTGGACAGAAGATATATTACTGCTATGAAGAAGAATGGCGGAAAACCAGTTCCGGAAGAGCGCTTACCTCCTATGATGTTGGGAGCATTCTTGTTCGCTGGAGGTTTGTTCTGGTTGTGTTGGACCGGTGACTACCCTGACTCTGTTCCATGGATTGTTCCTACCATTGGCACTGCTCCAATTGGTATGGGTCTTATCCTCATCTTCTTGCCATGTCTCAATTACATCATTGACTGTTACTTGTTTTTCGCCGCTTCCGCGTTGGCTGGAAATGCATTCTTGAGATCCGCCTTCGGTGCAGCATTCCCTCTTTTCGCTCTTCAAATGTTCGAAAACATGGGAATCAAGTGGGCAGGTACACTTTTGGGATGTGTTGCAGTTGCATTAATCCCAGTGCCTTTCATGTTCTACAAGTACGGTAAGCAATTGAGACAAAAGTCGAAGTGGGCCTTTGACTTGTAAGCCTGTCATTATTGACCAAATTTTCATCATTCACATTTAATAATACATTAGCATCATTCATTCTTTCAATAAGAAGTGGTAGCCCGTTTCGCTTTTCTCTAGCCATCAAGTATTTCTCGAATTGAGTTGTTGTACTACAAAGTTACACTTACAAGACGAAATCAAAATCTCCATAAACTTTTATAGTACAACAAAAATAGTATCTATTCATTCATTTGGACATCCTCTGACTTACGTTGTCCAGATTCATCCATAGTGTCACTCTTTTCTTCCTGCTCATCCTCTTCTTCATCCTCCTCTCCCTCATCTAAAAGAGTCTTTGGCTTGTAGATTTCTAGCAAGTTATCATCGCCTGCAGTTGCAAAGAGATTTGGAATTTGAGGATGAACGCTAACATCATTAATTCTGTTGGTGTGACCGCCGTGAATGAACGCCAAACATGGATCTTCAGCGACTCTGGTTCTTCTCTTTGATTCAGTGGCATCCGTACTAGGGTAGGAAAGTTCTTCAGACAACTTGCTCAAGTCCCAAGTGATAACACGTGTGTCCAAACCCCAGGAATATAAATAGCTGGGCTCGCTGCACTCATCCCAGATCAATCCCACCACGGAGTCGTTGTGACCGAAAAACTTTCTGATTGGCTCCCTGGGTTTTCTAGCATCATACAAGTTCACCAAGTTGTCCTTACCACCAGTGACAAAAAGCGAAGATATAAGTGGATGGAGCGAGATTGCGTTCTGAATATGGTTGTTGTTGATCTTGATCGCTGGTGACTCCTCTGGAGCACGAATATCGTGGATTTGAGTTGTGAAGTCGTCAGCAACAGAACCAAAAAGAACCTTGGCAGCAGTGCTGTAGCTAATATCGTTGATCACGGCTGAGTGAGAGGTGAACTCCTTTACTGGTGCCGAGTTCTTGGCGATATCCCAGAGGGCAATTTTCGAGTCGTTGGCTCCAGACAAAAACTCGGTGTCTGTCACCCAGTCCAATGCATAACCTTCGCTGGAATGAAACGAAAAATCTACAGAAGGCTCGCCATTGAAGTTGTACAAGTGTACAGTGCCCTGGTTGTCGAAAGTGACTAACTTGTCACCCTTGGGAGAAACCTTGATTTTGTTAACTTCGCCTGGATGTTTCCATGACTGCAATATTTTGAAAGAGTCTGAGTCATCACCGCTCAATGGAATCGGTATACTGTCGCCCACGGCAAATTTGCCAAAGTCGGGAGCTAGCGTGCTGGGTAAATCCAATTGGGCCAATTTGACATGGTCTCGTTCTCTGCCCGAAGTGTTCGTGCCCAACACCAACTGGACGGAAATTTTGTTTTTGGTCTCTGATACAGAATAATTAGGCAAGAATTGCACGGCCAACAGCGGCGTCTCTAACGCATGGGTGTGGATGGTGTCGTAGAGGAGGGGAACGGTTTTCTTCCAGATTTTGAACTCCTCGTTGATGACTTTTTCACGCAACTGGTGCTCGGCGACAATCTGCTGCTCTGCAATGGCCATTGAATCCACAGCGACCATCATTATTGAGTTTCTTGTTGGCTTTAGTGCTAATACTGTTGATGAGTACTTTAAACTTGAGCGGTCCATGGGTGGAGTTGCACCCTTACACCACGATAAGCCAGAACTGGCTACTGGATAAGAAGTCTTGGTGGGAGAGAGACGATAAATATTTGTTATGTTTATTATATGAAATTGCTTTGTATCTTCGTAGTTTGTTTATTTGCCAGATTCTATAGAATTTGGTGATATTGGTGGCTAAACATTTTCTCATACTTTAATGAGTTTACCTTTAAATTAAAACATTCAATCAACTAGTTGGATTGAATGAATGGGGAAAGCGCATGAAAGAAATGATATAGGCACCCACTTCAGTATTTCTTTCGTCAAGGCAAAATGAGTCTCAGCTAAGTTGCTAAATTTGGGCACTGACTGACTATATCACACCTCCACCCAAGTCCTCTACATCTTCTTGAATGTCAAAAACCTGGCTGAACGTATAAACAGTTCCGTAAATCAACACTCCACCGACTATGGTCAACACAACGGCGGTCTTGGTGAGGATGAGCGAGTGGTGCAATACTATAGGCAAGTAGAAACCAGTGACCAACAACGCAGCAGATAAAAACTGGCCAAACTCCTTGATGACCAGCGTCTGTGACGTTGTATAAGGATCGAAATTGAAGTCGTAGTCGCTCAGATTGAACGCTGCCCGAGTGATTATCACAGGCAAGTACGCTACAGCAAAGATAATTCCGTCCACAATTGGGAACCAATTGCCGTAGACGCCGGCGAGAACAACCAAGAGGAATCCCATGGAGAGAACCACCGAGAGGCCGATGATCTTGTTAAGCGGATTTTTCTTGAAATCTAGTGTGGAATTCATATGGCCTGGTGGAGTTAAGTGAAATCCGGGATAAGGCTGGAAATGACACCTGAAGTGTGTGCACGTGACCCTTAGCACTGTAGGCTAGTAGGCGTTCCAGTTAAGATAGGTCAGGATCATTGATTTTGATTGAAATAAGACGATTAAAATGAGGAGAATACCTGGAGCCGACGTGAAGTCCAAAATATGTTGTGTGTTTCAAGGTTTTCCATGGAGTTCACTATCTACATAATATAAATGTTGGCTGAGCAAGGGTTTGGACAATTCGACAAATCAACGAGTAAAATATATTTTCCATCAAGACTATTGAAAAAATCATCTATATCAAATCTGAATACATTTTAATTCCATCTTATCACAAGTAGAGCAACCATTCATTATTACAATCACTGGTCGTTACCTACATTGACTGTAGTGCATACATGGAAACAATCAAGAAGTCAGTATCTACCAGTCTACCGAAATACCCAAAATGGCATTTGACGAACTTCTTCGGCCGCAGGTCAAGCAGGCATTGGAATGTGATATTGTGCCACCGCCTGGATTTGCCGCTGGGTCCATAAATTCGAAAAAAGCGGTACCGGTCAAAAAGCCATTGGAGTCCGAATTAGATCAGCTCAAGGTCAAGAAAGCATGGGAAGTCGCCACTGGCCCAGCCAAGAGCATTCCAGTGAACTTAATTATGAGTTACATGACAGGAAATTCCTTGCAAATCATTCCTATAATGATGACGTTGATGCTATTCTGGAACCCATTGAAGGCCATATTCACAGAAACTGGTCCAGCATTCCGTGATTTGTCCAACAAGAGAAACTCCAGTGAAATCATCTTGCCAAGAATTGTGTTTGTTCTATGTCAATTGGCCAACATGGCGGTTGGTGTGTGGAAGTTAAACAAGATGGGATTGGTGCCTAACGGTGAAGCTGACTGGTTGGCGTGGAAAGTGCCTGCTAAGGTTATTGAGCGCTTGGCATTTGAACTGTAGGTTGGCGATGTCTTGTCATGCTATTCTCTTGCATTCTAGTGCCGATCTATAATTTTATGAAAATATACATTCTATGACCACTACTGTATGTGATGTCAAATCTGGCTAATTTTCTTTTTTACTTGGAAGCAGCAACTCTTGAAATGCTAGAGGACTCTCCCATATCCTTTTCGAAGATCTGTTGTAAGTTGAACTTCTCATAGCGAAGGTAGTCCGAGACAACGCTCATTCCGATATTGTTCTTGTAGCACTCTACCATGATCAACTTATCGTACTTTTTCAAGTCGACCTTGTGGCCATGGTCTCTTCCCACACAGTTCGCAATTGTCTTGATGATATCCTCTTTCTCAAGGGTGTTGAAGTTTCTTCTGGTGACCTGGATAGCAAAAGTTACTGGTTTCTGGTCCTTTTCCTGGTGAAAGTGTGGCTTCAACACCTTCTCTGCTAACTTGACCAACTCTTCCTGGGAAGCAGATACAGAGAAAGTAATTGGCGTCAACTTTTGAGTGAAACGAGTGTTCTTGGCCTTGGTGGTAGATACCTCCTCACATAACTTGTGCACAAGCTCAGCAGGTTCTATTGGCTTCTTTGTCTTGATGAAAACAAGACACTCGCACCCTAGATCAATCGGCTGGAGTATAGACTTAGTGCTTTTCTTGTCTTGGCCCTTTGTGTTTTCCAACTCTGCAAGTTCCTTTTTGATCTTGTCCTCCACAGACAATTCTTCCTCTTTTATCTCGCCTGAGTCTTCCTTGGGCTCCTCTTCAAGCTCATTTTCCCATCCAGGATACCATTTGTCAACTTTCTCCGAGAAAAGGTTCATCAATTCCTTTCTGCATCCCTGCTCTCTGCCTCTATTACAGGTAGCATAGACTCCACTGGTATTTGGGTCGATGAATCCACTGACTTTATACTTTTTATTTCTATTTCCTCCACTGGAATCCGACTTTCTCTTTCCCATATTCAGACTGAACCTCTATCTTTTTTCTTTTCCTCTATTGCCCGCTATAGACCTGAAGGCTGTAAAAGAATTTCTCGCTTCCAATGCCATCAAGTCTATGCGCGTTCTTAACTATACAGACTCCACATTTCACTCTCTCAACATCAATTAGAAAGTCACCCAATGGTTATTGCCGAAGATGCTTTTACCATCCAAGAATCAATAAGCTTATGGCACTTACCGTTCGATGTTCTCGACTTGATACTTCAGAAAATCACATTTGTTGATTACGTTCATCTTATCCAGACCAATACAAAGCTCCGAAACGTGCTAGATAACCACCATCTGTACGAAACGGTGTGGAAGGCAAACTTCGCTGATGTTTTGGAAGCATACGAATGGCCATATTCAAACGAGCAGGAGATGCTGGTGGGGAGAAAAGAGCTCTATGCGACGATTGGAGAGGTAGAGCAGTTTCTCATCAAGATACGAGGTATGATCCACGAATTTGGCAAAGAATACATGACAAAGCCATTCTTCTTGCCAAATCAAGATCCGGCCCTCGAATTAATTGCACCTGAAGTGCGGAATGCTATGAATGAGGTTCTTGAGGAAGCTTACGTGAAGTATGCGATCAAAAGTAAGTACTTTGTGCCATTGGTCTACTTGTCGGATAAGTACTGGAAGGGCTTTTGTGAAGCAACAGAAAAGAAACAAGATAAATACAACATCTCCCTCATGTGCTGGTCCCGCAAGCTCTTACACATTCAGAACGTCAATCTAGCTATCAAGTTTTTCAACAAAGTGTCAATTAACGAAACCTCCAATATCGAAAAATGCTTCCTTGAATTGAGCAGATTTGACTTTGAATTCTCTGATCTTGCGGGCACACGTGTGAAGAAGCTTCGGAAGATGAGATCTGATGTGCGCAGATTGTTGCCTATCAAAAAAGGTGTGTTAGGATTTGATAGTGAGAACCTGTTTCTTGGATTTCTAGGCAGATTGGGCCTTAAATTGTTGGAACTGCTTCCTTTAAGCCGGCCTCCAACTGGTTCCGAAGTCTTCAGATCCTACAGTGGGATAAACGTTCTTCGGGAATACGTGGGTCAGCCTTCTGAGCCTCGAATGTATCGATTAGCAATCATGGCAAAGGTTTTGCAAGAAGAAGTATTTTCAAAGCTACGTTTCCGAATTGGCTCGCTTGAATACGCTTTCGATGTGAAAGTGACTCAATTCCAAATCTTATTAGGAAAGTTTCGTCTCAGACTAAAAACTGATTTCAGTGGAGTTTCCGTCGAGAGGAGCCCTTGGGCAGACCCGGCCATGGAAAGCATTATGAGCGCACACATTGACTACGGAAAAGCAACCAGCTTGAGCCAGAATGTCGAGTTTCGTAAATGTGAGTTGCGTGATCTCGAATTGACGGACGTGCCTTGCTTTTCCACGTATAGTGAAAAGTGGGAAGCTAGTCTAGAATTCGTGGTTTCACTTCTCGACAAGAGTTTCTTCCGCCCACCTCATTATTTCAATGGCTATCTTATTGACTACATTGGTGCTATCGAGGGGGTCAAAGAGTCTGTTTCATGGATCTATAGGATCTACCATGAACTGCCCTATAGTAGGTCACACCTCGGAAACATTACCTCGCAGGAGGGCCGAATCGCATTCGATGAGGCAATTCACGCTTTCGCAGTGGTCACAGTACCTCGTCTGACTGACTTCTTTTCTGGTCATTACCTGGCATATGCTCATGACGACTCACGTATCGGTAAAGTACGTGCCAATTGTGACTTTTTGGGGCCAATTTCCCCAGAGAAAATACAGTGGCTCATGCGGACTGAGGGATTTACTACTATGGGGATGCATTATTTTACCGAGTTAAGATTTTTGGATAAGGAGTACAGGTTTTCTTCTGTATACACTTGAGGTTTATTTGCTTTTTGTTCTTCTAACCTACTTGTCAAACTAAGTTGACATTCGCAGCCATTTGGCCCGGAATTACTCCCAGATTAGGTCACGTGATTACGATCTTCTGAACGCTCTGAACCCCAGTATGCGCAACCATCTTAAAGAGTCAGGTATCAACTTGTTCTCTTACGATTTGCAATGTTCAGATATACTGGAGTAACGCAAAGACTACCTCAGAATCTCACTAAGATACTAGCAAGACGCTCAACGCGCCGGCTCAAACATAGTGTCATAGGTATTGACCTAGGCACTACAAACTCAGCAGTTGCCGTAGTAGAAGGCAAAGAAGCTAGGATTCTTGAAAACGAAGAAGGCGGTCGTACGACTCCGTCTGTGGTGGCTTTTGGCAAAGATTCTCATGTGCTTGTCGGACTTCCGGCAAAGAGACAGGCGTTGGTCAATTCAAAGAATACCTTTTTCGCTACTAAACGACTCATTGGGCGCAAATTCAACGACGAGGAAGTCCAGAAAGATGTACACAACGTGCCTTATGAAATTGTCGAGAGCGAAAATGGAGATGCTTGGGTCCAGACTACGGAGGGCCAGAAGTTCTCGCCTGCGCAAGTTGGGAGCTTCATTCTCCAGAAAATGAAACAGGTTGCCGATTCGCATCTACCCAACAATGTGGAACATGCAGTTGTTACCGTTCCAGCCTATTTCAACGATTCACAAAGACAGGCCACAAAGAATGCCGGAAAATTGGCTGGCTTGAATGTTTTAAGAGTTATTAATGAGCCTACTGCCGCAGCTTTAGCATACGGCATCGACAAGAAGCAATCGGATGGTGTAGTTGCTGTCTTCGACTTTGGTGGTGGTACATTCGATATTTCTATCTTAGACATCGAGGATTGCGTGTTCGAAGTCCGTGCCACAAACGGTAACACTCACTTGGGTGGAGAGGATTTCGACATTTTGCTCTTGAAGTACATCATGGACCACTTCAAACGGGAAACAGGAATAGACCTCTCTACGAACAGGTTGGCCGTGCAAAGAATCAGAGAAGCTGCCGAAAAATGCAAAATCGAGCTTTCCCACGTGAAGGAGACAGAGATTAATATTCCTTTCGTCGTTGAAGATAAGCACATCAAGATGAAAATCACAGAGGAAGAGCTTGATAATATGACTCTTCATTTGATTGACAAAGCCATCGATCCAGTCAAGAGATGCATCAGAGATGCTGAATTAAGTTTCAAAGACATTGACGAGGTGATCTTAGTTGGAGGCATGACTAGAATGCCCAAGATCAGAAAAGTCGTCGAGGACTTATTCCAAAAAAAACCAAACACCAGTGTGAACCCAGACGAGGCAGTTGCACTCGGAGCAGCTATTCAAGGAGCAGTTTTGTCTGGCCAGATCAAGGATGTCGTTCTTCTTGACGTCACTCCTTTGACCTTGGGTATTGAGACATATGGAGGTATTTTCAGCCCGCTTATCCCAAGAAATTCCGCCGTGCCTGTTAAGAAAGAGCAAGTATTCTCTACTGCTGTTGATGGACAGACCGGTGTAGAGGTTCGTGTTTACCAGGGAGAGAGACCGATGGTAAAGGATAACAAGTTGATTGCCAACTTCAAGTTGGCCAACATCCCATTCGGACCCAAGGGCTCTCCACAAATTGCCGTATCCTTTGACATCGATGCTGATGGTATCATCAATGTGTCTGCTACCGATAAGACTCCATATCCAGAGGATTCTCCCCATTTTGGCAAACCTAATACAGTCTCAGTGCAAGTTTCAGGACAAACAGGAATTTCTGAGCAAGAGGTCAAAGAGATATTGGAAAAAAGTGCTTCGAACCAGAAGAAGGATGCTGAATACAAGAAACACGTCGAGAACGCCACCAGGGTGGACATTCTTTGCTCGGACGCAGAGAATGCCGTTCTACAATTTGGAGATCTAATGGAAGAAGAGGAAAAATCCGAAATCAATGAGCTTATCGCCAACTTGAAATCCAAGGTGGACGATGTAAGAGAAAAGGCCATCTTGCACGACGTGGCCAAGATGACCGAAGAGGTGAACTACTTGCAAACCACATGCATGAGTGCTATCCAGAAGGTTGCACTCAAGCAAAAGCAGAACAAACAAACGTAAAGCTGCTGTATACTACATGTACATAATCGCCCGGTATCTCGTGGCTCAAGCATTTATTTGTGACACTAATCGGTGTCCATTCTATCAGAAGGATCCCCTTCACCTTCGGCTGGAGCACTCTCTGTAGGCTGCTGGTCGGCCTCTGGCTGCTCAGCATCTTCGTTAGCATTGTCGTCGTCGTCATCCTGGTTTCTAGCATTGGAGGTAGAATCAAGTTTGCTTAACCAAGGTTGCACTTCCTCGTCGTCGTAAACCGTGAAATCCTGGTCTTTACCCACCACACTGATGGAGGTGTTCTTCACTGTCAACTCCATGTCCTGCGACAAGGTATCTCTCAACGCATTCAATCCATGCACAATGAGCTCCTCCGTCAGCGTGCACTTACGAATCTCGTCCAAGTTGCGCTCCAAGTATGTACGGGCCGCCTGCGATCTGGCACCAATGGCACTGCCAAAGTATTCTAACACGGACCCCGAGGGCTGGAACTCGTACAAGTGGGCGCCTGTCTCGTCCCAGCCGGCAACCAATAACCCGACTCCGTAAGGTCTCGATCCGTACAGCTGGGTGTTCTCCTGTGCCTTGTCAGCAATGGATAACACCGCTTTACTTGTCAGTATAGGTCTGTTGAACACAAGTCTGGAGTTCATAGCAAGTTTCCTCAAGTAGTTGGACAAAACACGTGCATCTGGCGCCAAGCCAGCCAATGCAATGCCCATGTGGTCGTCCACCTTAATAATCTTCTTCTGGTAGCTGCCGAGCTCCTCGGCGTTTCTTTTCAAGGCCACCAAGACGACGTGTGTGGAGGAGGCAATTCCGACTGCGGCGGAGCCTTGTTTGATGGCCTCAAGGGCGTACTCGACCTGAAAGAGTCGCCCGGTGGGCGAATATGTGACCGAATCGTTATCGTAGTTGTTTCTGAACATGGTGGTCAGAGAAATGTAAGTTGTTGGAGTAAGTTGCCACTACTAAATAGTGAGGCCAGTGTGCAGGTCGGAGTTGGTGGATTGTGGATATTGGATGCTGGAGGCGGTGTATTATAGGGGGATTTGTTTGTATTTATACTGTGAAGGGAGACAGTGGAGTTGGGGTTTTTAGAGTTGTTACTTTCATTTCAGTTTTTTGGGGTTGTTGATGAATATTGGTGTAGGGTACATTGTCTGTCTCTAAAGTGCACTGGCTTAACAGTGAATAGCGTTATATGGACTCAGTAACGCTAGGGAGAAGACAACTGGAAGCCCATACAACAATAGATATACACTAAATAAATATTGGATATTTTTTGAATCTTTTTTCCATCTCATTTGTTGCTGTATTTTACAAAGGAACCAGACCATAGAGTCTACTCATAGCACACCAGTGCACCATGACTATGAGTTACTCAAGTTACTGAACCCGTATATCAACATATGCAACCATGCTCAGATCCACACTCACAAGGATACCTAAGGGATCGCCAGTGGCTCGCTTTTACTCAGTTAAGTTCTCGCAGAACTTCGACGGCCAACTGCCCGAGTCAACGAAACCAACTCTACGTGATTTCAGATATCCTCTTTTCCACACTTTCCTTTTAGCATCCACCACATTCATGGCTCTCAACACGCTATGGTACTCGTTAGAATATGAACAGGTTGAGCAACTGTTAATGGAAAAGTCCAAGCAGCTAGAAGCTGAAATGCAGATAGCGTTGGACGATGTCCGTGAAGATATTCAAAAATCCACTAAGTCTTCGTGGTCTTCCTGGCTCATGTTCTGGAAAGAACCTTAAGGTTCTGTCTTTCTGAACTTGCTCCATTTGGCAAATTTGGCTGCGGACCCGGTGAGGATCGTGCTCTCTTTATCGAGTCCGTTGGAAAAGTGGTCTGTCGTCTCAACAGCATACAAAGATAAATTGTCTGGGGTAGACGAATCAATATCCACCTGCATCTTCTTAATGAGCTTGATAGCATCATCGTACTGCAACCGGTCGAATCTTCTCATTCTAAACGCCGAGTCCTTGGTGTATTCCTCGTAGTTATTCAATAGCAACAAGTCAATGCTCTGCCTTAGCTCCACAAATGTAGACTGTAATGGGACAGATCCATTCTGTTCTTCGGTATCAGTGGAAGATGATAATTCAGCCATGGTGTTTTCGAGATGCTTGACATCCAAATCAAAGTTTTCAATAGCAGTCCGATTGAAATGACGAGCACTGTACAACATTTTCAAAAAGTACTCTGCAATGGAATCAAAACTTCTGAAAAGACCCAAGGTACGGAATGAAGTCGGTAGATTGGAGAAAATAGAGTTGAACAAGTTCTCCAAGAAAAGCGAAAAATCGAGGACAAAGACGTTGGGGTCCTTGTTGCTTGTCTGGGGCAACCAGTCGTCGTACTCGACCGTGTCCAATAATTCCTTAACCTTTTGGTCAACCATCCTGAAAATAGCATCTTCAGAGAACTTCCGAACACTCGTAAACAATTCAATTGCTTTTAACTTGAAGGTGGAGTTCGTGTCAATATTGATGATACCGATACCGTTGTATCCTCGCAAACTCCGATCGATCAATTTACCAATTTCGTACAAACTGTAGAGATAATATTCCAAGTTTGTATAGCTCTGGGCCACAATTTCCTTGTTGTTGGAGTTTTTGTTGATGAAATCTTTTATATCATTGCAAATACCAAAACCACGCTCATCACCAAGAACTCTCTCAAAGATGTTATTGACGATAATCTGATTAAGCTCAGTCATGTCATTGTTGTAATGCTCGCTTGTGAAATCAATGATATCTTGCAAGAGAGTTCTCACGCCTAAACAGTAGTGAACGTAATCCTCACTGAATGGAAACGAGATCGGTAATGATTTCACATTCTTGGGAGCAAAGCTGGAATCCTTCTTGTACCAACAAATTTGCATGACACTATCATATTGGTTTTTGGTGGTTACAACTAAGGGCATGTAGTGGTCTGACTGAATGGATTCCAAAAACTCTAGTCTGAAATGCTGGATCATAATTGGACAGAAGTAGTCCTTGAAGATCAATGTCAAGACTTCATAGAGATCTGTGATTTTGTACAGGCTATTCTCCATGACTTGAAGAAAGTTGCCAATTAAATTCTTGTAGTCGGCCACAGTACCCAAATCATCAATTCCCCATTCACTCTTTGTTACGAAATTTATGAGGACGGGCTTGAGCTTAATCGCGAAAGACTCCCACAAGTCATCTGAGGTGGCATTTGTCCGAAGATCAAACTTGGTTCTTGTGTTCAACTGTTTGTCTACCACGAAGAAGGCAGCAATTTTCTGCAAGTAAGCCGCTAAATCATTGAGGTTGGCGAATGTCACGACCGGCTCGTGATAGAGAGCCTGCTTTTCATTAGCATTGGACGACAATGTGATTGGGTAAATGATTCTCTGGTACTTTTTCATCCATTCTTTATGGTACGCCGCTATGAGCACGGGCATCTCATTCAATGACTGATACACAAGAATGCAGTCGTAAATGGCACCAAGAGGAATTGCGAGTTTTCGGGAATTGAAGATGTCGAGGTGTAAAGATGCATTCCTCATCGAGAGCTCAATTGACGAGTTGAGACGATGTGGTAATAATGCTGGGTTTGCTGGGTCGCTTCGGAGCTTTTCCCAATTGTCTTGTAATTCTGCGAGATTCAGAAAAATACAGTCTCCGATAACATCGAATTTTCTTTCAATCTGTGTCGATAAGCACTTGCTCAAGTTGTCAAAGGACTCCTCCTTGATCATGCCTGTCAAGTGCGGAATCGAGTTGTGGATTTTGACTGAGAAGCTGAAGTCCTTGACCTTGTTCAAGTGAATTGACATGAGCTCCTCGATAAGCTTAAGTGCACTGAAGTATTTTTTCTGTTTGATCCAATCGTGGATCTTGTTAGTGATCTCTAGAACTTGTATGCATAGGTTCAACACCACTATTGTATCGTTGATCTTCCTCTCTGTTTCTTTGCTTTTAATAAGAGCCTCCTTTTTCGAGATAAGCATATACACAGACTTGTTAAGCATGTCATTAACTTGTAGCATACTCTGATTAAGATCGTCTGACTGCCTGGAAACCTGATCAATGGTGTCGATACAGGTGTTTATATCATGGGCAGAGTTGAAGGATAATTCGTTCAACTCTGTGTCTTTACCCTTCACGATCGCATTAAGTTTGGTGATAAAGTCAGCCAAGGCGTTGGCCTTCAACGCATCGGTGATGATTGGAGCCAAGCTATCTAAGTAGTCCTCAGAATTCAAAGAAGTCTGGAAAACATCGGCATCGCGTATGAAAAGGTTCTCGAGTTTGATTGTATCCGCAAACTCCCTCTCCCCATTGGCTTCAATGCCGTTTTGCTTTGAGGCGTTGGCTTCTATTTGTATGGGTGCCATAGCCTTTGTTTACTCTACTAAATATATGTTGAAGACTCTATTGACGTGTAGTAATGTGCAGTACGTGATATAAACTTATGGAGTGGGATTTTATCAACAATCAGAATATGTTGTGATCGTTGATTTCATTCTTCGGCGATCTCAATATTGTCTATTTCTTGAAAGGACTTTTAAACATCAAAGAACGGGTCATCTTGTCCAAATATTAAAGAGCAAAAAGTAGCGCGCGTGACCTACTGCCTCTCCATACTGAGCACTCTGAGTGTTGAATCTGAGAGTCTAAGAGGTACTGAGGTATATCTTCTTCAGTGCTGAATGACAAAATGCAGTACAGGCATTTACAGATTTGAGGATTACCGAAGTGAAACTAAGTCTCGACCTCATCAGAGAATGTTGACGCAGGGGTGAACTACGAATAATGTAAGTAGGTCACACCACTCTATGTTAGTCTCTTATCGGGTGAAACTGAGGTGAAACTCACTTAGGATGTTATTTCACGTGAGGACACGTAAGACTTGGAACATTGATGATCTCACTTAGTGAGAACTATTTAAAGATATGAGTCTGTCATTAAGTTCAAGAAGACAGAGAGAGTGATATTAAGACAAAGATAACTGTGTGTTATCATATCGGATAAGCCGATAGTCTCAAGTATATACCTATAGTATAAACGATGGATCACAATATGAATTTGAACAGCTACTGCATGAACTTGCAATCAGTAGTTGATATTGATTCTGAGAGTCTAAGAGGTACTGATGTATAGGGATACATCAGTGCAGTACAGGTTAAATGCGTGCAGGCATTTTACAGAGCAGACAACTTAATGAAATGAAGCCAATATCACGTGAGCTGGGAGCTTTATGGGTAGTAGGGGCGTTAGTGGTAAGTTGGGCGTTAGCGGTAAGTTGGGCGTCGGGATGATGAGGTAGATCATCCGACTCTGCAGGAGTATCTTATCTTTGACGAATCAGGGGTGAAACGCCAAGGAGGTCGTTTCACGTGAGAGTACGTAAGTTCAGGTCCATTGATGATCTCACCAAGGCGAAAACTATTTAAGGAGGTAGGTCTGCCCATCATATGGTATGAGGGGCAGAGAGAAACATATTTGATTAGGTAAAACATTCGTAGAACGAACAGACTCAAATATATACATACCAGAGTAATGATCTATCTGGATTTGAATGAATTAACTGCTACTGTATGATCTTAAATCATGTCGTGCGCCTTAAAAATTCATCACAAAGATATCATTGATGATCTCATTAATGGAAAACTATTTAAAGACGTAGGTCTGTCCACTATTTGACAAAGGACAGAGAGAGTGATAGTAAGACAGAGATAACTGTGTGTAATCAGATTGGATAAGCCAACAGTCTTAAGTATATACCTTCAGTATAAACGATGGATCACAATATGAATTTAAGCGGCTACTGCATGAACTTATTATCAGTAGTGGACGGTAAAGTTCTACAGTTGAGAATAAATTTCAACACTGAGTATTAGAAACTGTACCTGGATCACCAATGGCACCTAACTATGTGTTGGTTCTAGGCCCTCAAAAATCTGGTAAAGTCCGTCTAGCGCAGTATATTACGGGAGACTATGGCACAGACACAATTCTGAATGCTTCACATAGCGGACTCATATACAACTGTGACTTGAACACAAAGTACTTTAGCCTGAACGTCAGTATTCTTATTGAGGAATTTCCGGAGAATCGTGCCGATGCGAAACAAGACGTTGTTCAGTATTTAAATAGCTGGTTTGAGGAATTTTCCAGCGAGGAGTTTCTTGAATTGCGAAAAGCTCTAGATGGAGTAGTCTACACGATTCCCATGGACAAATTCGAGTCCAAATGTCTAGAGGAACAACTAGACGTGGTTGCGAAAATCAAAGATCTTATAGACGAGGACTCATTTTTTGTGGTGGCAGGCTCTGCAACGGGAGAAATAGATCCTTGGACTGTGGAAGAGATAGAAGATCAGGTCATTAGTAATGGTTTTGAGTTTGTCAATCTACAAGATAGCGGCACCAACGAGTTTCTGGAAAAAGTGGGCAGAGACAGACTTATGGAGATCTTCCAGTCACATATGTGGACTGACATGGATAAAATTGTTCAGTCGCAGGAGAAGTATGTCAATCACAAGCGAGACAAGATCGCAGGCATGACCAAAGGTCTTTTGGAAATGGAAAACCAAGATAAGCCAGAACGTGACATTGACCTTGAACGTATTTTACAGAAATTGCGTATTGATAAGGAGAAGGTTGACGCTTTGAAGGAACATGAGAAGAGAGAATTTGTCGATAAACTCGTGGAAGAGTATCTCGAATACTTCTAATGGTTTTAAAGCTATAAATAATATTAGTCCATTTCAAATCGAAATGCTGATTCTAGTCACATCAGTGCCACTTGATCAGTCCAACTATCTTACAATTTGGACGAAGCAGGGTCTGGATAGGATACCGAATACCCTGGCTCAAAGTAACATTCCTGGCAGTCTTCGTCAGCCACACCATTCTCATGGATGAAAACAGCAAAATCTATATGCGGCACCTTTTCGTCAATTACAACCATGGGTGCGTGCCATGTGCCTGCGCCGTAAGTAATCGACTGGTTACCTTTACAGACAAAAGCCTTGACGTGAGCAGGATCTGGCAATTTCTGAGGAGAAGACTCATCGATCTTGGCCACAATCACCAAGAATGACAATTTGTCTAAGTTCTGGCCCATGGGGATAAATGTTTGTGTTGAAAATGGATGTCTCTCGAGAACTTTGGAAGTGTAAGTTTTGGATGTTTCAGAAGATACAGTAATTAAGTGTTTTGGCGCAGAACATCTGAAAATGTTCCAGTTTGCAGTAGCCGGTTTCCCACTGGGGCAATCACTATAGTTGTTGACAATAGGCGCCACTTTGTGGATCTTTTTGGCGGTTCCGTAGTTAGCTCCAGATGTGGTAACTGTCTTGATCTGGTGGTCAGCACTGATAACTCCGCCATATGGAAGAAACGCTTCCGGAGTTAGCGGCTCAGCCTCAATATTACTGAATTGGAATGTCTGAAAAGTATGAAGCGGCATGAGAGACGGGAGCTTTGAGTCGTTTGACAGTAACCTTTTTGAAGATATCTTTCTTATCGGGCATATCCGGTGGTGAGAGTGCACATAACACTGGAGCACGATATAGTGGAGCACCTTTAGATATAGTGGAGCAGCACTTGATAGTCAAAGTTTCGGAAACAAAAGTTGAGTGGCTGATTAAGATTTGGTGATTGATTGTTTGGATGAGAATTAGAACATACAGGTCATTTTCTAGTTGACTCCCAGAATGGTTGATCTTAGAGCCAGAAGAAGCCCCATTGATCTGGTAACTCGACATTACAAAGAAGGACTTTAGCCACTATGGCTGGAATTACTTCCCTTGAAAGCATTAATTAAGTAACCTTTACCTCATTTCTTTATCATGTTGTCTCTACACCATCTCACCAGTTCCACCACACCAGTCATTACTATCCGTTGCACCCGTACACCTCTCGCCATTACTTTATGCCTCGCCCCTCCCATTATCACAAAACAATCATACTTAGAGGAAAACATGTCCCAACGACTTAAAGTTTCCTTAGGGAATGGAAAATCCCAATCTTCCGGCCACGATGAAGATGACAGTTCCACTATTGTGGGTGACGCCGAGCCTGCCTACATGATGTACATGCCAGAAGACGGATCTCTCCATGATGAATCGTCTACGCTATTTGAAGGTTCCTCTGAATCTCGGGTAGCTAATGGCAAAAAACAACGGCAGGCAAGCATCTGCACCCCGGCCTTCAAGGCGTCCATGAAGCAGCTACACTATAATGACAACAGGGTGGCATTGGATCGTGCCATTAATCACACCATCGAATTATTATATGAATTATCAGACGAGAACAAGCAGAGGCCTGTATTTTTTCCCACAGAAACGACAGATACCGATAACGTTCTCTTGAACTCTCCCAGAGCACATTTGGCACTTGTGAGGAGAAACACCGATCTTGAGTCCAAGACGGTAGCCAAGGCTAAGATAGGCCATCTTCAAGGATTGGAGGACGAAGACGAAGACGATGAGCTTGTAGGTGCCAAAACCGCCGACTTCAAAGTGTTGAAGCTTAACTTGAAAATGGGACTCAATAACAAAGTCATTTCTTCTTTGGATAAGAAGTCTGTGTCTGGATTATTCGAGCAAAAGTTAACGCAACAGGTAAAATATTTATTGAACTTGAAGGACCGTGTGGATGATACTTCGTCTAAAGTGTTTGTTACTGGTGATTTGAATGCCGGTAAATCAACCTTTTGTAATGCTTTATTGAAGAGAAAGTTGTTGCCAGAGGATCAGCAGCCATGTACATCTGTGTTTTGCGAAGTGATCGATGCAAAGAGAGAAAATGATGGTGTCGAAGAGGTTCATGCTGTTGTGTTCGGTAGTGACTACGACAGAAGAGATGAAACCACATATGAGAAGCACTCTTTGAAGGAGCTCGAAGACTTGGTGTACGAATGTGACAAGTACAGTCTTTTGAAGGTATACGTCGTAGAGTCCAGAACTGCCGAAGAGAGCTTACTTGGAAACGGAGTCATCGATATAAAGTTGATCGACGCTCCAGGCTTGAATATGGACTCATACCAGACAACTCAGGTGTTTTCAAGGCAGGAGGAGATTGATTTGGTGATTTTTGTGGTCAACTCCGAAAACCACTTCACGTTGTCTGCTAAGGAGTTTATCGCAGCAGCAGCAGCAGAGAAACGCTATGTCTTTATTGTGGTTAACAAGTTCGATAACATCAGAGATAAAGATAAGTGCATAAGCAGGATCTTAGACCAGGTCAAGAGCTTGTCTCCTGACAGTTATAAGGACGCCAAGAACTTTGTCCACTTTGTGAGCTCCACGGATGCATTATCAGATATCCCAGGTGGTGGCGACGGTCCCGACGGTGACGATGGCCCAGGTGATAACGAACCGCACTATGCCGATCCTAACTTCGACAATTTAGAGGCATCTCTCAGGAAGTTCATCCTCGATAAGAGATCAATCTCCAAGCTTCTTCCTGCAAAGAGCTACTTGTTGAACTTGTTAGGAGATTTGAAGACATTATCTGAGATCAATGAAAAAATATACCTCAACGAAACAAAGAGCAAATTGAAGACATTAAAAGAGACTATTGCACCTAAGTATGACCTAATGGTGCAAGACTCCCTTCGTGTCAGCGAGAAAATCAATAGATTGGTTGAAAAGACATGCACGCAAGTGTACGACTCCACCAAGAAGGAAATTTTGAATACCGTTGACAAATTTGGCTCGTCTCAAATTGTGCCTTACCTAGGATTCCAATATGCATATGAATATGCCAAGGAAACGCAGAGGCGTATGATTGATACTATCGTCTCGTCTGTACAAAAGACAGAGGAAAGTGCTCGTGTTGTGACAGTAAGCACTGTTGAAGACATCATTAAGTTTGGGCAGCTGACATTAGGTAATGAATTTCTTGCTGACAAGAAATTCAAGCCTGATTTGATGTTCACCAGACGTAGCGATTCTATCAAGAGACAATTGAACGAACTGATCGAAGTGACAGACTTCTTCGACCCCTCATTTGAATCCATTTTGATGTGGTTGGGTATCCCACAAGACTTTATATCATCTTCAAGACAGCAAGTTGAATACTTCTCTCCTGTGCTGCTTCTCACATCGGTGCCTACATCTTTTTCGTCTCTTAAGAGGCTGTTGCCAACTCAGCTCACTTTGCACACACTTTATTCAACTCTGAAGTTGATTACGACAGGTGCTTTGATCCGCAAGGTATACTCTCTTTCAGTTGTCCTCAAGCCCTCTGTAATCAAACATACAGTGGTCCCGATCCTCCTTGGAGTTGGTGGTTTTGCTGTTTTTTACCTTATTAATGATATCCCTAATGCCTACCCAAGAAAACAGGCCAGAAGGTTGAAGAAGCAAGTGTTGGAGATGGACTACGCACATGTGAATGCTGACCGTATCTCGAAAGAGTGCAGGCTGGTTTTGAATTACCCATCGAGACAGGTAATGAACAGTTTCCAGACCAGTATTGACAAGAGGAGTGGCGAGAAGGAGAAGCTTGAGAAGGAGATCAAGGATGCTCAAATCAGCAGTGGTTACTTCTCCCAAATGTTGACCAAGATCAGCCACCAGCAAGCAGCGGTGGAAGGAATTGATTTGGAGAATGTCTACGTCGTGGACTAAACGAATGACTGGCTAAAATTGTTTTAACGATTTGGATTCTGTATATATTTTTAATCACTTTTTATGAAAGGAATTTTTGTTATCTCCTCTTACTGTACATCAATACCAGGGTCACTAATAGAGTGAACACGCACAAAATAGCACTGACTTCGAATGCTGCCCTATAACAATTGTTTCCTTTAAGACAAACTGCACCTTCGTCCGACTGGGAGTCATAGATAATACCAAAGTATTTATCCAAAGAGAATAGAATGATTATTGAACCAGAACAAATGAGTCCCCATGCGGTTGAAAATGCGGCCACACCGAAATCATCAGCAATAATTGCTGGATAAGTTCCGTTCAATAGTCCGTAGCCACCTCCAATTATGAGAGAGATTAATGTAATTGTACTGAGGCTGTTGGTGAAAATTAGCAAAACTTGGCCAATCCCAAACATGAATATTGTGCCTATTACTACCCACTGTCGTTGAGCTTTAAGCTTTTTATGGAGGAAGTCAGAGAGAACCCCAGCTATGACTCTGCCACTGAATGAAGCAATGGAGATGGTGGAAACCTGAACTGCTTGCAAGGAAGCGGGAGAACCATCGGCATTTTTGTGAATATTGTATTGTGCTGTGACAATAAATCCCACCGTGTAGATGTACATCTGACCAATTCCACTGCAAAGACTCATGATTCCGTAGTGAGCTAAGTACGTTTTGTTGGACAATAGACTCTTGATGGTGTCCATTGCACCACCCGTTTTAGCTTTAGCAGGCAAAGCATCACGGATTAGGAGCGTGGGACTTCGTGAAGGCTGTAAAATTGAGCTTGTCTCACTAACATTTGAAGGGTCATCTTGAGAGAATTGTAAATTCAGATTGATTGAGGTCCTCGAAGCCTGAGCCTTGACCCTCTGATTTTGATCTCTCACGGATTTAACCAATGGAGCCTGATCTGCCGATAACAGACTCACAGACAGCGAACGGCTTCCAATTCCCCAGAACGAGAAAGATCCGCGGAGAGAAAGGCTTCTTTTCATGGGCTTGGCAACAATATTATCTTCCAGATCAGAGAGAACGGCCTCTTCCAGATCAATCGCAACTGGCTCGTAAATGTGAATAAACCACGACCCAATGAACGCCACTGAGCCGCAGAAAAACGCCAAAAACGCTAGAAGTCCACCGGAATTGCCATCGAAAAATTTGGCTGCGATCAAAGAGAATAGTGTGGCAGCCAACCCATAGGCACCAACAGGTAGAGCACCAGCAGAACCACGATGGTGAGGAAAGTTTGCCTGAGCAGCTTTCAATCCAGAAAAAAAACTGGTAACAGACCCAAACCCAACAAATGCCATTGCAACACACACTGAAAACAAACTGCCAACCTGCAAAGTGTATATCCGGTTGAGACTAAAGTATCCAGTGAAGATACACACTGACCCAAGCAAAATCGACTTCTGGGGCCCATATCTGTCGATAAACAATCCCGCAGGCAACCCACCAAGACCAGAACCGATGTTGACAGCAAGCGAGATAGTCGCTGCATCGGAGGTAGACAACCCGACTCGCTGAACTAGCTGGGGAGCATAGACACCATATAAGTATGGAGTACCAGCCACCAACGACACAAACATGGAGGCAAAGAGAGAGACCATGCGTCCGTAAACATGGTCGGGTTCAATCATACGTAAAAGACGGCTGCCGAGGCCAGAATCCGAGAAAAATGAGTGTTTGCTAAAGTTTGCTAAACGATTGTCGTCGTTATCTTATCTTTGCTTGACCTGTATGGTGGACTGTTAGCTTGGAGGAGAAACCACGAGGAGTGTAGTAGAAGGTTAATGTTTTGCGAGGTTTATGTGTTATGATGAGGTGTGAAAGAATCCTTTTGTGCTTATGGGTGCTTCCAATAGTGCCTTTATCGAGTTTCTATTATTTTTTCGTAGTTTTGAAATTGTTAAAGACACCTCTCAATTGACATCAAATTGACAAGCAAATGCAGGTCAACCTGCAAACTTGCGAATCGTTTCGTTTTATAAATTCGGTAACATGAAAACCATTCATGAATTAACGAATCACATATAACTTTCTCATCAATGCAGTTGCAAAAGATTACAATAATCACCTTTATATCCTTAGTTGTTTGGCTGTAGAATACTATTAAGAGTACTTAAATTCTATAATTTAGTTCAAGCTCCAGGATATAACTGACTCGCTTTGGTATGTCGAAAAACCTCCATATCATTAACCATGCTGACACCAATTTCAAATACATTTCGGGATCAGTAAGTAATAGAACTCCTTTAGACTTCTCAATTGAGATTACTTCTTCCCTTTGTTGTCACCCCTGCTCTTTGTATCTACTCATCGTCACCTCCAACCCAAACACTCTATGCCGTCCAGCACTCTTTTAGAAAAATCCTCCACTAGATAATTCCAGTTACACCACCATGGGTAGACTCAACAATACCGAATTCCTATCGAAAGTCAATGACGAGTTGACCTCAAACGAAGGCAAATCGTCCGTTTACTTCACCCAAAAAAGATTGTCTCTGTCGTTGGAGCCAGCAACGTCAGACAATATTAACGACTTGTCGTCCAATGTAGTGGACCATCCAAAGAGATTCCCAAGCAACAGCCAGACATATCCTGTGTTGATTAGATTCACACTAGGCGATACGAAGAGTAAGATCTCCACTGTTGTTGAACCAGAGAACCTCGACAAGTTCTGGAACCAATACGCACATATTATCAAAAATGGGTTTGTTGGATTGAAGAAGAAAGAGAAAAAAAAGGCAAAGAAGAGCAAGGTGGCCAAGCCTTAAAAATACGCCTTATACTACCAGTCACGAACTACGAAACCATGTATCATACTAATAAATGCCACCCGGGAATTATTTACGTAGCGTCTACCATGAGTAGTCCACTGGGGTAGATAAAGTCAACCAGCTCAATCAATGTATTTCCAGAAAAGTCATTCAAGCATGGCCGGGGAGGCACTGTTGATATGAGTCTGAAGTGATGCACCATGTGAAAGTTAGCAAACAACGACTGTGCTTGCTGGCTAGTGATGGAGGTCTCTTTACGGTGGTTGAGCATTCCCCTATTGTTAAGCTCGACAAACGTGAAAACGTCCTCAATGGGAGAAGTTTTAGGAAAAAGGACCGTCACACGAGACCCATCTGCCATCCTGATGGCAATCTTAGCCTTATTTGTGCGGTCAGTATTGTTGACGAGATCGTAGAAGTATGGTTGTTTCCACTTCAAGTACTTTTCAGCAAGTGCCATCCGCTCCCTCTCGAGTTTCTTCTGCTGGTCACGCAAGAGAGATTGTTGGTAGTCCATGTCTTGCTTCCGACGCATCATGTCAGAAATGTACTTTTCTCGAAGTTCTGAGCGAATAAGCGCAAGCTCAGGCTCGTATTTCATCATTCGTTTTGTGAATTTGTTATAAATTAATGCCTCAGCGTCCTGTCCTTCAGCAAGTCCTCCTTGGATCTTCAGGATCAACGAAATGCGAGGCAGAGACTTTTTGGGACCCTCAGGGGTCATGGTGGTTGTGCGGGCCAAGCATAAGAGCCCCAAAACTGGAAACTTCGTGATATTCAAACTATTGGCCAACTGGTAAGCCTCTGGGTTGGTGAGGTCCGCTCCCCAGATGATGTTCTGATCGTTATTGGAGGCAAATATCGAAATGAACTTTTGATTGGTGACGATCCGCTGGAAAATCGACTGCGCCCCGTCATTTTGTGGATTGGTCAAGTAAATGAACAAAAACTTGGCTCGACTAGTGGCCATGTACAACGCCTGGGTATAGCTTCCCTGAAAAAAAGGCGGGAGCCTAACACTCCTGTCAGAATGGTATGTTGAAAATTGCTGCTGAGGCAGAAGATTCTCCTCAAGGTCCAGAACGAACTGTTCTACCCTTCTGATTGGATCATTTATCAATGCATTGTTAATACTGGTGGGGGCAGGACGATTGTGAAGCAGATCACGGAAATATAAAAGTCCAAGGAGGCGCCCAAGTATCGCCAATGCAATTGTTACCACAACGGTGACAGGTTTGAGAACGAAATAGTTAACTTTTGCGCTAAGAGTGTTGAAGGTGCCACTGATAGAACTTGCCGGATTCTGACTCTCTGGATCAGTAGGGTAAAGACCCGGTAGATTAGAATTTGATTGGGTCGATGATTCGGGCTGGGCCGACAATCGATACCCGAAAATAGAGTTAGGCCATTCCATGGTGAGAGTGAAGTATCTGGTGCACTTGATAATACCAGCTTTGGATTCCTTATATAAGAATGCACGTGACACAAAGAACTGCATAAACTTAACTTCATTAAAGTGAATGTGACTGATGCAGACCACAAGAACAATCAGAACTGCCTGTGTGGCGTAATGGTTAGCGCATTTGACTTCTAATCAAAAGATTCCGGGTTCGAGTCCCGGCATGGGTTCTACTGCGGTTTTAGCTCAGTTGGGAGAGCGTCAGACTGAAGATCTGGAGGTCCTGTGTTCGATCCACAGAAATCGCATATTTTTATGGTCATTTTCTCTATCATTTTTTGGAAGTTAGTACTGCTGTGTTCTATGCATTCATTGTCCTATTATTCTCCGTCAGAGGTATGTAAAAAGTAGTCGTGGCACTTCTCAGCAGTACCAAGTGGTAGGCCAAATACCGGGTTTAAAGGCAAGGTGTAAGTAGAACCTTCAAGGTGTTCAGAAGCCTCGAAGCTGTATGGGTCAAAGTTCTCAGCTTTGTAAGTGTACTCGGCCATACTGAGACCACAAAGTGTATAATTGGTGTGGTAGAAATCTGGCGACTTGCCGATCTTGTCTCTCAATCCTCCGGTGCTTTCCTGGCAACAATTGAGTATATAAGACTTAAGTGAGGATCGGTTAAATAGAGAAGGCTGACCAGTGGCACATTCAAGAAGACAAATACAGGCTCCTACCCAGAAAGAGTAACATGCATCCACCAACTTGTTGGTTCTTCCTGAAAAGCCTCCTTCCACTTGGAGCTGGCGAGCCACAAGCCATCTAAGCAACAGCTCAGCATTGAGACTTCTGAACCCGTTACCTAGCAAAAACATGCTTGCAGTTGCACAGAAGGTGTAGCCTCCATGGGCCTCGGCATTGGGTACTCCAGCGAATCCTCCTTCGTACGTCTGGCATGAGATGATCCAATCAGCGGTGTTCTCGACTAGTTCTGGTGTTGCCATATTGAGAAGTGAGGCAACCACAAGAACACAGTATGTAGAGCGAGTATCTCGTTCTCCACCCAAGTGCATGGCAAACAGCCCATCTGGATGTTTCAAACTGAGAAGCCACTGGTAAAGGTTATCTTTTATGCCAGCTAAGGTGGAGTAGTCTTCTATTAGAGCCAAAGATAAAAGCGCAGCATACGTCAGTGCAACATGGCCTATCTGACCATTGGGACCACCAGCTATACCACCAATTCCATCTTCAATGATAAGTGCTTGAATAGTGCTGGAAGCCATCTTTCTCAATGCAGACAGAACCGGGTCTCCACTGAGCACAACATGCGCATTCAAGAGCCAGTAAACCATCCACGAGTGGTTAGCATCAAGCACATAGTATGGAGCAGGCAATGGTTTCGAGAGGTACTTCTCGATATAGGTGAGATGTCTGTGAACATCGAGAGGATAATCGGTCACTGAATCTCCATCCAGAGACTCGTCAGAAATGCCATTTCTCATATGTGCAAACAACTCCTCATAGACTCCCCTGACATCCAGCTCTAACTCTTCCTGGGCAAGTGTGGTTTCACACAAGTAGTCGTCTTGGAGTATAGGTAAGTCAGCTACCATCATCGACAAATTTTTCAGACTATCAGGCGACACTAAACTCTCGAAACTCAGGGTAGAGAGTTTTTTCTTCGCACCAATGAACAGCATAAGGTAAGTCAATTTGTGTATATCATTTTCCATCGTCCAAGATGGAGTTTGATGGTATTACTGTAATGGGACTTGGCAATAGGTTTAGTGGATGCAGGTATTACTTAGGCCCACATATTGATGGTGAGAGCTGAGAGGTACTGATGTAGATGGGTAGATCAGTACAGAAATGATAAATGCCGTGCAGGCATTTACAGCTCTGCAGACAAGGTAATAAAACTAGCCAATACCAAAAATAGCATTAGAGCTACGATGGGCTGTGATGGGCTGTGATGGGCTATGTTGGTCATGATGATTACCCATAAAAGATGACAGAGGTCATCCGATTCTGCAGAGATATCTATTAATAGATCTAGGTGAAACGGGTTAGCAATACCGTTATACGTGGACGTATGACTCAGTCCATTGATGATCTCATTAAGGGAAACCTACCTAAAGACGTAGGTCTGTCCATTATTTATAAAAGGACAGAGAGAGAATAATAATGATAACTACAGGGCGTTGAATGGATAAGCCTTATAGTATCAAGTATATACCTACAGGATAAACGATTGATTATAATATGAATATTAGCAGCTACTGCATGGGCTTGAACCATATTTGTTGAAACTCGC
>JAJLRN010000011.1:0-276933 GCA_030567015.1 Sungouiella sharkensis | reverse complement strand
AATCTCTCTGACCATTCTCCAATTCTGGTCAGACCTACGTCTTTATATATTCTTTATGGCTTGAGATCATCAATGGCCTGAGTCTTACTCAACAGAGTATCGTATGACATTGCCACGGCGTATCCACTTTAATTATGATTATCTGTATTATTAAGTCTGTAATGATAAACTCAATTCCGCTTTTACAGGATTCACAGTATTAGCTTTTACATAATATACTAAAATTGCAACAAAAAGAACATGTTCTACTTCCAAGAAGAGAGATTGCAAAGAAGAGAAAACACACATTACAGTCGAGTGTAATTGTGTGTTATTTTCCACCAACGGACTTCAACAATGTGCATTCCGGGATATAAGAGCACTGCTCCCGTAAATTTTGGCCCAAGCCGTTTTCAATTTGTATCCTTCCTAAATAATCGGAAGTTGAAGAAATAAACTTCTTTGAGGTCGTAAATACAGCATCATTAATGTGCATTTCTTCTATAGGCTGCTGGCGCATTAAAAAAAAAAGTCACTGGTCTTTAAAGGAATATAAATACTTTATATGTACGAAAGGAAGACCACTTCATTCACTCACATCAATCACAATATATAATATGCATTTAAACAAAGAGATGTACATTTGATGCTTGAAACCATATTGAAACCTTAATTACTCAGAACAAATATTCTCTTAATTCCAATCAAAACAATTTTATACACTAGCGTTGGTGGATCAATTTCCCAAAATAAAAAACACAGGGAATCAATACTCGTGGTCACAAAATAAATCTTATTCACATTTTCATAACAGCTCTCTACACATGTGTTGGAATGAGCTTAATTATAAAAGGACAATTGAAATTACAGAAATCAACAGTACAATATTCTTCTAAGTTTATAAGATCGATCCATAATAAACACAAATATTACTACAAAGATAACAATATCCGGAAAAGCCTTCGCTCATTGATGCGAACCAATTTGAAATGCATTAATAATTACGGATGAACAAGCATTATTTACCTTCCCAACTTTCATAAGCAACATTCTAACCTATAGAATACAATGACGATTAACTCTTTAATTTCACAGTGAAATAAATAAATATTATGTGAACATAACTGTTCAGAAAAATGAACACTTATTATGAATAAAACGATAATATAAGAGAACATCCATAATATACACTAAGTCTTTGACAATATCCACCGAATTCTTAGCTATCATCGAGCATTCTTTTTCTAATATAATTTAATTATTCATATTATATCCGAATGCAAATATAAATTTTCAAGAATTCTGACATTTGTGAGTTATATGTCATTATTATCATCTATTTGTTTATGGAAATAATATTGTCACCGAAGAGACTTTTTTGGTGTATAAAATAATGTATCAATTGACTGATGGGTTCAAATGTTTTTGAGTTTTCGCAAGCCTTGTACAAATATATTTTTAAAGGGATATTATTTTGAAATTTATAATTGATGGGATTTCGATTTAGAACAAACACAAAATATAATAAATTCAAAGAGTTCCTTAGAGAGAGTTGGTTACAATAAAGAAAAAATAATTCGCTTTTTGACTTGTAGGTGAATGTGAATTATTTTACGGGACCATATTTGTAAGCCCAAATTGTAATCTTTAGGTCGTTTATTTAATATGCGCAGAAAATAATGAACGGTTCCACAGTTTTTATAAGAATGATTTTATTAATGGATGGGTGAGAGGTGGTAATATAAAGGTTTGTGTTCTGGTTTTGACATAATTTTCGAGCTACTTTAGAGCATATTCATGTCTCGTAGAAAAGGTTTGCAAGTTTCTTGGCAATAAATAAGGTTTCGTACGCATAATAGCCTTCATTTTTTCTTAATTGATACCCCAAATCCACCGTGTGTGTGGGGAGGCGAGGAATTGTATGCATAAAATATTGATAAGATTTCGTAAAAAATTATTAGGGCTGAATAATGAATGTAATTAATTTGATCTATCAATTCTTATATTTGAAGTATTTTAGTTTAGGAGCCTAAGCGCAAAATGGTTTCTGTATATATAAACAAATTAGTTGTTTAATAGAGAAATCCTTGCATCCTTCACTTCTTAAACCATATTACAGTGTATTCTATATATCGGGCTAGTTGTTGGCCTTGTCTCTCGGCGCACATATCCAGGATTTATATTTTAATATATTGGGCATTGGGAAAAGAGAATTATTGTCACGATTGGTGTGATGAAATGTAAGTGTCTTGGTCTTTTCGAAGCTTATTAATAGCATAACAGTAATATTCTGGCCTGATAATGGAAATAGAGACTTGTGTGGCAGAGAACTTGCGATTAGAAAAGAAAATTTCATCCCGTCGTGAATAGAAATATTTTGTGTACTTGATTACGTTTTCCATCCTGGGTTAGGGGGGAGGTGTCTCTTCCTCCACAGGTTGCAAGATGAAGGACCACACCTTTCATTTGTAAAGTTCTCCTTATTTGACCCTCCATTCTTTATATATATATATATATATATATATATATAAATGTCTCGTTCCTTACACTTCGAGCCGTCTTATGACTAAAGGAGGTCTCCTCAACAAGCTACGCTGCCAGAATCACTTACCCCATAAATTTATGATTAATGTATATCCTGCAGTTGAGTTTTGTTTTCGTTTTATCTCTACTGATGCCAAAGAATCTGGCCGCTTCGCAACATCGCAGGAATCATCTTGTTGAATTTTCAGGCTCACTACATGTGTTGAATTAAACTTTCCACCACAGATTGTAAGTTCGTGCAGAGTAGCTGTTTAAATTCATATTGTGACCCATCGTTTATACTGTAGGTATTTTTACTTAAGACTATCGGCTTATCCGATCTAATAAGACACAGTTATCTTTGTCTTACTATCACTCTCTCTGTCCTCTTAAACTTAATGGACAGACCTACGTCTTTATATAGTTTTCCATCAATGAGATCAATGGACCGGGTCTTAATGTACCCACACGTGAAACGACCTCCTTGGCGTTTCACCTCTGATTCGTCGAAGATAAGAGAGATTCATGCAGAGATGGATGATCTTTCTCATGTTGAGTAGTTCATCCTGAAGTCCAAATTACTATTAAATCCCATATTACCCCTAAAGCTCCCAGCTCATGTGATATTGGCTTCGTTTTATAAAGTCGTCTGCAGGTCGGTTATTGTCTTTACGTATTGATTCTGAGAGTCTAAGAGGTACTGATGAGTAACTGCTATGCAGGCATTTACAAATCTGCATACAGCGGAATAAAATAGGCCAATACCATAAATAAGCAATAAGGCTTTGATGGTCTAGGTTGGGCTATGCTAGATTTGTCAGTCATGAGTATGATCTTTGAACAATGGCAGAGATCATACCATTCTAATTTATTAGGGTGAAACGTGGTAGAGATATCGTTCCACGTTTCACTGTGTAAGACTCAGTCCATTGAGGATCTCATTAATGAAACTATTTAAAGACGTCAGTCTGTCCATTATTTATAAAGGACAGAGAGAAAATAACAAAGATAACTATAGGTTATCAAACGGACAACCTTATAATATCAAGTATATACCTACAGGATAAACGATTGATTATAATATGAATATTAGCAGCTACTGCATGGGATTGAACCATGTAGTGAGTATTGATTCTGAGAGTCTAAGAGGTACTGATGTGTGAATGCTATGCAGGCATTTACACATCTGCATACAGCGGAATAAAATAATCCAATACCATAAATAAGCAATAAGGCTTTGATGGTCTAGGTTGGGCTATGCTAGATTTGTCAGTCATGAGGATGATCTTTGAACAATGGCAGAGATCATACCAGTCTAATTTATTAGGGTGAAACGTGGTAGAGATATCGTTCCACGTTTCACTGTGTAAGACTCAGTCCATTGAGGATCTCATTAATGAAACTATTTAAAGACGTCAGTCTGTCCATTATTTATAAAGGACAGAGAGAAAATAACAAAGATAACTATAGGTTATCAAACGGACAACCTTATAGTGTCAAGTATATACCTACAGGATAAACGATTGATTACAATATGAATATTAGCAGCTACTGCATGGGGTTGAACCATGTAGTGAGCCTGAAAATTCAACACAATGCCTGATTTACATATACAGGTACAAGGCAACGAAAAGGTATTTGAGAAGATAGTTTTTGCAAGTGGCAGTCACTACGAGCTCTTTGACGAGAGATTTAACAGATTGAAGCAATAATTTGCATTCACGATAAAGAAAAAACAAGAAAACAAAACGATTAAAACAAAATGAAGCCGAGACGCATATCTCATCCAAAGATTGTATACTTTAAAGATATGCATTTACTTCTTTGTTAGTCAAATAAGCAATTGAACCGTATCCAAGTTGATCATATCCTCCACTGTTGGGCCCATATGATCCACCTCCCTGTTCAACCTCGTTGGTCTTATAGAATTCGGAAACATATTGAGCAGTAAAATTCCTTTGGTTGACATAAGTCGAATAATAAATGGACCATACTGGTCTATAATTCCCAATTGACGAAGAACTAATGTTGCTTATGATGTACCCCTGGGCCTCGTAGGGAACAAATGGTACACTATGTCCGAGATTGTATCTTGCAAAGTATTCAGCTCCTTTAAGAACGATATGGTCATGGTATGACCACAAGTCATCTCCTTGCAAGTAAGCAATTTGATTTATGACTGCAAGCAAAGCGAAATCCAACCCCGCGTGACCCTGATCTCTTCCTGATTCTTGGCCTTCAGCCAAGCCAAATGTGTTGTTAGATTCCCGAGGTGAAAAAACATGAGGAAACAAATGATGAAACGCACCTTCTCCACCTCCACTGTGGAGGTATTTTAAGGCAAATTCGTATATGTCCGATCGATCTGAAAAGACGCCAATAGCCAAAGCCGATGCCACATTACATAAATCCCAGTTGGCCCAATAATGTGTGTCCTTGGCACCATGTCCATTGTGATCGGACAAGAAGAGCTTGTTCATACTATAGAATTTGTTCAACAACATGTCAGCAACCACTGTTTTATTTTGATCCGTAAATCCAGGGAACTCGCGTAACATTTCGGCAGCTACGGCTAATTGGTACCCGTAGAGTCCACTGGCGAGGTATTTGTCACTGGTTCCCGTGATAGTTTCCAAGGTGTTCGCCCAACTAGTTAGCACATTGACGGCAGCGTCTCCATATTTCGACTCCTCTGTAACAGTCCACATAAGAGCCAATTGATAAGCTGCTGCGGCATCCATAAAGAGATTGCCATAATTCTCATTGGGTGTCGAATCAGTAGCACCCCGAACAAGCACAGCGACAGGATTTGGTTTGTAGGTTACTTTAGCAAAGCCACTTGAACTCAAGGCAACATACGTGTCATAGTATGGATAAATTTTGTGCGCAATTCCAGCCTTGGCTCTATTAATGTCTTCCTCAGAGAACAAAATACCATTGTGAACAATGGATCTTGCAGAGACAAGAGCACGACATGGTAAAATGCACATCAAAATTATTGATAAGATTTTCATGATGATGTGAACAAATTTTATTGAACGACAAATTCGGTTGCGAAACATTGGTATTTATACCTCCCATATCAGCCACGACTAAAAGATGCAGCTCTTTACATAATCCCTTACTACTTAATAGATTTGTTAGGCACAACTTTCCTCTATGCAAATTTGCATATAAACTTATGAATTTTACCGGGGCTCAGATTTTCATGCACGATGTTGGAAATTAGACTGTCATTTAAATTACTCAGAATATACATAGCGCAAACTGGGAAATTCATCGATTATTGCAAATACAAATTGCCTCAGGGAGGGTGGAAATGACTTCATCATGTCGAGCACCATGCAACAAATCAATAGAAAATCAGTAATTGACAAGTTGATCGACATGATCTGCAAGTGGATCTGCATGCGGGATCTGCAGGTGATGGATTTTTAAGCGCACCACATGATTTATGTTCATGCAAAAGCTCCTAATTCCACTTATGTCCATATTGACTGTGTATTTTATAGGAGTATATTTGGGTCTGTTTATTATACGTATGTATTACTCTAATGATCTCCGACCTTTTACCAAATGACGAACATACCCGCGTCTTTATATATCTTTCATGGGGTGAGATCATCAATGGCCCGAGTCATACAAATCCGAAGGTCATACAAGATCCAAATGGCGACTTTTCCTGATTCACCAATCATAAGAGCTTTCTGTAGTATGATTTGATCTACTGCAGTGTGGTATGATCATCCATAACCTAACAAGTCCAACTTGCCCAAACGCCGAGTTGGCTGGTTCCAATTCATATGTCTGCAGGTCTGTAAAATGCCCGTACGGCATTTTTATTGCTGCACTCATACATCATTACCTCTTGGACTTTCAGAATCAATAGCAGGTACCAAGTGGATATATCTCGGTTTCTCCATATCTACCATTCAAAAATCTATCGCTTCAGAAAAGATCAATAATTGAATTCGGATCAACAAAAAGTCAATGAGTTTTGTGCTCCGTTCAAATGAAAGCTCTCCAGATAGAAATATGCACCCCTTGCACCGAGATAAAAAAGGGGGAATTACCAGCCTCGTTTGTGAAGTGTTTCGTTTAGAGTTACCTTAACGTATAGAATCAGCCCAGAACTTCAATGGCATCTGTAGATTGCTCATGTGGGTTGGCACGGACATAGCAATTCAAGATAAAGCCGCTAGGAGGAAGAAGAAGCCTCCGGATTCTGTTAGGATTATAAAACCAATTCCTTAATCATTGAATAACTCTATTTATAAGTCAATCCCCGGACTTCTTCAGTGTGGCTTCAGTTGCAAATGTATCCTGATTTTGAAAAATTGCTCTATTTCGTTTCCCTCCATCAGCATCTTCAAGTTGTCAGTTGCCTAACTTATCATGTACTGAGTTGCTGTGTCTTGCATTTGCATATGTTCATAATGTATAACAGATTACGTCAGAGTTATTTTGAGGTTGCACGTGATTCAAGTTCTTGCATTAGCCGCTAACTCCGTTCAGATTTCAATATATCGCGTATCCTGTAAACCCGAAAACCGCTTTCACAATTTCCCCATCTTACTTGAATAAACATAGTTGCTCCGCGGGATGCTTGTGGGAAGTTCTTCATCAAATAAATGATAACTTTCGTTCCCCCCACATCTTGTCCTTTCCTCATATCCTATGTATATGAGATACTGGCTTTTAATTCTGACAGCCTTAATAGATCTATTGAATCTGAGAGTCTGAGAGGTACTGATAAAATGTCTCTACGACATTTTATCGACCTGCAGACAACGATATAAAATAACCTAATACCACATGACATTGGTTGTATTAGGGGCATGTTGAGTATGAGGATGAACTACAAGTTGATGAAGGAGATCATACGACTCTGCAGATCCCTCTATTAATTGATTAATTAGGGTGAAACGTGGTATAGATGTTGTTCCACGTGTGGGTACGTAAGACCCGGTCCATTGATGATCTCATTAATGGAAAACTATGCAAAGACGTAGGTCTGTCCATTATGTTTAGGAGGACAGAGAGAGTGATAGTAAGACAAAGAAAACTGTGTCTTATCAGATTGGACAAGCCGATAGTCTTAAGTATATACTTACAGTATAAACGATGGATCACAATATGAATTTGAACAGCTACTGCATGAACTTATTATCAGTAGGGGACAGTAAAATTCTACAAGATCAGTAACACACCCGTACATCGTAAGCATTTCTTAATAACGGCATCAGCACCTCTCGTTTTCTCAGATTTACTATATCAGTTCTTGTATCAAAGTTCGATATACAAGGTTTTTGGTTTAGATTTGGCACTGAGGCGTCACTCATATATCAAAAAGATGCAGTTGACCTTTGTAGCTGGTAAATGTCTTTTACATGTAGTGTCTATTAAAATATGTTGTGATTTCTGGAATGTACTTCGCCCAAGATGCCAAGGATACGTGCTTGTCAGCGCTCTCGGCGGAAACCAGGCCGCATATTTATGTTCCTTCTCTCGCAAAAAAACCATGCTAGTGTTGTAGAACTTGACAGTACAGACTTTCGATGCCGCCGAATGGAATCAAATTTAGCTCGATAAATTAATTGACTCGATAGATTACTCAGCTCGGCTCTGACCAAAATGAACCCTCACTTAAATGGAATAGTTCATGTTTGTATCTATCTAATTGTGCAATATTGCTACTGAACACCGCACCAACGAGACCACAAAATGCTATTAAAAAATGCGGGAGCCGGATAAAACTAACAGAGACGGGTTACAGTTAGTCGAATACCTAAAATTTAGGTAGTTTCGGTGAAGTCTATCTACTGATCAGCAACGACTTCACTGGAAATTTACACTTCATGAGTCATGATCTCAGGAATTTTATTTAGAGATAATACTATGTATTAGGAACGTCCTTACGACTAAGGAGCCATGCTAAAATTATATAGCTCGGGTACCACCAACCGAAGAAAGCCAAATTGGGGAGTTCCTGACGGCGGCTGCAATTACTTCATGCACAAGTGAATCATATTTGTCTATCATGCTGTACATTAATGGATACGCTTAGCAATAATCAACCTGAGCACCGTATATTAAACTTTGCAATTAGACAAATTCTCGATTTTATAGACGTATCATTGCAGCATATTGATCAATTTAACGTATCAGTACCCATATAGCGGAATATCGTGTCGGGCAATATCAATTTTGTAAAAGTCTTATTTTGCAGCACTCACAACTTATTAAAAAATTGTAAATAGAAAATTGTATTCAATTAAGGCACCAAGATTCTCATTTCAAAGAGTGAAACTCAGTTCTTCGTCCTTTTCATTGCAGTCTCTGTTTTATCTGCATCATAACAGAGCATCGGACTCGACTTTCTTTGAATAAATATTAGAGTAGTTTGTTTTGTCCTCAGCTTTTGAAAATCATCCCATAATGGGCTGCGGGGGAAAGGGTACGAACAATTATAGTTCACACTACTGATCACTGAGAATTTCTCAAGTAGAGAGCAGAGAATTTTGAATTACGATGCGCGCGAATTTCTAAAGCAACCTGCACAGATTTGAGTGGGAAGTGCGCTAATATGTATTGCTAGTAGTTCGAGTTCCATGACAAACGTTCCCGAATTCTAATTCATCGCCTAACTCCTTCGAAAAATTGAATCTAAAATCTAAATTGTTGGTACAAACTTCTAGTAAAAATACTGTAATTAATTAATCTTAGTAGGTTCCCAGGTCGCGACCAGGTATTGGAATTCATGGATCGCGAAATAATTAGAAGCTGCAGTCGCGCGCTTTGCAGACTGTCGATGGTCAACAACTATTCAGATGGTTTCTTGGCTGAGAAGTTTGTTGTCATTGATAGTTCAAATCGCCGGTTATGCTGTTTTCTTGAAGGGATTCTTCCCTCCGAAGGTTGTTCTTCAAGACCTCAACACCTTTCTGAGTGGTTCGTCACCTTTTGCAACTCAAGATGGTCCTCAGTTTGATCGCTTAATTGTGATGGTGGTGGATGCAATGCGTGCTGACTTTATGTATTCAAGTTTGGACTCTAGCATGTCATTTCTTCACTCGCTTATAGAAAGTGGCAATGCACTTCCTTTCACGGCTTTCTCAAATCCTCCAACAGTAACCTTGCCAAGACTAAAGGGAATTACAACTGGTGGCACACCGAGCTTTATTGATGCCATTTTAAACGTTGCTGACGACAAGGACAATTCTCAAAGTCTAGCAAACACCGACTCATGGATTCGACAATTTAAGAACTTAGAAGGTGGCCGCATAATTCATTTTTTTGGCGATGACACCTGGCTCAAATTATTTCCTCCGTCAGAATTTTTCGAAAAGTATGAAGGAACAAACTCATTTTTTGTCAGCGATTTTACAGAAGTGGATAATAACGTCACTAGACATTTGGATACTGAACTCAAGGACGATAGGTGGGATGCTTTGATATTGCATTATCTCGGCTTAGATCATATCGGGCACAAGGGCGGACCCAAATCACCCTTCATGAAACCCAAACAGACAGAGATGGATGAGGTAGTAAAAAAAATATACTTGGCCAATGTAAACTGCTCTCAATCCACTCTCATGGTTGTGATGGGCGATCACGGAATGAATGATGTTGGAAACCATGGAGGCTCGTCAGAAGGGGAAACCAGGCCCGGAATGGTTTTTATGTCTCCCAAATTTTCTCAAATCACTAAAGGTCAAGCATGCCCCGTGCTGCCAAATAATCATGTGAATTATTATTCCTCCATCTCACAAATTGACTTAGTGCCAACACTAGCTGCACTTTTCAATTTCCCAATTCCCAAGAATAATCTTGGAGTCATGATTCCTGAGCTACTTGATTTATGGCCGTCTGAAGAATTAAAACGCAACGTATTAGTCGAGAATTGTGACCAATTTTTAGCATTGTTACAAGAGAAGTTTGCTCTGTCAGATTCTAAATTAGAGGCTATTCAAGCTCAATATGAAAAACTTAAAGAAAATGGGCAGAATTTGAATGATATTATTGAATTTCTTAAGAGAACTCAGATCATGCTTACCGAATCCGCAACAAACTATTCTTACACAGAAATCTCAGCGGGATTCTTATTGATATTCCTTGCTCTTCTCAATACTTCAGCTCAGTTGTACAATTACTTGATGCACGAAAGTCAAATGAGTCGCTCAGAAGACATTTCAGTTCCTGTATTTGTCATTGTTTATGCTTTGCACTTCCATGGTTCCTCTTTGATTGAAGAGGAACATCAAATATGGTGGTTTCTTACCATTTCAAGTATAGTTTTTTTGTTCATCAAGCAAAGGTTTAAAGGTGGCAGGCAGGCAATCTTGTGTATCATACTTTTGCGTACCATCAAGGGTTGGAACAATTCAGGTCAGAAGTTCTCTTCCTCTTTTACTATTGCATCCAGATTGTCTAGTTCTGAGAATATTCTCTGGATTTTGATTATGCTCACTTATCTCATTGTAACTTGGTTATTGTACAGTGAGGGTAATTGGATTGATATTTTTGGCTTGCCTGGTTTCACTGTCCAAAAATTAAAATCGAATGACTTTGCTAGTTTCATTTCATTCGTCGTGGCTTATGTGACTGCTTCTTTGTCGTTCCTGTTCAAATTATGCCAGTTTTTCAATGACGGAAATCGCGTACCTGAGTGGTTAAATCCATTCCTAAACTTCATTTGCGAGTCATTTGGTGCGAGATCCATTGATCCCAAGTCATCTCTTCAGTCTGTGAACGTTCAAATCTCGAGAATTTTCACTTTGTCCCTTCTTTCACTTATTCTAGCAAGAGTTTTGGTTGGTAAGATACGCAATTTGAATACATTTCTCATAACAGATTTAACGAACCTTGCTACCTTAGCTCTACTTCATCAGTCAAGAGCAGAAATCATTCCTATTTTTTTGATCTTCACCGCGTTAAGATTATCTTTCAAAAAGTTCATTAAGTGTGATAAAACTAATAATGCAGATCTGTCATTGCTTTCGATTAGCGCATTCATACTTTGCGTACAAAATTTGTCATTTTTCTCGGTCGGCAACACGAATCTGCTTGCAACCTTAGACTTGTCCAATGCATACAATGGAATTGCAAATTACGATGTTTTTCTAGTTGCGCTATTGACTTTCATTTCAAATTTCGCCGTTCCATTGTATTGGTCATTGGCGGGACTTCAAATTTTGTTCGAAGACGGATCTTCAAGTCTGTGCTCAATTCTTGTGCTGCTTGTGCGATCGAATTCTATTTCCTACCATAAAATTTTACTTAAAAAAGGCTTGCTTGTGCTGTTTTTTTACGTTGTATCGACAATAAATTTGGTTGGATCTTGCGTCAATTTGAGATATCATCTTTTTATATGGTCAGTTTTCTGCCCCAAGTTGTTATACTTTTCAAGTTGGTCAGTTTTGATGAATTTCTTTGTTGATTTCGTTTTGGGTTTCATAATCGTTTCAATGAAATAGCAATCTAGTAGAATAATCAATAAATAATAACGAATTTATTGCAACAAAGGATCCCTGAAATGAGGTTGGTTGTTGACGAACTTTGCTGCTCTCCTGTCATTCACGTCCTCACGTTTCTTCTCTCTTGTCCAGGCCCTCTTCTGAATCGCTAAATCTTGTTTCGATCTGGAGGATAAAAAGTGCCTTGACTCAGCAGCAATCACTGTTCCTTGACCCTCAGATAATATCCTTTCGGGAGGAAGGTTTTGACGAAAGTATTTCGCGAGCGACCTATGCCCTACTACTGCTCCAGATGGTAGTATGAGTTCAGTACCCATGTCAACAATGTGACCGCCATGGTCATCCACATCATAATCAATTTCATCACTCGTAACATCTTCCCAGTCTTCTTCATCCTCTTCATTGTCCTCAACTTTCAGGTGTGAGTCGTAAGTTGATGAGAAATCGTAGAAGTCCGAAATTTCGAGCTTCTCATCCTCCGCCTCATAAGGAATGCGCATATGTCTTTTCGCTTGCATGTGTTCTCTGACTGCCAGAATATTCCGCCCCTGATAGTTGCAAACCAAGCAGACGTTTCCGAGACCAATCTTCTCACCTAAATACCGAATAAGACCTTCCTTATCGATCAAATACTTAGTTTCTGGTATATACATACCATGGCTTCTGAACATATGGTTCACATTCTCTTCCACGTTCTCGAAAGTGACTTTTTTTTGTTCCAGGCAAAACAAGCACGTCATAGGTGAAAGCTCTACTCTATTCGCTAGCTTCTCCGCGATGATCTTTTCTTCCAACTCATGTGATTCGACGTTTTCCAACGTTGCAGTCCCACGTCCTTCAGGAAAAACCGCTTTAGACTCATCTCGTTCTCCTTCCGTTGTCTTGAGATCGATTCCCGAATCTGTAGCCGAATTTTTTGACAGTATAGCTTTCCGAATTGCAAGGAGTTCACTCTTTTGTTGTTGAAGTGCCTCCCTTTGCTTCCTTCTGATTTCTTTCTTAGAAGTATGTTTATTAGAATCCTTGTCAACGTTTTTGTCGTCTTCTGATAATGCAGAAATTTTTGAAGTGAACGTTTGCTCATCTATGGGTGGAAGTTGTGCAACTCTTCTCTTGAGATTATATCTATGCCAATCAGTCTTCATATGATCCCTCTGGCTGCCAACATCCTCGAAGACTAGACCACAGCTAACACAAGTGTGATTCATGCCCATCTCTAATATTATTGTATCAAAATGTGTAGTCAGTCTTTATTCAAAAGAGGCCGATAAATTAATGGAAGGTCATCGCATTGATTCTGAATTTCTGAGAGGTACTGATGTATATCCATCGGCGATGCAATGATAAAATGCCGTGGGGCATTGTGCACACTTGCATACATCTGAAGCGAGCCAACGATATGGCATTTGGTCTCTTGGGCTCGTTGAGCTTAAGGATGATCTCCATTCAATGTATATCTTACCAATTTACAAAAGTCCATAGGATTGGTGAGTCAGGGTGAATCACCTTTGGGATGTCGTTCACTTATAGATAAATAGTCCCTTGACGGAACTCAATATGGAAAAATATTAAGGACGTAGGTCTGTCCATGAATCGGTAAATGGTCAAGTAAAAGACGAGTGACAGTAACACATACGAGTAGCAGACAGTCTCAAGTATATACCTACAAGTTAAACGACCTAGGTTGACGTGAATGCTATTGCATGAAACTTAAATCACGTGGTGAGCTTCAAAATTCATCACATCGCCTCCACTTTTTCCCTTTTTTCGTGCGCGATGTCTACTTGGCCATCAACTTAGAAAAAACCTTCTCGTGACAAAGCATGCAATGGATTGTGCAGATACAAGTTACGATAAAGTTATTCCCAAAGTCATTCAAACAATAAGGGCTTCCTCTTCACTTGCAGCACAGGATGTAAGATTCCACACCTCCCTAGATCCAACTCTAATGGTGGACTTAGAGAGTACCAGCAAATCATTGCTATCAATCGTCAATAAGATGATGTCAGAAATATCGCCAGATTATTATACCTCCGCGTATGGAGAAAGTGAAGTAAAGAGTTTAGCTGCTTGGAAGAATATCTCCAATACATTAGATATATGTTTCGAGAAGGTGGATATTGCTTTGGATACAATCAAGAATTCAGGCCGAGGAGAAAAGAGTATGGCATACTTGTTAGAGTCTTATGATGAAGGGGCACCCCCAGAGGTAATTGAAAAACCTCAAAACCAATTTCGGATCAAGATCGACAACTCAGATACTTCCCCATTCAAGCCTAAGTTAACCCGCAAACCACATGCATTGCAACCTTTAGAAGAGTCCATAAAATATGTCAATGAGGGTACTGCTCCAGAGGATCGACACTATTCACATCCATACGAACTCGAAATAATGAAGCAACCTTTTCCAGAAACGCATTTGGTGCAGCGGAACCCAATTTTGCCAACTGATTGGGACTCTACTTCCTCGATTTGGATAGACAAGGTAGAAGACCTCCAAAAAATGGTAGATGAGTTGCTTCTACTGAAAGAAATTGCAGTTGACTTGGAACATCATGATTACAGATCATATTATGGAATCACTTGTCTTATGCAAATCTCAAATCGTGAAAAGGATTGGTTAATAGACACATTGGCTCTACGTGATGATTTGCAAGTTTTGAATGAAGTATTAACTAACCTGTCAATTGTCAAAGTTTTTCACGGTGCAAGCATGGATATAATATGGTTACAGAGGGATCTTGGGCTATATGTTGTCTCTTTGTTCGATACGTATCATGCGTCCAAAAAGTTGGGTTTTCCGAAATTTTCGTTGGCATACTTATTGGAAAGTATTGCACACTTCAAAACCTCGAAGAAATATCAGTTGGCTGATTGGAGAGTCAGACCACTTACTAGCATGATGTCACAGTATGCAAGGGCTGATACCCATTTTCTTTTGTACATATACGATGTCCTTAGAAACAAGCTCATTGAACGAGAAGTTTTGCAAGACGTTCTTTATGAGTCACGCCGAGTGGCATGCAGAAAATTTGAATACAATAAATTCAGAAATGATTGCAATGAATGGCTGCGCTCGAATATTGGGACCCCATCACTGAACTGGTTGCTTTCACAGTATAACTTGCCTGCTTCGAAAAAAAATCTTCTCGATTCTCTTCTAATTTGGAGAGATTCTTTGGCGAGATATAATGACGAATCTCCCAGATATATCATGTCAAACCAATCGATAATCAATTTGTGCTCTGTCTCATCGCCAGTTGATAACGAAAAAATAAAATTTGCAATTGGAAAATGTTCGGATCATGTTGATGGTGCAATTGACCAACTTTTTAATATTATTACTGAAAACCTAACTAGTTTTACACAAACTTCTGATGAAGAGCGGCCTAGCGAACTCTTGCACGAAATTGTTGATTATCTGACTGCTCGCGAAGTGAGTGAATTGTTTTTCGGATTTACCAAGCCCGAGATTGAAAAGGATATTCTGCTCGTGGTCACTGATTCTACTTGTCTCACTTCGCTTTATCTGGAGAGCGAAAGTATGTGCTTTTCGGTAAATTTTCGTTCTGGGACTCGTATCACTACAAGAGATGAATCAAGAAAGAGGCTTAACTTCTTGAAGCAAAATTTCGACATAGGATTGCATGAAAGCTCGACCGTGGCCTGGCAGGCGTCAGAAGCACACGATCAAAATGATAACATTCCAAATCCTTCAGTTAATGAGAGCGAAGATATATCAACCCAAATTGAAGATGCACTGTCACAAATTTTTACATTATCGAAGAAGAACGTGAAGCGCCATCGAATTGTCAAGGAGGAGATTGCTGGCGATCCAATATTCGACTACAATTCACCCGAAAATGTAAATGTATTGGGTGCTGTCGCAATGGAGCCCAGGGCTAAAAAGCGTTCTTTTGACCCTTTCAGCAAGGCCGGGTACGGAGGTCCAAAAGCAGCGAAGAGAAGTAAAAATGTGGCTACAGGTAAGTCGGCCTCTTTCAAAAACAGGAACAAGAGAAAGTAGCAGTTTTTGTTCCACTAGCTGAACACAAATAAAGCAAATTTACGATTTAGTCTATTGTAGTTGATGACGACCCTTTATTCAATATATGTGTGATGTTTTTGAGGTCGTGTGTAACCTCAGTACACTCCTCATCAAAACGCCTTGAGTCTAATCTCTGAGGATCGGCTAGCTCAATCTAAACAATTCGCCAAGCCCTTCAATCAGAGGTGATGAGCTTTTATATCGTGCCGGCGGGGCTGTATCAGGCACAACAAAAGTTAAACAAAAAGAAACATGCCAAAAAACGTGGTTCTCGCCATTCAAGTAGAACGTCAACAACAAGTGATAAGACCGACTCACAGTCACTGAGATCCAGCATCTACTATGGCGAGTCAATGAGATCCTTACCCGAAACACCAGAAAACCAAAGTTTAATGGAAGCGCAGGGAGCAATTGTTGAGCCAATTACCAATACTCTGGAGGATCTCGACAAAAGTACAGGATTCCCTACATCATCCGTTGGCTCAAGACTGCAAGACTTTGAACTTGGCCAAATTAATACACCAACGTCTTTATCGGCTATGAAGTTGAATGAGCAAGGTAGGCGAACAAGTCTCGCTTCGACTTCCAGCGAGTTTGCCCGGAATCGACAGGACAGTTCCATGTCCTTTGCATCCTCACATGGATCGAACAAAATGACAACCGCTTCGGGACGCAAGATGTCCTATTCACAAGTTCCGACTGCTTCACTATCGTCTCAACTACCACCTGGATCGGTTGGTATTCGACCGGATTTGTTTAGTCAGAGTGGTTCTCGTGAAGATTCAACTAGTAAACCTCACTTCCACATTCCAAAGTTCCGACCTGTTACGGATTTATCTGTCTTAAATAATGAGACCCTGTTGAAAAAGAACTTCTACAATCCAGGTTACATGGCGACGCGCTACAGTACTTTTTTGCAAATACTCTACGAGCATCATCTCAGTGATCCGATGAATTTTGCAGCCGTGCGAGACCATTCGCTCAAGAAATTTATCAACAGACACTCAATTAGTCATATTGAAAGGAAGAAAAGTCGTGTGATTAAGTCTAATGGGGATATAAGGTATTATGAGGGATTGATTTCGTATGAATTGCTACAATGCCGAAGTTTCTTAAGGAATATCCTTGACTGGCAGTCAAGAGAGAGCCCTGAACAAGTAAGCACAATTACGTGCGAGGAACTTTTACAGATAAATTTCATCAATTACGTACGCTATCTCCTCAGTCTTCCGAATGTGTTACCGGTTGCCCCAGAAAAATTAGATGAGATTCTGGCGAAGCATTATCATTTTCGATCCTTTTTTAGTGAAATGAGCAGTGCTCTATACTCGTTAAAAAAAGAGAGTTATGCTGATGACATGACTACGCCTTCATCAGATGTCGACATACTCGTCGACACAATATCTAAAGTCTCCTTTGAATTCATTTTATTGGAAAAATATGCGATCCATATTCTTGTGAAATTAAACAACAATTCAATCATTGAGAATAGAATCAGGAGCCATCTTTTTTCTTTGTATGATTTGAATATGAAGTTGGAAAAAAAAGAATCTCTCAAGATTTTGAACTTTAATACCTTTTTCAGCGCTCAATACTCCTGGTACTTAGCTATCACCATGCCTTTTGTTCGGGTGTTCGAGTCCAACATATATGGAGAAGATCTTAGGTTAATTTCAGACCACGATGCATACCAAAAGCATCTAGCCAAGTGTGGCATGCGAAGGGATTTTAAGGATTCTGATTCACATCTATACAAAGAATATTTCAGTCGCCTCAATTTCAAAGATTACGAACTGTATGTTCATTTGAGTCGGAAAGATTTGGTTGAGTTACAAAGGAACCTCAACTCAGTCTCCGATAAGTTTGCTGGTCAGACTTTTGATAATGGTGGCTTTGCGTTTCAATACAAGCCTCCAAATTTCGAGTATTATACGAATTCCTTGTCATCTCTAGAAACCGAAACATTTCACGTGATTCACAGTCGTGATATCTTACGTCAACTAAGTCCAAACAATTTCAAGGTCATTTTAAGCGAGTTTCACCGGCTATTAAAAAAAGGTGGAGTTTTAGAGCTACCTATACTTGAGTCTGGGGATGATCAAATTCAAGATCTAGCCAGATCTAGGTTAACTGGGTTTCCAAATCTGTCAAAGTATTTGGATCTGGAGGTTCTGTGTAAACTTGACATCGTTCCTCATTACTTGCAGTCTCTTTTGGAGGAGCTAAGCAATGTTTTTGGGCCTAAAAATGTGAGATTCTCTCCTGTGTTACTCAGCGCGAAAAATGACATGAACAACTTTTTAATCAAACATAATGCGTTAACCTTTCACGAGACCCTTGGCGATATCAATACTTACTGTTCACGCTTCGCAAATGAAGAGCAATCAAGCACAGAAGACGAGGGAGATACAAATTTTTATTTCTACATTCGAGCAGAGAAATCTTAATTGTGCTTTGCCAGTCAAGTCTGTACTATTCGTTAATAATTTTCAAGCTGGAACAGCCAACTTGTGATAATATCGAACTACCGCAGCGACAAGTAGAGTAATGTAATTAAAAAGCATGTATGAGATATGCACTGTCATTGCAAGAAAACCCCTGATGTAGATTGACGCAAAATAATATGTGCATTTTCTTAGGCAGATTTATTTGTGCTGCATGTAAGTCTATGACTAATGACTAAACCGAAAAACGATCAAAATTGCTGACTACATCATCTGGACGAAGTGTTAACATGACGACGAAAGTATATGTGATAGACGTTGAAAGTGGCAATTTACAATCACTTTCTAATGCTATCAAACACGTTGGTGATTACCAAATAATATTCATTCATAATGCTGCTGAATTTGAGAAATTTGACTCCCAAATAAACAAGTTGGTTTTTCCAGGTGTTGGAAATTACGGCCATTTTGTGAAGCAGTTAAACGAACGGCAGCTTTTTGGACCAATCAAGAGATACATCGACAGTGGAAGAGACATTATGGGCATTTGTGTCGGTCTTCAGGCATTCTTTGATTCGTCAGAGGAAAGTTTAGATGTTAAAGGTATTGGATATCTCAATTTGAGTTTACGCAAATTCGACTCGCATGATGCCTTGTTCGCATCAAGGAATCAAAAAAAGTCTGTCCCACACATAGGATGGAACACCGTGGCTGATATTCGTATTGGAGGAAATTCGTTGAAGCCAGAAGAGTCCTTTTTCGGCATCAATACTTTCAACAAATTCTATTTTGTTCACTCGTATGCTGCTATATTGAAGGATGAAAGTGATTTCGCCTGCATCAGTTCGGCCGAGAAAAACGGTTGGGAATTTGCTTTTGCTAAATACGGGTCAGAAACCTTCTTGGCTGCTATAGCTTACAAGGGTTTGTTTGCAACTCAATTTCATCCAGAAAAGTCTGGTGTCGCAGGTTTGAGAGTCATCAAAGCCTTTTTAAAAGGCACTAAATTAGAAACCAATTCAGCTCATTCTTTTCAACCATCTCCTAATGATCTTGAAACTAATATCAGCGGATTATCAAGAAGAATTATTGCATGTTTGGATGTCCGTACCAATGATGAAGGTGATCTCGTTGTTACCAAAGGAGACCAATATAATGTTAGAGAAATAGCTGATGGCTCAGAAGGACAAGTGAGAAATTTGGGTAAACCAGTGGAACTAGCCACTAAATATTACCAACAAGGTGCTGATGAAGTCACTTTTTTGAACATCACATCATTTAGAAACTCTCCAATTGAGGATTTACCAATGCTTGAGGTTTTGAGGAAAGCAGCCGAAAGGATTTTCGTTCCCCTTACAGTTGGCGGTGGTATTAAAGATTTAGTAGATCCGATTTCCAATGAAATCTATCCAGCGGTCGAGGTTGCAGACCTCTATTTTCGGTCGGGCGCTGATAAGGTGAGCATAGGGTCGGAGGCTGTTAAGATTGCAGAGAACTACTATGCAAATGGGAAGGAAAAGACAGGCAAGTCTGCTATTGAAACTATATCTTCGCGTTTTGGAAATCAAGCAGTCGTAATCTCTGTCGACCCCAAAAGAGCATATGTCATGTCCCCTTCGGACACAAGAATGAAAACAATTAAGATCATAGATCTGGATAATTACGGGCCTAATGGCGAACAATTTTGTTACTATCAAGTGACTTCTCAAGGTGGTCGGAAAACACATGAACTCGGCGCTTTAGAACTTTGCCTTGCCTGTGAGGAATTAGGTGCAGGAGAGATTCTCTTAAACTCCATAGATAATGATGGATCAAACAAAGGTTTCAACTTAGAGTTGTTAAGACAGGTCAAGGAGAATGTTTCAATTCCTGTAATAGCTAGTTCGGGAGCGGGCATTCCACAACATTTCGAAGATGTTTTCAAGTTGGATTGCGGGATTGATGCTGCCCTTGGCGCTGGAATGTTTCACAGAGGCGATTACGACGTCAATGCTGTGAAGAAACACTTGCAAACACATGGCAAGATGAATGTTAGATTAGACACCGAAATTGAACTTTAAGAATTCTGCTCTTACTTCGCAACGGAATAGTACACTGCATGTAGATAAACAAAAAACTTCTAGTTTTAGAATTTTATGGTCCAACACTGATGATAACTTCATGCAGGAGCCGTTTAAATTCAGTTTGATGAATTTTGAACTGCACCACACGATTTATTTCATGCAGTGACTATTAATTCTATTCATGTTCCCGTAGATGTTTAACTTGCAGGAATATATTTGAGTTCTATTTGTTATACGTATGTATAACCCTTCAAATCTTTCTTGCCCTTTTTCCGAATCGTGGGCAAGCCTACTTCTTTAAATAGTTTATCATTAATGAGATCATCAATGGACTGATTCTTACGTCCACACGTAGACCGGTATCGCTAACCCCTCTCACCCTGATCTATTTATAGATCTCTCTGCAGAATTGCATGATCTCCGTCATTGTTTAAAGATCAACCTAATGAATAACATAGCCCATCATAGCTCATCATAGCTCTAATACTATTTATGGCATTGACCTATTTGTTGCGATGTCTGCAGATCTGTGAATGCCTGCACGGCATCTACTTATCAGTACCTCTTAGACTTTCAGAATCAATACATATTGTTATCCATCTTTTGTACTGTAGGTGTTTACTTGAGACTATCGGCTTAGCCAATCTGATAACACACAGTTATATGTCTCACTGTCATTTTCTTTGTTCTTTTGAAACTAATGGAAGGATCTACGTCTTTAAGTATTTCCCATTCATGAGATCATGGACCCGGTCTTACGTACCCACACGTGGAACAACTTCTGTACCACGTTTCACCTTAATTAATTAATTAATAGAGCGATCTGCAAAGTCATATGATTTTCTTCATTAACTTGTAGATCAACCTCATACTCAACATGCCCTTAATACTTCCAATGCCATGTGATATTAGGTAATTTATTTCGTTGTCTGCAGGTTGATAAAATGTCGTAGAGACATTTTATCACTGGTGGACATGTACATCGGTACCTCTTAGACCTCAGATTCAATACTAGTCTTCGAAGGTTGAGTAATTTACATTCATGTCTGAGGAATCTCCCATAAATAATGTGAGGAACCAATTCTCAAACATTTTATTCATAAACAGACTGCGGAGTCCGTCTGATCTCACCGCGATCTCTCCACTTTCGCATCCGAGAACGAATTCAGAATCTCTGACACCTCCGCCTTCGGGTGCTTCACAAGATACTCAACCCGGCCCACAAATGGATCCACATACACTTGCGGCCACAGAAAATTCAAATGAATCTACCTATTCCCTCAAGAGAAGTATATCCCTGCCTCCAAGCAACTTAGAGGGCACAGATGATTTCATTGAATCCATGGAAGATGTGGACTCCTTTGAAGTTCCTGCAATTTTCCTTAAGCAGGGAATGTTACTTTTAAAAGTCTCACAGAAATCTAAGAAGCGAATTTTATTAAAGGTAGACCCAGCGAACTTCAAAATAATGTATAATCAGGTCTCTAAGAGCAAGATTTATGAATTTTTGGTGGATGATATTCGTAGCTTCTGTGCAAAAGAGGATGCCAGTCATTACAGGGAAGAATATGGAATATCAAAAGAGTTTGAGAAAAGATGGTTAACGATTGTATATTTCAATCAGGCGAAAAACAAACTTAAGACTCTAAACCTCATTGCTGATACTAGTCACGACTCAAAGAAGTTACTTTTTGTTATTGAAAACTTTAAGAGGCTTAAGGACGAAATTTCCAGAAATTTTTTGGTGAATTTAAAAGACTTAGATGAAAATTCGAGAAGCATAGTGTTTGGAAAGGCAGAAGCAACAGATAAGAGCTTGAAAGAAATTTTAACATTTGCAGATGTACTCAAATTTTGCAAGCGTTTAAACATTAACGTAAATCCTGATCATCTTCGAAAGCTTTATGTGGATGTTCATACGGATGAAAAGGAGGGAATTGATTTTAATCAATTCAAAAGCTTTGTGCGTATGCTAAAAGAGCGACCGGACTTAACCCGTATTTGGAAACATATTCTCAAAGGCAGAGATGTCATGTTTTTCGAAGATTTTGAATATTTCATGCTGCATATTCAGAGAGAATTTCTCGATAAAGAGTATCTCTTGAAATTGTTCAAAAGATTCTCCTTCAATGAATCAGATATGTGGACAGAGGAGAATTGGAATGAATTTTTGAAATCAAAATTTTCTTCTCACTTGAAAGAAGATTTTTTGTCGTCGGATTATTTCTCCCATTCACTTAACGAGTATTACATTTTATCTTCTCACAACACTTATCTAACGGGGAGGCAAGTCGCTGGGGATTCTTCAGTTGAGGGCTATATCAAGGCTTTGCAGAGGGGGTGTCGATGTATTGAACTTGATATCTGGGACAATGAACATGGAGTTGATGGGGATCCCATAGTAAATCACGGGCGAACTTTTACTAGTGGTATTTCCTTGACAAATGTCTTGAGAACAATAAAGAAATATGCTTTTTCTACCACATCATACCCCGTGATTCTTAGTCTCGAAGTGCATTGTTCTGCTGAATCTCAATTCAAGATCATAAATGCATTGAAACTGACCTTTGGGGAGATGCTCGTCGATCAACCTATTAATTTTGAGGGTCACCTTCCGAGTCCAGACACACTCAAAAATAAGATACTCGTCAAAGTTAAAAAAACAAGCCCAATGTCTAACCTTGGAATAGATGATAATGGGAAGTTTGTGAGTAGCTCAACAACATGCACATCGTTCAGCGAGAGTAATGATACAGGCAATACTCCGCGAAAGAATTCACTCAAGCTCAGAAAACGATCTTCAAGTAAAGTCATTGATACTCTAAGTGAGTTGGGAGTTTACATTCAAGGAGTTAAGTTTCGGAACTTCTCTCTTCCAGAGTCCAAAACATTCAATCACTGCTTTTCGTTAAGCGAGAAAGTTATCAATTCAATGCTTAAAGACGACCTGAAACTGTCAGCTATCGATAAGCATAATCGCAAGTATCTTATGAGGGTGTATCCATCGAAATTTAGATTGAAATCTTCTAATTTTGTTCCAATCAATTACTGGGCACATGGGTGCCAGATGGTTGCCACTAATTGGCAAACATATGATCTCGGCCAACAACTCAATGAATCGCTCTTCGAGAAAGCTCAAGGTAGGGGCTACATATTGAAGCCTTTGGAACTACGCCGTCCCCTTATGAAGTCCACTATGCGGACAGTATCTGCCAAACGTCGTATCAGCACGAAATTTGAGATTAAGGTCATTAGTGCACAACATTTGCCAAAACCAGCGAACACTATGGCTATCAACCCTTTCGTTATTTTTGAGATATTAGGTACACGAAGTGTGCAGTGGGACCCAAATTCTACGATTGGCGCTACAGACTTAATAGCTGAAAATGGTTTCAATCCTATATGGGACCAGAGATACTCGGGGACATTCGAATCGGAGAATTATTTGGTTTTTGCTCGCCTCACAATACATTCCTCGACATCTTCAAAGGCTATTGAAGATTCGAAAGAGATTGGCATTTTGACTCTCAATTTTTTTGATATGAAGCAAGGGTATAGGTATTATCCGCTCAAGGATTTCTGTGGGGAAGAGTTATTGTATTCCACTTTGTTTCTCAAAGTGGACTATCATCCTAGTTTGCATATAGAATGAGAAATCAATAATTTGTGCGATGAGCATTTTACATTTGTAGTCAGAGGAACCACCGCAATGGGAAAGCTTAAGGTGTCTGAAACGAAGACAAAGCAACGTCATAATCCATTACTTAGAGATATAACCACCTCGGATGGAATCTTGAGAGAATCAACCAAACAGCCCAGTCAGAAGGAGGGCGAAGATAGGAACGGTCCAAATGATTATCTTGATGCATCAACCTCTCGTAAAATTTTGCAACTTGCCAGAGAACAACAAGAGGAACTAGAGAGTGAGGAGCTAAACAACTCAGGAAACGGTAAAGGTTTTGTTCAGACACTTAGAGAGCAAACTGACCAGGGCAAATTTGATGTGGATAATAGCAGTGAAGAATATTCTGATTTCGAAGAGGGTGACTATTACGAGGAAGAGGAAATCGAAGTGGACGAACAAGATCAAGCTATCTTTGAAAACTATTTTAAAGGTGAAAATGCTGGCAACTCTATAAATTTAGCGGACAAAATTCTTGCGAAAATTCAAGAAAAGGAATTTCTGAGGGAAGAGGAAAAGTCAGCAGGTAATGACACTGAAGCTGTTTTTTTGCCTCCTAAAGTCATTGCTGCGTACGAGAAAATCGGGCAAATCTTGTCAACATACAGACATGGAAAGCTCCCCAAGTTATTTAAAGTTTTGCCTACGTTAAAAAACTGGGAACAGGTTTTATACGTGACCAATCCAGAGGGTTGGACTCCTCATGCAACTTATGAAGCCACGAAACTTTTCGTTTCTAATTTGCAAGCAAATGAGGCACAGAAATTCATTGAAAACGTCTTGCTAGAAAAGTTTAGATCATCTATCGAGGACAGTGAAAGCCACTCATTGGATTATCACATTTACAGGGCCATTAGAAAGTCTTTGTATAAACCCGGAGCATTCTTCAAAGGTTTTCTCCTCCCGTTAGTTGATGATCACTGTACAGTAAGAGAAGCTACTATAACAGCTTCTGTTCTCTCAAAGGTTTCTGTTCCAGTTTTGCATTCGTCTGTTGCTTTAACTCAATTAGTCCTGAGAGATTTTAGGCCAGCTACAATGGTTTTCATTCGTATCTTAATTGAGAAGAAGTATGCACTTCCTTATCAAACATTAGATGAACTTGTGTTTTATTTCATGCGCTTCAGAAGAGCGGCACAAGAGGAAGGGATGGGAGAAATTTTTGAAGAAAAGATGCCAGCTTTACCCGTTGTGTGGCACAAGGCCTTTTTGGCATTTGCCCAAAGGTACAAAAATGACATCACAGATGATCAACGAGACTTTTTGTTGGAGACCGTCAGGCAAAGATTCCACCACGCAATTGGTCCAGAGATTAGGAGAGAACTTTTGGCTGGCCAACCAAGGATTGAAGACCCAAAATTCAAGGGAGCCGCTATGGAGGATGCATTTTGAGTACACACTTTCCCGATTGAATTGGTAGTAAATCAACATTAGACCTGAATTATACATAAAAGTGTTTCAAAGCACATCAAGAAAAGCTGTTATCTTGGGTGCGCTTTCTTGCATCATCGCATAACTTATCAAAGTCTGCGAACAAAGCATAGTAACTTTGTAATCCTCCAATAATTGTCAACGCAACTGTGGTGCCTATCCATAATCCATGCAACGAACCTTTCCAAGGAGAGAAGAAACTCAAATATATCGACAACGGAATTCCGACAACGTAATAAGAGACTAAATTGACAATACCGCCGATCTTTGTTTGTCCCTGTCCTCTCAAGCAACCAGCAGAGTTTGCGTTCATCGCATCAGATATTTGCATGAGAGCAACTAACCACATCACATCCTTGAGAATTGCAATTACTCGCTCATCATTTGTAAACAAATTTGCAATTTGAGTCTGAAATAAAAACAATGCAAGGAAATTGAGAAGAGAAATACATAAACCAAAGCTTAATGCAACTTGTGTTGTCCTCTTGGCAGGCTCTCCCAATCCCGCACCCAAGAAGTTAGCAATTCTAGTAGAAGAGGCAATTCCGATAGCAAAAGGAACTTGATACGTTAGTGATGCCATTGTCGAGCCGACAGACTGGGCAGCCAATTCCAATGTACCCAAGTAAGAAGCCATTAATGTCAAGATCTCGAATGCCAAAAATTCGGCTTCAATCATGATCAAACCAGGAACTGCCAAGTGAACTAATTTCCCCCAATCCTTGAATGCTCTTCGGATATTGAGACCGTCCCAACATACTAATGGGTGTATATTTGAGGGAGTCCCATCGGCATCAATAAAGAAGGCAGTTGCAACTAAAAGTCCAAAAAACATCAACCAGTAATTGATAGCCACTGCAATTGGAGCTCCAAGGTATCCTATTGACCTCACAAATACCAAGTTCATAATTAGATTCGATGGGGCGGCAATGAGAAGAACATAAGTAGAAATGTGATAGACTCCCTGTGCTTGCAAAAAACGCTTTCCACACTCAAACAAAATATACGCAGGTATTCCAGGACTGATATATAACAAATAGTCGGCAGCGAGTTTAGCAGTTTCCTTGTCGGGCAATAAGAGACAAATCAAGTCATTTCCGAAGAACACCCAGACAAACAAAACGGGTGTCATAATTACAAAAATTAATGCAACACATTTCTGCATGTAATCCCCCACCATTCCATATCGCTTAGCCCCGAACGCTTGGGGACATAAAGTGTCCAAAGCAGTGGCAATACCCTGAATAGTTGCATATCCCGTTATGTTAGCGGTCATGGATCCCATTGACACGGCTGCCAACTCTACCGCGCCTAAGTGACCAACAGAAAACACTGACACAGTTGATAAGGAGTTTTGCAAAAGAAAAGTCATCACCAACGGAATGGAAGACTTAATCAAGGAAACTAATTCCGCGAACGCTGTTGTTGACACTATCTTCTTAGTTGCAACAGCCTCCTCGAACGTTGATGCGACAGCCTCATCATCCGTCTCATCAACGATAATGCGATTAAATTTTAATATGTCTCTTTCCTGTTGAATGAGCTCTTGAGCAACGCTTGACTTACGGCGATTAGATTTCGGATGCACTGATAACAATGGTTGGTGTTCATCATCATTTGGTATGTTGTGCTCCAAGTCTTGCCGGGTGTTTGGCAGGATAAAGTCACTCGGGATAAATAAGCCTTGTTTTCCGACGGAGCCATACACTGTGGATGCCCTCCGTTGAACATTGGAGTGTGTAAACTGGTGAGTTCTGCTATCATTAGAATTCATTTTGCGCTTTCCGATAACAGACCTGGGATGTGGAAAGTAAATTCACGATGAAGTTGATCATCGCCGAAAGAGATTAAGTGTGTATGTAGCCTGCGACAATAATTCTGTCCTCCTTCTATGCAGGTTTCGACTTGTTCGACTTGCCCAATTAGGCGCATGCATCAGCTGCGAAATGTTGCCTAATTTTTCTTCACAAATTTTTATGCATTGTAGCATGAGCGATCTGCGTATGTTCGTTACATGCCAGCGGTACGATTTGCCGTTTTGCTTCTATTCATATTTTGACTTTCTTTTTCTTTTATTATTTTCAGGTTGGTCAAGCATTCTCTCCATAACACTACACTGCTTCTAAAAAATATTTCGACACCTTATCTCGTAAACCGGTTGTCCTCAAATACTAGTTTCTCGCTTCGCTATTTGAATATCGATCAAGACAGTTATCAGGAGTATCAAACTGCAGACGAGAGATTCTTCAGGGAATTTGGAAACTCTCTATAATGAAAACATCAAAACCTTAACTGTATATCTGAACATTAGCATATTACTCGTAACAGTTGCACTTTAAGCCCGGCACCTATATTAATTGATAAGAATAAAGAAAGTCTCCCTACAGCTTCTCGAGATTTTATTTAACTCCCCATTATTGATCATGGACTATTCGCTTTCTGCATTTCAATGATTCTTTATCGAAAATTATGACTCCATCATCACCAATTAGGGGCAATAAAGCATTTAAATGATGAATATCATTCTCTAAATCCATTTCACTTGATGGATAAAGATCTGATACGTTCGGAAGTGTCCTTAAATCAGATTCTGAAAGCAATTGCTCCAATTCATATCCCTTGTACAAGGTTGGAGTAATCTCTTGATGTGGATTACGCCCCAAATAGAAATTCTCATATCGTACATCTCCGTATTCCTCAATGAATCTATCCCTAGCGAGATATTTCTCAAAATCTAAATTAGGTGGAAAGGACTTCCCATGTATATCTTTGTTCTTCTTGACCTTTGGCACTGGGGCGGTATCGTTCTCTTGGGTGTAGAAATCTCGAAGCAACTGAATAGCCTCAACTCTCATTATCCCACCGTAGCTCTGGTAACTATCTTCCTCTTGAATTTTTATCACAGTTCCATTGCCTCCGAATCTGTCGTTTGCGGCGCCGAAATACACCTTTCCAACCCCCAACTGTTTAATTGCCAGTGCACACATTACACATGGCTCCACCGTAACATAAAGAGTGACTTCAGTAAAGAAATTAGTAATAATATCCGGGGATTTCCCTAGCAAATTATTTTCTTCAAGTATTTTGTCAATTGCCACGAACTCTGCATGTCTGGTGCCATTAAGAGACCTGTTCGTGTCATTGCACCCAAAGCTCAAAATTTTTTGAGTAGGTTCATGTACGAAAATGCATGCAACTGGAGTTTCACCATTTCTTAAAGCTCTGTATGCAACAAAAGTTGCAATGGCCATGAACCGAAACTTAGCGGTTAGGTCGACCATGTTGGTCTGTTCCTATTTAGGTTCTTTCTACAATGTAATGCTCACGTGATGTCATGAACTACAATGAACCAGAATGAACCAGTGAACTGAACTTGAATTGATTTTGACACAGAGCATCACATTCAGACCTTTAAATCCCATTTTGTTCTCGGTGATAAGCTGTTCTCACCCAATTTAAGTTTATGGAGAAGTTTCCTTGTCATTTATCCGTCATAGATAATCAAAATCAAGGACTGCAAGTTGACATGAGCGAGCTTCATAGGAAGCTCTTCCGTAAGCAAAAGAATGATTCATTCAGTCTAGGGTCACTATGCGAGGAACCACAGTCTCAAGTGACAGCAGAAGAAATCTCTGATTTGCCTGATCAATCAGATGATTGTGGCATTGAGCACTTTTATATCAATCTGAAAGAAGAAACATTTCCGATTCAAGAGATATATACTAATGCAGATGGCTTGCAATATCAAACCTATTATTCTCCTTCACCATCTAAGAATGCACCTATTCTTGTTTGCCATCACGGAGCGGGCTCATCTTCCATGACTTTCTGTTGTTTGGCACATTATTTGAAAAATGAGTCCCCTGAAGAAGATGTGCCAGGAATCTTTCTATTCGATGCCCGTGGCCACGGAAATTCAACCATGTCATATCCGGTCGATTTCAGTCTACTGTCTTTCACAGATGATTTCTCCTTTGTATTACAAAAATTTCACACTCGCCACAACATTGATTGCACCATCTTTTTAATCGGGCATTCTTTAGGTGGCGCTATTCTCACCAATTACGTAATGAATTATGATCATTGTTCTTATGATATTAAAGGTTTAGTCATGATAGATATAGTTGAAGAAACGGCGGTGAAAGCATTGATGTCTATCTCCAACTTTATAAACAGAAGACCTACATCATTTCAGTCCTACACTGATGCAATTCAATGGCATTTGAATTCGCAATTACTTCGGAACGGAACCTCGGCAAAAATTAGTGTATCAGATTTGCTAAGACGAGAAAATGACGGAATCCTTTATTGGAAGTCTGACTTGAGTTTAATGGCGGATTTCTGGGATTCTTGGTTCGTTCACTTGTCTAATAATTTTATCAAATGTGGCTTAAAATCAAAGCACAAAATTGCTAAGCTACTCATTTTATCAGGTAACGAAACATTGGATAAAGAACTAATCATTGGTCAGATGCAAGGAAAGTTTCAACTCATTGTTTTTAACAATACAAATACAGGGCATTTTCTCCAAGAAGATATTCCAAAGCAAATGGGAATCAGTATCATGGATTTTGTGCGAAGAAATGATATCGTGAATTTTCTGACTTGGAATAGATCAGTTAAAACCAAATGGGGAGGAGAAATCAATCCCTGAAAATGAAATACGAAAGCTTCTTCATTCAACTCCCAAGCTGTTTGATTTGACACTTTCGTCACGCTTGTTGATCTTCGATATAAACTCGTCTATGTTTTTACTCGCGAGAGGGAATCGAGGATTTATCAAAAATGGCCTCAAATCAAATCGGTTGTCATCAGGGGAGTACTGCTCAGCGTGATATGCTGGAGTCATGGTGGTCATTTTATGTCTGTTGACAGCGTAGAAGAACCAAAATCTTTTAACTTTCTCCGCAATGAGTTCAGCACTGTAACTGTAGGGTGGTTGAGACCACTCATGGTAGAGCTTCACAAACATTGCCTCAGGCCCACATTTCTCAACTTTTCGCAAACGACCAAAACTGGAAAGTTCTTCATACGTCATGCCCATATCAATTTCATCAGACTGGACGTAATTTTCGGTAATAGGTTCCAACTCAGCAGTTGGAGTGGCATCTAAGAATTCTCTCAAGATAGGACAGTCAAAATTGGTCTCAGCCCACCTGATAAAAGCTTTGAGATCAGTTTTTGAAATGCCGCCAATCGGATTTATGTCTGCACTCGAGCAATCATACTTGGTTAGGTAACCTCTTAAGCATTCATCAACGTTGGCACTCCCCAAGACAAGTAAACCACCCTGCTTACTTCTTGTCCAAGGTAATAATTGAGCAAAAAGATAACTGAGAACCATTCTTAATCTGGCCTGGATGTTTTGTAAAGCCAAATTCTCCGTTTGAGAGCCACCAAAGATCTTGAAAATTGGCCTCTTGCCTGTCGCAAGTTCGAAGACAGATACCACTGAGGTTACCAATGTATCCATATTCATGTCAATATGATATGATCCTAATTTACAAGACAACTCTTTAGCTCTAGCACGAGTCTCCTTCGAGGAGTTTACTGTACCCATGAATGAAGTGTAGAAAATTCGGTTTGCGATGTCCTGCGGCGACGTGGGAACGAAAGTTGGTTCTTTTGTTAACATCCGGATATCTTCCAAAACCTGTTTATCTCCATCCTTGATTGCTTGCACTACAAGCCGACACATGGAATGTACTATGACAGCCGTAGCACATGAGTCTATACCTCCACTCAATGGCAAAAAGAAGCCAGCAGTTTTTGACCTGCGCAAATAATCCCATAACCAACATGCTGGCCCCAATGCAATTTCCTCTTCGGGTGAGTGGTAGCGAATCTTTTTCAACGGCTTAGTTGGCATAATTGATGGATCAAAATCTAGTGATGAAGGCGATAACTCAATTTCCGTGATAATTGTGTGATAAGGTTTGGTCTCGTTCACAGACTGAAGCGCAGCAGATTTTTGATTCCGGTAAGCTCGAACATCGTCCAAATCAATTGTGGCCAGAACAACCTCCACATCGGCAAGTGAGAATTGCGAACCCTGGGCGACCATTCTTCCATTCACAACAATGCAAGCACATCCATCGTAATACAACCGATCCCCATCACAACCCTTCTGATTTGCATAGAGATATACACCACCGCACTTTTTGGTTGCCTCAGTGATCAATTCCAATCTTGTGTCTAATTTTCTAAGTTCATGATGGGAACCAGAAGAATTTGTAATGATTTCAACTCCATCCAATGCCATCGATATATGAGGCGATTGAGGAGTAAACAATTCCTCGCACGTTTCAGCGCCTAGCTTAGTTTCCAATGTTTGCAAGACGCAGTCACCGATGATGACTGAAGCTTGAGATGTGATTTTCTGAATTCTCTTAGGAAGTTGATAAGATTCGAAATATTTTGGTCGTTTCCATGGAGTGAAGTAGCGCATCTCTCTGTAGTTCCCATCGTTTGCCAAATATAACTTTGGGCGAATGAACAAAATCTTATGATTATAACTCAACACTCGGCAGTTGTATTTGATAGATTTATGAATGATTGGCATACCAATATCCAAAATTATATCCGCTGTATCAGCATGGCTTAAGATTTCAGCATACATTTGCCAAGATTGATTGTACAAATCATTTTCCGAAAAGTGATCCAAGCAGCCATATCCACAAACTTCCAATTCTGGACCAACTCTGAGTTTGGCTCCTTGGCTTTTTGCTAACTTTATGCTTTCGAGAATTCTGTCACGGTTGCCTTCAAAATCAAGAGCCCATTGATTTAAATTGCATGTTGCAATTGTCACGTAGTGGCCCATTTTAGTGAAGAGAAAGTGAAGGTTATCAATTTTTTGAGCGATAGGGGTTGAAAATATGTGTGTACTGGTTTTTTAAGCCCTCGATTTTTTATCTCGACTCGTCTCATTCCACTTTACATATGAATTTACATTTGTCGGAGCATCATTTTACCAAATTATATTTTTCACAAAGGAATCTGAAAATAAGCTATATTTTAACGAACTGTGACTGGGTCAGCACCACTTGCGATGTTGCATTGGTGCATCAATCTCCTCTCATCAACCCCATTATTGATACCTTTAAACTCACCGGTGACTGAATGCCACACACCTCTGTTGAAGAAGATAACTAGATCACCTTGCTTCCAGGAATGTGCCAAAACCTTCTCTGGAGCAATTGCTGGGCGCATTAGCGAATGAACTTTTTTTCTGGCGTCTTCTAATTCCAAAGTCTTGACTTTGTCTCCGATAGTAGTATGTAATTTTTTAAGGCAACACCCATGCACCTGTAAATGATGTTTTCCAGTAACTGGATTCGTCCATACCATTGGCAAACTCTTAATCTTGGATTCTTCCCATTCAGGAAGGTCTTTGAGATCGGTCTCCTTTCCTTCAGATTCCATTGTTAAACCATCTTTGGTAGCTTTAGCGGGAGAAATAAAAATGTAAGGATGTGGGGCGTACTCAACTGTAGTGTTAAGAACATACTCCTTCTCTTGCTCAGATAGACGATCGAATGCCTCAGCTCCACTGATAAAGCAAGTTGCGCCTTGAGTCAACTCCAAAATATCGCCAGAACCGTCGTCATAGTCGATAGTCTGGGTGTGCGTAGCAGGTGGAACAGTTATACCCAAAAGAGTCGTAACCATTGGTGGCGACAAGTCGTAAAGTGCAGAGTCGATGTGCCAACGGTAAAATCTGGTTTTGTGATCTTTGGTTATCTCTTCTTGAGATAAAGGGTTCCTGTGGAAGGTGGTGTGGGAAGGATGAGTAAGAGAGATTTCCTCGTCGTTCTCGTTGCCCAACTCGCCAGGTTTGAAAACACCCTGGCCTAAAATTTGCACCTGTGGCTGAGATTTGACAGAGGTTCCGTCTTTTCTCAAAACCGATTGCTCATGGCGAAACTCCTTGCCATGACCGTAACCTCCAAATCCCTCGGACTTTGGCTCTGGAATTGTGGGATCGAAGCGCTTGGTCAACAAATATTGACTCTTTGGTGAGAGATTTTCTTGTCCGGGAATTATCGTGACAAGGTACGTGAGAGTAGCCTCATACAACTTCTTGAAATCCTCGTCGTTCAAATTAGCGGGATTGTTGTTTGAATAGGCTGGAAGCTCGATGGTGCATCCAAATCCTCTTGGTGATGGAGTCACTTTCAACTCAGTGGTAGTCATTTTAATATAAGAATAGTCTTTGGTAGTTTGTCGTCGATTCTAAACATGAATTGACGTCCTATTATATGTATTTGCTGACTGGGGAGTGCTTATCAGGCCAAGGTACAGTGACCGCGGTCGCCGCGGATTTTGTGATTGAATCAGCCGGCTGGCCGTTATTCATCCTGTTTATACACATGCTACATACTAATGGCCCGCGGGATGCTCGATCACTTCTCATTCCATACAAGGTAGTCAGCACCTTTTATTTCAGATTTTAAGGACGTGAGGTGGTCACAATAAATTTTTCTATGGCTATCTCATGATTTCTTCAGCACAAATATGATTTGGTGTCAACCATAGCAGCCTGCTTGATTTGAGTCGCCGCGGAGAACAGTGAGCAATTTGAGACTGGCATGCATGTTTAGATGAATTATGGTTGCTTGACAAAATACTGTACAGCGTACCGCCCTATGGGTCGTTCGCTAATGTGTAAAATAAATTAATCTGATGCCCTTTAATCTATACAATAGTACTCTTGCTGTTGAAATGACTTATAAAACTTGATTCTGTCAGGTTCTCGTTGTCTTTTCAGCCTAAGGTTGGTAAATTGATACTAGAGGATATATGGAGATGTATGTTTCGTCTCCAAAACGGTCCAGATTCCGCCCACAAAATGCGAAAGTGAAGCTACAACTTTAAAAGACAACAAGATTCAACATGTTTATGAAGACTTTAAAAATCGAAAAACAGACAAAAAAAAGCCTTGAATCGTCAAAAACTAGTATTTTTTTATAGCCGAATCTACAGCATAACTTTAATTTCCCATTTCTTGAATAAATGTATCAGCACTCACCTTTTTGTTCAGACGCCTCTTGTCGCACGCTTTTTAGCTCCATTCTACTAAATGTGAGGGACGCTCTCAGAAGTTTGAGATGGTCAGGGCGCACGGAAGCTCGGGCAGAGCACTATTTTGAAAGCAAGCATCTCAATTTGAACCGAACAAAAATGTACTCAAATCCCTATATTGCGTGTTCGTGAATATGGCCAATGGGAGGTCTTTAATAGGGCATTTTAAGGCCACTACAGAGCTAAGAAAGTGACATCCCTTGTAGAAAAGTAATGAAGGACAACTAAGCAACAACATTTATATCTCCTTCAATGGCCTTATGTGGACATTAACTGAGAAATCGGATGGCAAGAAACATTCATAAGACTCATGAAGATGTTTGTGACACGAGCCAGTAGTGTAGTTCCAGGCCGCCAAGTGGGGAGAGCTTTCTTCTTGGAAGGTAATATCGCTAACGCCGGGCCATACCTCCACGAAGAACTTCTGGAAAAGGTTTTGTTGTCTGCGTCCAAATCATGCTTAGAATAGAAAAAGATCAGTAGTCAAGAAAATACAATCAGCAATAACTTAAATATTGAAACGATGCACAAACTAGATCCTATCAAAGGGGTTTATGTTCTTTGCATAATACTGCTCCATTGATTGCACAGGTGCAGTATGCAAGCCAGTGTTCAGCACGTCAGATGAAACCAGAGGCGGAATGTTAAAAGAAATTGGGGGATTGCTGGCCGTTGAGCTTACAACTGAATGACCAGCATCAGAAGGAGGTAGGATTGCTTGGGCAGCTGCCGCACCTACCGTCGCAACCAAAGGAGTTCTAACCAGAGCAACATTTCCCAGTAACTGAGGTAAATTGAATGCCGATGAAGAGTGAACGGAGTTGAGGGACGGAGGACCCGCAAGAGGCAGCACAACAGAATTTGAAGATGTCTGCAGTTGAGTCGCCGATATCAGGCTGTCAGACATGGACTTGTAGGAAGATGCCTCCAAAAGTATTGTCAAGTCCTTCGTTGTTTTGGTCAATGTCGCCATTGATTGTCTGACCTCATTAAGAATTGGTGCATCCTTCATTATAGCCTTGACAGATGAAAACGTCTGAATGATCGCTTTCAAGAACAGATTTATATCATCCCAGAAGAGCTTTCTGACCTGCGGACTTTGATTTGAGCGAATAGTCAGCGATTTCAAAGCTAGTCTTTTAGTGATATACATTGAAGTCATGCACACGTTCGTCAATTCCTTGAATTTATTGCTGACCACCAGGTTGATTGTTTGGGCATTATTTGTATTGGCTGAGGCTATTGCGCTCTTTGAAATTGCCATTGTCAACTCACTAAACACTGTCTTTGCGTTGAGTGTTGCCAGATCAATACACTGGTACAATTTCTCATCAATTTCTTCCAAGGAAACTGGATCAGATTCCAACAAAAGGTTGCTCAGATCAATAGCCGAAGCTTGAAATTCTTCAGCTGTCACCGCGGAATGAACTTGTTTTAACTTTGAGTCCAAGGTTGTCAATGCTATACCAGATTGGTTTCGTGCTATTGCTGGATGACTTTTCATAAAAGCGCCAAGAGGATTCAAAAGCCTGTAAACATTATGCATTTCATTAAATGATCCATACAATGTCAAGTACAACATGCGAATCAAGCAAACATCAATCCTTGATGAGAAGGAAGAAAGATTTTCACTGATAAGTACCAATAGTTGCTTAAATGATGTAATACATGTCAGAATGGCATTCATGATTTGTTCATAATCCTCCACATTGTCCTCCGCGGCTTCTATAGTTTCAACAAGCATGTCAATGTTGCCTTTGGTAGTATGGAGAAGCGGAACAACTTTCAAAGTTATTTTTCTGTCTGAGCTTTTACCCGTGAATCTTTTAATGGAAGAATGCACCTCACTGAACGAAAATAATACTTTCCGCGCAACTTTCAAGGCTACACTGGGATCATGAACACCTTGACCATCTGGGTGGGAAAATGTAACTAGATGACCGGAGTTTGCATCGCTGGGCACGTTGTTACTAAAGGAAGTTTTCCTGGTAGTGTGCTTGAGCGGAGACACATCCTGAGTAGATGCTAAATGCGATCTCTTGGTTGGATCATCCTTTTGGGAAGCAACAATTGGAAAATTCTCTTGTGAAGCTCTGATAGATTCGTCTGCTGGACGTTCTTGAAGTGTAGATAATCGTCTAATGTGTGCACCAGCCTTTTGCTCGGAGTCTTTCGGCTCGTTGTTGTCCACCATTACATTGATTTCTCTCAAAGTATTGGAACGGCTTCGGTTTCGACTGCCAGGCCTGCTGAGGGTCCCATTTGAGCTGACCCCAGAAGGCGAAGTAGATCGAGGACTAGCAGTAGTTGCGGTGTAAGTGGATGGAACAGGAGTCATGTCGAGATTGAATGAGGAATCTTTCCTGTCCAAAAGAGAAATATCACTTTTCTCTGTCGTTGGAAGCAGCAGCTTGCGTTCAGGCTTACTCGGCGTCATAATGTCTTGATTATTACTTTCGGCAGATTGTGTTGTCGAAACATCTTCAGGTGTACTTTTGGTACTGTTAATAATAAATCCCATCCTCCGACTGGCCTTCAGTGACTTGCTTCTTGACTCAGACAATGATCGTGTTCGGGTGAGGCTTGGAGTTGTTGGAGCTTTCTGTGCGTGTTGCATTTGATGCTGCAAATGTTGCTCTAGAGTATCGCTGTTGGAAAGTAAGTATGCTTTAAGATCATTTGTTCCACCTGGCATAGATTTCACCAATTCAATACTAGGTAAAATGAGTGGATTATCAGCCACAGCGATTACTTCTAAGTTGATCATTTCACCAAGTAAAGGAGGCAAATAATTGAATTCGTTATTCTTAATCAGGAGCACTTTGAGATCCAGCAAATTAAAGAACACAGAGCGTTCTAGGGAATTTAAATAGTTCAGTGATAGATCAAGTCCTTCCAAATGGGGACAACATGATCCAATTATATCTGGGACGGTTGAGAAGTGATTATTATGAAGATCAAGGTACCTCATATAGACTCCACACAACATTTCGAACTCAGTAGGGAGGCTTGTCAAAGCATTATCTGCCAAAATGATGCGCTCCAAGTGAACTGGAGGGCTGAACAGCCCCAAAACTTCTGATATAACTTCACATATAGTTCCCAAGCTGATCTCTGACGGGAAGTCAGAAAGCTTAATCTGCACGGTCCTTTTGTTTTTAATCAGATCCAACTGAACTTGGAGTATTTGACTTACCTCAGGGTGTTTTCCTGATTTTGGTAATAGAGACATTTGCCCAGAGGTTTATGCTTAAAATTCGCTGATTTTCTATTCTTGGTCTATCTGCTCAAGGCGTCCAAGAACGACATTCTTAAAATTGAGTATGCACGTAAGCATGTCTTTTTTATTGATTCGGAGAGTTCAAGAGGTACTGATGTATTTGTATATTTATGGTCTCACTTAATATTCAAAAACATAAGTCTGTCCATTATTTTAAAAGGGACAGAGAGAGAAGAAAAAGATAACCATGTGTTATCATAAGTGTAAGCAGATAGCATGAATTATATATCTGCACTATAAATGATTGAACAAATATGAATTTATACGGCCACTGCATTATGTTATCTTCTGCGAACGGTAAAATTCTACACTTTTGCTGCTGAGTTTCAGGCTGACCACATGAGTTCAGTTTTTGCAGTAACTGTCGATTCCAATCTTTTTTGACAGATAGGTCATCCTATAATTGGTTTCTAGCATGTTCATTTCTCCTTTTCTTTCCAGAAAAATGGGCAGAACTACTACCCTAAACTTATTCTTTAGAGAGACACCTTTGAAACAGTCGCCGCCTTAGTGGCTCATTCACACTGAATTTGCTATCATTGGAACATTCTGATTTTTGGGCGTAATCCACTGCATCAACAGTACATGTCCAACGCCCCAAGTCTTTATCAACACCTTAAAGGTATCCATTGACTGTCAGGTCAGTCAGTAGTGGATACATTAGAACCTCCCATGGTCTCCGAATAAATATTGTCAGCTAAGCCTGAGAAGTATTGAAGGACTAGAGAGTTATATGTCACCTCGGAAAGTCAAATTTAACAAACAGATTTTCCATATCCACAGATTGTACATGAGTTCATAAGACTCAATTATTTAGAGAACAAGAGATGGTAATCTGAACTATAAGATTAGGTTAGATTGGCAAAGCTATGGGAACAAGAATGATTGTTTGAATAGAGAAGAAAAACATCCTACAACGGAAAAATCGCATACCCCGAATTATTTTGATTTCGCAAGCTGCTCAAGACTACGAAGTTATACCCCTATTTACCGCATCGACTCTCTCCTGCCACACTGTTTTCCCGGTGCAGCTACAAACATGCTTATAATTTTCCCAAGCACCGGCACTTCTGGCAATTACACCACAAAGCGCATCACTGGTAATTTCGGACTTCAATTTCGATAAAACCATACTTCTCCCGATAAGTTCATGAACCTTTAATTGAGCCTGAAGAAATGATTGACCGGAGTATAACTTTAGAGACGAGTCGCTAAATGCCCCAACAGAATTGATCTTTGTGGTCATATCTGAAGGTTGGTCCGCCTCAATTGGAGCAAATGCATGGAAAAGACCGCCCGTTGAAAATGCACCCTCCACTAAATTTCCAGACGTACGAATCAGTGGATAATAAGTTCCTTGTGGAAGTCCATTAATAGTCAAATCCACGACTAATTCGTTGTCACCTACAGCCACAAATCTTGCCAAACCTTTCACTGGTTGATGAATATCCTTAGGATCAAAAGACTCTAGAATACAAACAGCAGCAGAATTGGGCTTTCCAGTTCCTCGGATGATTGCATCTTTTCCGGTCTCTTGAATCTTTTTCACGATCTCAGATGGTGGCAAGCACCCTTTGACTGTGACAGTTTGCGAGGGCAAATCTATTTTGACATTTTCGAGGCCACTTAATGATTCGAGAGCCCCATTAACAGAGTCTACACATGATTGGCATTCCATTGGAACATTGAAAACAATTTCGAACAGCCGAGTCATATTTCGTTCTTAAAGGTAATGTTCACAATCAATTCGAGATCAAAAGTTAGTTAGCTGACAAATCGTCACGTGCGAAATATGGAGTTCGAGACGATCGTTGACATCGCGTGGTCTATTTGCAAAATGAATGCCACACTTGCACATATCGGATGGGAATAAAATATAAAATACAATTGGCTTATCTGCTTGATTCATGCTCGAGAAAATTATTTTTTATTTACTCATTCCATATTTGATTCGCAATTGAAGAGAAGAAAGTAGCCAATTCGGGTAAAACGGCCACTTATTTCCTCTACTTTGGCTGAGATGGTGGAGCCCATGGAAATTATCAATCATGGACGGATCCCCAATGTTCTCCACTTCGCAATTGTCTCGGCATAACCTTTAATTCATGACCTAAAATACAAGTGATCGGCCTTCAAAATCAGAAAGAAGATTATTAATAATAAATGCATGTTTATGGAAGAAAATATTAATTCTCATGCATAGAATACGACTCCGTGGCCAAGCTGGTTAAGGCGTAAGACTGTTAATCTTGAGATCGTGAGTTCGATCCTCACCGGGGTCGCTTTCTTTTTACCTTTTATATTTGTTCTATTGCACTTTTGACCGACATATTTGATCATTCATTTCAATATTGTTATATGATAGTTTGCTGAGTTCAATTTTTCCTTTCGAATATGATTTGGTGTCTTTTAGATGATATTGGTGCGCGCACGCACTAAATACAGACGCTCAACTTCACTGACTTTCTAACATGTCGATCGCACAAGATTCATTGTTGACATGAACAGTGCAGCTCAGATGGGGAGACCACCCAGTCCGCAATCATCTGGGGCCTCAGAACCATCTGTCGATCGCAAGAATAAGGCTTTGAATGACAAGCAAATTTACCAGTGGATCTCGGAGCTTGTCACTGGCAACAATAGAGAACGAGCATTACTAGAGTTGGGAAAGAAGAGAGAGCAGTATGACGATTTAGCATTGGTTCTATGGAACTCATTTGGTGTGATGACAGTGTTATTGGAGGAGATAATCTCTGTTTACCCCTTCTTGAACCCACCCATGCTAACGGCCTCTGTATCTAACAGAGTGTGCAATGCACTTGCTCTTCTCCAGTGCGTTGCATCAAACGTCCAGACTCGAGGATTATTCTTGAGTGCCAATTTGCCATTGTATTTATATCCGTTTTTATCGACAAACGCTAGACAACGCTCATTTGAGTATTTGAGACTCACCAGTTTGGGTGTCATTGGTGCTTTGGTAAAGAATGATACACCTGAGGTGATAAACTTTTTGTTGACTACAGAAATTGTCCCTCTTTGCTTGAATATTATGGAAATATCCTCGGAACTTTCCAAAACTGTGGCAATCTTCATTTTACAGAAGATTCTTTTGGACGATCTGGGCTTATCATACATTTGCACAACATACGAGAGATTCCACACAGTTGCATCGGTGTTGTCAAAAATGATAGATCAATTGAGTGCTGCCACAGAGCAATCTCAACTGGCCCCTAGTACGGACCAGACAAATGCACTGAACTCGGCATCTCAACAGCCCCACGCATCAAGCAGCTCTGGCCGTTTGTTGAAACATGTTGTCAGATGCTATATGAGATTATCAGATAATCTCGAAGCTCGAAAAGCATTGGCAACAATTTTGCCGGAGCCTTTAAGAGACGGCACGTTTTCTAGCATTTTACAGGATGATGTCGCTACAAAAAGATGTTTGGCACAATTATTGTTGAATATCAATGATCAACAATAGAGAGATAAGGTATTATATCTCCGCATAGATCGATTCGCCCCTATTTTCAAGTGCCAAACAGTGAAAGTTTAGAAAGGAGTGAATTGTTTATATTTAATGATAGTCAATAGTGGAAACGATTCAACATGATAATAGCTCATGTATACATCTTGTTACACTGCGGCACGAAAAATGGCCCAGTCACAATTGATTGGCTTGCCTTGCCTCAGAATTGTACGAGTCAAGGTTGTACAAGGGGAAAGCACGGATTTGAATACTTCTGTTCATCGTCGCTCCACTTAATTATCCATGTCCGTTGCAAAAATCTGCGTATAAATGCAAATGTGTACTAGTAAGAGAAAAGGCCAGGCCATTCGATCGATAACATCAGAATTATTGGCTACCCTCAAGGAGTCGCCGATCCAATTGCAGATCGAAAACGTCACACTGTAAATTAGAAGCGCAACACAATGGAAATCAGGGGGAAACAAGACAGTTATAGAAAAGCAGAAATAAAAATCAAAAATGAAAGATAGAATTAAAGAGAACAAGCCCCAAACATCGTATGCAACAAATGGAGCTCGATTCTATTTAACAACCGATCAAATCGAGAATGGGGCATTTGATAGTCCTTTGCAAAGACTACGGGAGCTGTACGGTTGACAAGGAAGCCCCCATGTACAATTTCGCAAATCCGTGGTAATATCAGGCTCAATCAAACACGATTATTGTTTCAAAGTCTATAACTCTAAATTGACGCATTTCACCAGGCACCTTGCGTCTAGTTCCGGCACGAAAACAGATAAGATGCCAGAAGGAGGAAGCAGGAGTTATTATGGCTCGCGAATCCGCGTCACAACCACGATAACCCACCCTGCAACGGTACCTTTTTACCTTCTCGGTGGTCGCATTAAACTTTTGCACCCACGCTATTTAAGATGTGAGATTTCTACATTAGAAAACTCCAATTCAGATCTCTAGCAATTAACCTGAAAAGAAGACAACAAATTCGCCGTGTTTATCACTACATTATTCAACAATCGGTCAAGACTTTACACAACTCAATGAACTTCTCTACTTTCACCCTACTCGCGATCATAATTTCAGTTGTTGAAGCTTCGCCTGTTCCTGCCATCGAATGGGTAACGATTACTGCCTACACCACTTTAATATTTGGTGATAGTGAGTATACCACTTCTGCTGTGGGTAACCAAGCTGCTACTACGTCCATAACTGATGTGTCCTTCGCTACTGTTCTGGCTTCTGTCGGTGGTTTGGCACAATCTGAACAAAGTGATGTTATTTCAGCCTCTGTCAATGCTGCTTCATCAAACCCTAGCGCTAGTGCTTTGATCGAGATCCCAACAACTTCCACTCCTTCCTCCACCAGCATCATCACATCCAGTGTTGCAGTTGATACAACTGGTAGCACTTCATCTGCCACGACATCAGCATCTGTGTTCTCTGGTGAAGGAACTTACTACTCTACAGGGTTGGGTGCATGTGGACAAACCAACTCCGACACCGATTACATTGTTGCCATTTCTCATGAATTATACGACAAGTATACTCCCAATGGAAATCCTAATAAGAATACTTTGTGCGGTAAGAAGATCCAAGCATCCTATCAAGGTAAATCTGTGGAGGTGACAGTTGTCGATAGATGCGAGGGCTGTTCATACTACGACTTGGATTTCTCTCCATCTGCTTTCTCTCAAATTGCCGACCAAAGCTTGGGTAGAATAGACATTACTTGGAAATGGGCTTAAAAAACATAGTTTAGGATATAGTTGAAACAGAATTAGAAAATAAAAAGATTCAAATAATTAGTTTCGCACCCATCATTATCCAGTTGAGCTATAACCAAGATCATAGAATCAGAGCACAAAGAAGAAGAACAGAAAATTCAGACGAGAAGAAGGTTCATTGCTCATTTACTTTTTATGATATCTCTCTATTTCTTTTTCTAGTTCAGCTCGTTGAACTCTATTTCATCAGTCTCTCCAGAGCCGGACCTGTGATCATGGTGTGCACGTAATTCACACTACTAAGTTAGCTTGGTAAAATACATTAATCATTCAAGCATGGACGAGTCTGACGATGACTTTATCGAACAAGCTGGATCCGGTCCGGATCTGCGAGAAATGTCGACCACCCCGGAACCGCAGGGTATGGCAAAGAGAACTCGGTCTAGAGCAACAAACACAGACTTGAAAAATTCGTCGGGAGGCTACGCCTGGGAGGATGAATACCAACGGACATGGGATGTTGTGAAGGATGACTCAGAGGGACAAAGGTCTCTAGAGCAGTTGGTTCAGCAAATGATCGAGTCACGGAAAAAGAAGATTTTAAAGAATCCAACCACTCCATTCCAAAGGGGAATCATTAGGACTCTTGTGGTCATCATAGACGGATCACTGACGATGCTGGAGAAAGATTTGCGGCCCAATCGCTTCGGTGCTATGCTCACGTACTTGCAAGACTTTATAGTTGAGTTCTTCGATCAGAATCCGATTTCTCAATTGGGAATTGTGATGATGAGGAATGGTGTAGCTCATTTAGTCAGCGAGGTCAGCGGACTGCCTCAGCACCATATTGATAAAATTAGAGCGTTAAAGAGCCGTCAACACAACAGATACGAACCAAAAGGAGACCCATCTTTGCAGAATGCTTTGGAATTGGCGAGATCCTTGCTAATGGCTAACTTTGGAGGTCCAGCGGCGGCCTCCGCTAAAAATTCCAAGGAAATTCTTATCATTTTTGGTGCTCTCTTTACCTCTGACCCTGGAGATATACACAGAACAATCGACTCATTAGTAAAGGATGAGATCAAGGTCAAAGTTATCGGCCTTTCGGCCCAGGTGGCCATTTGTCAGGAAATTGTGAACAAGACAAATTTTCTGGGATCTGCCAGTCACAAGACTCGGGTTGATAGTTCAACTTCACAATACTATGGTGTTATTATGAATGAGGCACACTTTAAAGAGCTTTTGATGGATTGTGTTGAACCTCTCGCAGTTACCACGAATTCAAAAGAGGCACAGCATGAGTTGACTGATGGTGTACCATTGATTAAAATGGGATTTCCCCTGAAGTACTCTCCAGTGTTATCAACATCAAATGCTGCCATAACTGCAAAATTTCCACACTTATGTGCTTGCCATCCCACGCAAGGTTCGGAAGAATCCAAAGAAACTGTTGTCATTCAAAATGGGCAGGGGGGAGGTCTGAATCTTGCCACTTCAAATGCAGTGGGCTACATATGTCCACAGTGCCGAAACAGAGTCTGTCATCTACCGACTATTTGCCCAGTTTGTGGATTGATGTTGATTTTATCGACCCATTTGGCAAGGTCCTACCACCATTTAGTTCCCTTAAATGATTTCAAGGATGTTCCGGTGGCACCCAAATATAAGAGCATGTATTGCTATGGATGTCTCCTTCGATTTCCAGATGGTACTAATGAGAAAGAATCCGCACTTACAAGCTCAAGATACCGATGTCTAAAATGTGAAAGTGACTTCTGCATTGACTGTGACGTGTTTGTTCATGAAGTTTTACACAACTGTCCGGGTTGCGAGAACAAAGCCTAAGGTAATGGTCTACCAAGAGTGCATTCTAAATTGAAGACTCGAAAATCCCTCTTACATATTTCACATTTGAATACCAATTGTATTATAGAATCATCAATTATTTAGCTTCAAGTACTATACACAAGGAAAAATCATTTGTTTCCCCAAGTAGAGTTTCCTCCACTTCCCCAAGCAGAGTTGCCTCCACTCTTGCCCCATCCTGAGTTTTTATTAGCGTTGTTGTTACCCCAAGCAGACGAATTGCCAGCGTTATTCTGTCCCCAAGCGGATGATCCTCCATTGTTGTTGGCCCAAGCAGAGTTTCCGCCACTCTGAGCACCCCATGTTGATCCTCTGCCACTCTTGCTGCCAGCTGCCCCGCCTGATTTGCTGCCCCAAGTGGAGGAACCACCGGGTTTGCTACCCCATGCAGAATTACCGCCATTGTTGCCTGAACCCCAAGCCGAATTTCCACCGGAGCCCCAAGCTGAGGCACCTCCACCAGAGCCCCATGCTGAAGCCCCACCAGAAGCATTACCTCCCCAAGTGGAAGCATTGCCGCCAGAGCCCCAAGCTGAGGCGCCTCCGCCAGAACCCCAAGATGAGGTGCCACCCGCATTAACTACTGATGTTTTTCCGCCCCATGTTGAGGCCCCACCAGCAGCATTAATTGCTGGAGTGGCACCACCCCAAGCAGACCTTGCACCAGACGAGAAAGCGGGTCCAGATGACGATCCTGGACCATTGCGGGGACCATCAGATGCTCCGATGAATCGCAAATAAGGAATCGATTCACCTCTGATCATCACACTCAACTTTGTCTTGTTGACTTTGATTTTCTTTGATTTTGTGTGCAATTCGATTCTAGCATCCACGTCGTCTGTCTCAACAACCTTACCCATGAGGCCCTTGTAGTTGCCATTGTTAACAACCACATCTTTGTATAGTAATTTGTCACGGCCACCTATACGGGTCTTTGTGCCAGGAGCAGCAATCGGAGCAAGTTTCAAGTTTGGATTCATACGACTCAAATCAGGACCTAATGTTTTGGAGACCATAGAATTTTTCGTGGAGACTGTACTCACGTTCAAAGCGTTGGTTACAAAAATTCCCAAGTTTTCTTGAAGTTCATGTGATTCGACAAACAACGTGTTCTTGTAGATATGCAAAATCACACCTTCTTTTCTTTTGTCGACACCATTTTCCTTCACGGTATCTCCGACATTTATACTGAGTCCATCTTTATCAGTAGCAACCTGCTCCCTACGTGTTAATGCAAGCTTCGATGCAATTCCGGTTGGCTTAACAAAGACCAACCTACCATCTGAAGTTAAAACACCATAGAGACCCTTCTCCGCTTTGACAATTGTACCGACAGTTGATGCATTAAGCTGCACCAAGTTTTTAATCTCATACTTGCTGTTAACGACGTCAGCACTTGAAGATGTGTCAGTTGCCTTAATAAGGTAATTTGCAAACACACGAACATCTTCCTTTGTCTGATCACTTAATAAAACAACAGAATCACCATCAATCTTAATGACCAAACCAGTTTGATCAGAATGTTTACCTTCAATAACTTTGACGTGATCACCTGGGGTGAACACTTTTCTCAAGTCATTAGCTGGAACCGTCAACTCTTGATTGACAAATTTGACATCTCCACTGTCTGTAACGATCATTGTCACTTCATTCAAAGATACACTCAATACTTTACCAACAGTTTTGGCTTGTTCTCCACGACGGATTTCAACTTTGTCTCCTGGCTGGAAAGCACTGACTTGGCCACCGTCTTGATTCTTGCTGTTCTTCAAGGAGGCTGCTACAGCGGCGAGGTCCAAACCATCTTCCTCAGTGTTGCCAGTCTGGAAGCGATCCAATTCCTCCAAAGTGGGGTGCACGTCTTTTGTCTGAATGAACTGCAACTTGAAATCTTTGAAAAGAAAGCCCTCGACGTACTCATCTCCACGGTAGATATAGGTTCTTGGGCCCCTCCCCGGTTGTAAGAAATCACCGTCGTACATCCTGGCCTCTTGTTCATTGAATAAACGGGGAATTGGTCTCACTTTCAGCTTGATCCTTTTGCCATCTGGCGTGAAGTCATCATTCTTACCATAGTCCAAGCGAGGTACCAACTTGCAACGCACCTCGAGACCATTTTCAGACAAGTTGTCCACAATGGCCAAGTCGCCCTTGTACTTGCCACGAGTAATTCTGACATAGATACCGGGAATTATCTCCACATCAGACGATTTTACTTGTTTAAGCAAATCAGGATATTCACTTACAGGAACAATAATTCTTTGCTTGGCATATACGTTGACCATACCTGTCAAAGCACGTTCAATAGCTTCAGGTTTCTTGGCCTCAATGTAGATGTACCCCTTGAAAGAGTCTCTTTGAAACACAGATAAAATCTCAAGAGGCCGTGCCAGGCGAGCCAACGTGCGCTTCTTCTCGTAAAGCTTGCGAACCAAATCCTTCTCTCTTCCCGGAGAACATCGAATTGCGAAAATAGCTGGATCATTAATGGATGGCATCAACAATTTCTGTGATACAGTTCCGCTGGCGGTGGTGTCACCACGGTACACCGTGTGAGTTTTCCTATAACGTTGCTTTAATGTTTCGGCCAACTTCTCGGCATCCTGGTCTTCAACTTGCTGAAGACGCTGATCGTATTGTCTGTGAAGCCTATCATCATTGGCATCAGCAACGTCTCCTTTGTCGACATGCTCATCGGAAATAAATTGTTCACGCAAGAGCTCAGCTTCCTCATCATCCTCATCGAGCTCGTCTTCTTCTTCATCATCGACTTCTGCTTCAATATCAAGGAATTGATTGGCTCTTCTCCGCTTAGCTTTCCTGGACTGACCAACGTCGTCATCATCCTCTTCTTCTTCTTCTTCGTCATCAATATCGTCATCTTCATCGTTTCCATCATCATCCTCCTCTTGGTCCAATTGAGACTGATCGGCTTCGGAGTCTAATGGCTCGGGCCCTGATCTTGCACCGTCGTCGATAGCTTGAGCTGGAGGGTTGTCCGTTTTTACTTCAGCTGAATTTGGGCCAGACCCTGACTCGGAGTCCAACTCATCTCTGGGGCGCTTAACACCCAGTATAGTGTCCTCTGCCTTTGTAGCTTGCGGGACTTCAGACATTTGATGGCAGACTTTTAGACACCCTAGACGAGTTCACAGGTAAATTTGCCAATTTTCGATCTGGAGTGAGTGTGGGCGTGCGCGCACCGTTATATCAAGAGGTGACCAGACAGAAAATATTTTCCCTTCTACTGGGTAGGCAAAATGGATCCAGACACCATAGTATTGTTCATCGAGGCCATGCGTGCCCTCAACATTAGATTCAATTTTCAGTTTGCTTTCAGCATTCTGAATTTTCTAGTGACTTTGAACGGCCAAGCAGAATACACGGACCAAGCCTTGGGAGATTAGTGGTACCGTCTATCGCTTGATGTGATAGGTCAAAGTCTGCTTTTTCCCCTTTATTTTCTCTTTTCTTTTCTTTTCCTTTTGTTTCTTTTCTTTTCTCCTCTCAAATGAACTCTTTTTTCACTTTTCTTTTCTATTGGTCTTCTCCTACATGATTATACTCTCCGCTACCTCAACGTACGCAATTTTGGTGGGTAAATCCACTAAGTGATTTAACCATAGCAATATTTTACGGCGGATTTATGAACTCACTGCTTGCGCTCTATTCATTCTCTTAAGTCGATCACCATCTGATTCAGCTTCATGATGAATTCTCAGTCCTCTCGTTTTTGCAATAACTGACGCTTCTTTTGTGCCTCCCATCTCTAATGGAAACGTTAAACGGCTCACTTGCGGAGAGAACCTTGATCCGACGTTACTACAAAACACAAAAAACATTTGCTTCTGTATTGAAAACCAACATATGATTTATCACTCATTTAGTTTGAACACTCTTGGACCGAATTCCCTCAGTCCACTTGGGCAAGAAGATCAGGTGCACAAGATCCAAAGCAAGTGGATAGAATTTGAAACTAAACTTCACGATCAAATCTGGCGGCGGAATCCCGTTCACCAATTGTATCTCTATTAAGGATGGTGACGCAGGTTCTATCACAGGCTTCTTCACAAATAGTCTAGGTGCAGCTGCCAGTCTTGACCTTAATCATGCATTGATAGACGCCTGTATAGCACAAATCATTTAGAATTTCGCTGGTAATGTCGGAGGCACATTTACTACTTCGGCGAAAGATTCTTGCGCTGGACAACAAGGCCGATTCGTACTGTTGACTGCGGTGATTGCCTACTACAGGTTTCGTGAAGGAAAGTTTAGGCTCCTTTACCCATCAAAGCATTGGAGACACCATAGAGTAATTTATGAAGAAGGGCAGTACATCCACGACACTAAAGTAATGGCATCTGTTCCAGTGTTAAAATGCGTTACTGATCCACAGTTGTTAAGATGCGACTGCGCAACTACACACCCTTGGTTAACCAATTAATAAGGACTTTACTTTAGAGGCCTTGGAGGCTAATAAAAAGTTTCTTCATACCCAATTTGTGGAGCATCCTGGCTATGGGCGCTGGTACTGAAGCCAATGGTCCGGGTGCACGGGTCCTCCAAAATATTCGAAAAACCCTTCGATCAACTTCATTAATTTACGTCTCGTTGTAATGTCGAACGAAATTGCCGAAATCTCCAAAGAATTGAAAACTTGCCTAAAGCAGTTTCCAAATTTCCCTCAAGAGGGAATTCTTTTTGAGGACTTTTTGCCCATTTTCGCTAAACCAGACTCATTCAGGAAATTAGTGAACGCTTTCCAGTTGCATTTGGGTGACAAGAAGGTTGACTACATTGTTGGTTTGGAAAGTAGAGGCTTCCTCTTTGGTCCTGCCTTGGCTTTAGCTTTGAACGTTGGCTTCATTCCAGTTAGAAAGCCAGGTAAGTTGCCGGGTCCAACCTTGTCTGCCGAGTTCCAGAAGGAATACGGTACCGACAAATTTGAGATCCAAGAAGATGTTATTCCAAAGGGAGCAAGTGTTGTTGTTGTTGACGACATCTTGGCTACTGGCGGAAGTGCTGGGGCTGCTGGTGAATTGATCACCAAGGCTGGCGCCAATGTCATCGAGTACCTCTTTGTTATGGAGTTGGACTTTTTGAAGGGTAGAGGCAAATTGAACGCACCAGCATTTACCTTGTTGAGCGGACAAGCTGAGAAGTTTGAGAGTTAGAATGAAACGTATATCTAGGTCTACTTGGATTTATCTTATTATTCCGGAGACATCATTATGTATTAAGAAAGCTAATTTTTAAAAATAAGGAACGCAAGTTCTCCAATGTAGAAGTATGCAAAATATCCCAGTTCGTGAGTAACGTAAGAGCCGAATGACTTGCCCACAATTACATGCCACGAAGCACCATACAAAAGATCTAATTCTTTTTTCAAATATGTTGCTATATCCTTTTCCACCTTGTAGGTGCTTGTAGCATCAACCGCCAACTCAAGAACTCTGGTTTGGATTTCCTCCGCCAAATCTGAAGCCTTCAAGATTGCTGAATTGTTAATATGAGATATTGGATTAGTGAAGACATTAATTACATACGCGTTGATTCCGCCGGCGGAAAATTCTTTGGACCCACTGATGCCATACTTGGTTTTGCCTATTCACAGTTCTAAGGTGAGGTTCTCGAATTATGATTCAAAAGTATTACACACAGGAAAAACATGTGCTATATTTCTTCTTAGCTGCTCCATTCATGCCTTAATGAAGTATCATTTTTCTCCATTGATCAAAATAAACACATTCAAGAACTAGTTCCAATCAGAGGTAGATTGGTTATATTGGCTCAAATTAGTGTGAAAAAGAAAACAGTGGCAACATAAGTTACCAGTATGCGCGCTATACGTACGTTTAGGTTTAGCATCGAAATACTGGGAATTAGAGTAGGCAATGGATTATAGGTTGTAATAGAGTAGAAATGAGCAAATTTGGCCAATAGCAAAAATTTCAATTCAAGAGAGCGACTCATTTGCAATGAATTACTTTTCGTTGGGAACATCTAAAACGAAATTGTCGACATCTCCGATGGTACATTAAGTTATCCAGGTGGCATAATCGCACTCTGAAAATGATCGGGTGTTGACATCGAGTCAATTGACAATTGTGGACTGAATGAAATACTTCATAGTTATCTATTCTATGTCCATCTTTTACCACCTTTATTTTCTCTCTTCATTATATTTTAATCTCTCTTCTAGGCACAGGTCGCCCCGCAAAGGCCGACAGATAAAATTGAAGTAGAAAAGAAACAACTTGCATCGTAAATGATACTTGAGCTCAACGAGCAATCGTCACTGCCACCACAATGTAGCAAATCAGTTCGCATCTGCTAACCATATAAATAGCTCACAACCAGATCATTTAGTTTACTACTCCTTATACCTCATTTTCTTTGCAATGAGCAGATACGAAATGTCAAAACTGAAAGAGACGTTTCGGTTACATAGGGCCAGCCAAACGAGCCTACCTCGCAAGTCCTTAATTTGCCCCAAAACAAATTGAGGATACAATATTGGAGTTCGCCAAGAAGGAATTGAATGAGAAGACGCTTAACCATTCGCTTCGGGTGAACTGCTTTTCTACTGCACTTATCAAGTATCAATTTCCAAACTGGAACTTTTACTTGGATGGAGTATTTACCACCAGTTTGATTCACGATATTTGTACTACCGAAAAGAATATGAACAACTGCAAAGATGTTTCATATGTATTATGCTGGATTAATCGTTTGTGAGTTAGTCTTGAAGAAAACGAAAGACATCGATTATACTGAGGCTGACCCTTAATTAATTAAAAGGCACCATGATTTGGGCGAGATTGGGTACTTTGGGATTGATCATTCAGATTTTGACAGTTCTTGACCACGCCTAAAAAGCATATAAAATTCATTCATTGGAGTACTTTGGACTACGTGAACTTAAATCGCAGTAGAGGAAATTGGAGTACATCCTTCACTCACTCATTGGTGTAGAGAATATGCAGAAGTCGTGAGGACACACCAGTGCGTTGGGTCTAACCCAGTTTAGAGAAAGAAGGCGTTTTGACAAACAGCATCGAGTACAAAAAACTGAAAATTTGAATGAATAGGTCAATACAGATAAAATTTCTGGACAAGCAAATCACAAGAGTTCTTTCAGCAGTGCACGAAGGTCTTTTGTACAAGACTGAGACGGAGTTTTCTACAATTCACAGATTTGAACTTGAAGGCGGACAAGTAAAAGAGTATGACTCTATTGCCTTCGTGCTCAATTGCTCCTGCAATTGATAAAAATTACATTGCTCTAAAGTAACTGGGGCTAGCAGTATTGTGTTTGCTCGAAAAGTAAATATGAGTAGGTCAGAGAAAAAGGTCGGTGAATGCTTAAGTGCGTTTTATACATAGTTGCCTGCTGGCACTCGGCCACTACGTTTCCTGGACCGAGATAAGTTATATGCACATCTCCCATACCGAATCGATCAAGATCGTCTCTGACTATCAATTTCCAACAAAGCCTGCTATCTCTACCATCAGAGGAAAAACTTTCAATAATTCAGAAGAATGGTTGATGCGTCTTCCGCTACTCGGATATCAACGCATTACTATAAAATTGCCTACTTGCTGCTGGTCACATATGCCGTTTACACGGCCAAAGAACCCACTGGAGACCAGTTTCTTCTAGAACTTGAGCTCCAGATACGAAACCAGCATCCAAAGATTATGTTGACTTACTACAATAAGTTGTTGTATTATTTTCGATTTGATCATTTAAAAGAACGTGAGAGTGGTCCGGATCAGGACAGCATTCAAGATACCACGCCAAAAGTCAACGCATCTAACGTACAATTGCATCTTCTTTATCCTCAATTATTACTCAAACACGAATCTACGGTCCCTGCTGAACAACTAGCCAACCCGTCTAGGGTGATGAAGAGCCCAGCCGGCAAGAAAGATAACAATTCCAATGATGAGCTTCCCGATGGCCACTTAGCGTTTGCCAGCCTCTCATTTCTTAAGGCAGTCAAAAAGACCCTTGTATATAACTTGTCAGCATCTGGAAATATGCTTCTTTTTGGAAATTATGCGGTTGCCAGAGTTACAGGGACCTCTGCACAGTATGCTGTCGTTCAAATTGACCCGGTGCTTCTTGCAAATGGAGATCTTATCGTGTCACTATCTCAGCGCAGCAAATTGGCTCTATTTGATTCTAGCATCTTGAATTTAGATCATGTTTTTCAGGAAATGGCATCGTGTTTTGTTATCTACGTCATTCCTTCGGGACTTCGATGCCACCTCTACGATACAACCAGCATGCAGCAGAGTTTCACCTATACTCCCCCGAAATCAAGTGCAAATCTCTTGAGACTACTCAAACTAAGTACTGGGGTCGATTTAAAAGAGCGTCAGCAAATTCTATGGGTCAAAATAATCCCAAACTTACAACACCTCAATAACCAAACATCGAGAATTTCCCGCTTTGTGCACGATGTTGACAACAAAAAGTACATTCTCTGGCCTTGGGAGCTTTGTCTTTTACAGTTTGGAAGTGTGGAACGAAATCCTATTCATCACAAGGCCCCAACAGCAGTGGATCCCTTGTCTTTGATATCTGATTTCATCCAGTTTTCGATTCTGCGTCATGAAAACGTCAACTCTGATAAAAACAATGAGGCCCAAATAATTGGATCCACAGCAGCCCAGAATCATACTGGGCTACAACAACCATTTAGTGTTCCAAGTGGATTCTCCACTGGTATGAGTACGGGAGGCAACGATGTAAAGGTTGAGGATACTCACATTAGCATTCTGGAAGTGGATCCGGAGGCGCTGGTCATTTTCCAAATTGATAACGGGGACGAGTTATTTGGAGATCTGGACGTGTTAAACACATCGCTACCTATTAATCTGCACTCAAAAGATTTGTCTGTCGGCAAGGAAGATCCCGATGATAACGACAGCGATCTTTTCGGCAGCAGCCCAGAACTGGATTCTAAATCTACTGACAGACAAAGCTTGGACACATTTCAGCCTATAAAAAGAAATGAAGGTAATCTTGAGAAGAAAGAGGAAGAATTAGCACCAGGTATATCAGTAAACCAGGAGCAAGAAAGAATCGTGGGCCTGCAGTCATATGGGGACGACTCTCTTATGGTCAAAGGTAATTCCGAACAAACACTTGACAAACCAGCTTATATAAACATTCCGCGAGACCAGATGATATCAGCACCTATAAATATAACTCCTATGTCTTACGATGACCCCGGTGCTCCTCCAGCGATCATGCCCACCCCAGTAATTCCGCAGAACGCATCCGGAATTCAATGGGGATTTGCTCCACAACTTAGTGTTAATTCACAACTCACACCAAAGATGCCCCTGGGCCAGTTTTCACAGCCGGGGAAGCCATTGAATCCATTTGCACCAAAAGAAGCCAAGGAAGCATTTCAAGCGGATGAAAATTTGTCTTACGTTTTCTCCCCAATTTTGTTTAATCCAATGATCAAAAGCAACATTGACACAAAATATGGAAAAGGTGGAAAATTTTACGTAGCCAGGGAGAATTCCACGGGCCCAGAGGACAGTAAATTCAGATTACGGGAGACAAGTGTTTCAGGCTTCGAGAACAAGAAGGAACTTCATGAATTTAATATATCTCCTGAACAGAAATCTGAAGCAGAAAACACCATTAAAATCTCTCATACTGAAAGCGGAAGCTATGATGAGGGGAACTTGATGACCAAGGAAGAGGATGTTGTTAATGACGAGGAATATGAAGAGGACGACGATGAAGAAGAGGAGGAGGAGGAAGAAAGTGATGTCGATGAAGAGCTTGATGTGAACGAATTAAAGACTTCGCCCTTGAAGCTAAATACACATTCCGGTGATATATTCCAGATGACTGGCCCAAGTGGTGCCGATCTCCAAAGAGGTGGAGTACCAAATAACTCTATAAATTTTCAGAGCAGTCAAGCAAATAATTTTTTATCACCCGGCTCCGGTGTTAAGAATTCTTCAGCAATCAAAATTGAATCTCCATTTGGCTTCGGAATTGGAACAGTAGATGGAGCTATGTCATCATTTTCTCCGCCGATAGCGAATGACTTGAGGCTAGAAAATCAGCTGCAGATCATTAATAGGAACGATGAGAGCAACATTCATGTTGATAATAATAGAGATTCAGGCACTAACGACAGTGCTAACACTCCTTTATCTTCTTCCAGCTCAAGCAATGGCGTCTCAGAGTCATCCAACTGTCTTCCATTGATACTACGCAACATTAATGTTTTCAGCATTCCCAATAGTTTCATACTCAAAAAGATTCCGGGTGCTTGGGGAAATGTACCCATTGCGGCCGGTTTTAACATGGATGTGGATGAGGAGGAGGACGACTTTGATAATGCAAGGGGTGAACTTTCTGTAAGATTAAAGAATCTTGATGAATGTCTCAAATGGCTCACCCCTAATCTCGTCTTTGATTTAGGCTTAATTAACTTTGAGAAACACCTCCAACATAAATTGCCGGACTTCTTTTCTGATGAAGTTGTTGATGACATAACTGACGGTGAAGTTTCTTCTGAGGTGAAGAATATTTTTCTTTCTGCCTTCCCATTGAGTTACAGAGTAAGACTCAATGAGTTTATCAGTGAGGAGGATGATAAAGATAAAAAAGCATCGGACTCTCAGGCTGAACTTGATAACCAGTTGAGTTTTCTTGACGATATCACCAATGATGACATTCTTAATCCCGAAACCTCAATCAAGAAATTGAGAACACTTCACTGGGATTCTATTTATGCAGAGGAGAAGGGTAATCTAGAAAACTTCAATACTTACAAAGAGTTGTTGGATAACATAGAAGCCAATTTACCGCACAAAAAAATTAACGATAAATCGGTTTTTAAATTGAACGAGGTGAAAACAAAAGTGTACAAGAATGGTGATGATATTGTGAATTTAAACTTCGTGGGAGTTAAGTTCTGGAACTATTTCAATTTCAGTCCAAATAATGGCCCGAAAAGATTTCAGGTTCTTCTTATCTCAGAGAACAACACAAGAAATCAAGGTGGCAATCTATCTGATTCAAGCAATCTAGACTTTTTGGACTTACTCAAAAATAACTATAAAGAGGGCCACTTTGGAACCATTAAGAAGTTGAATTTGCAAACATTCGAAACTCGGCCAGACCTTGAAGGCATCAGCAACGGTCTGATGCTTGTCGACAAAGACATCGGTGACACTGGCTATCGTGAATTCTACAAGAAAATCAACAAGAAGCTCAAGTCTTTGGCGGAACTCATTAAGCTTGATCTCATTAATAAAACCAACAGATTTGAGTTTGACAGACCTCTACTCTTACTTTTTGTGAATTTTGATTCATCTATCAACTCAGTTTTGCAGATTTCGAAGATCTGTCGTAATTTCAAATTGTTTTTGAATGATCATCAATTGTCGTTGGTAAATACCTTTACACACATCATTCCTTGGAATTACATTATCAAGCAATCTGATATGCGTCGCCGTTTACGTTACTTGTCCAACTCCAAGCTTTCGAAGTTCTCGATGACCTTATACAACAAATGTCCCAATATTGATAATCATGACACAAGAATACCCCCTCCGAGTAAAGACGATACCAAAAAACTTTTTACAAATTTAGTCAAGGAGCCTCCATCAACTTTACATTTCAAATTTCTCAACAAGATAAATAAAGAAGGTTACAGCTCTACATTCCACGACGATATTTTTCTACATGTCGCTTACGAAAGATCAATTGATAAAAACTGGGTTTCAGCAGCATGGTCAGATCCTTTGGGAATTGTTACACATACCAAGTCTTGGTATTGCTCATCCACAGCGATAGCAAATGGAACGGATGCTCATGAACTAGGGTCTCTCATCAATGAAATCTGGGAAATTTCAAATAAGCTATTCAAAAAGTTGAATGAGGATGCAGTTCAGAGTACATGTGGATCAGGAGCTAAAAACTTTTTGGTTCTTACCAGAATTAGCAGTATAATACCGGATGATGAGCTTGTATTCTGGAAACGACTTACCACCAAGCATAAGGACGTTTCTTTACTTGTGCTTTCGGCTAATCGCTTGCCCAAATATCTCTTTAGCTCAGAGCTCGCTTTCAGTGCTTCCATGGAGACGACAGAGTCAAAGATGGAAGGAAAAGGAAATTTTGATGAGCTGACAACTCCTACTAACTTTTTACAGAGTCTTGGCCACGGTCGAACATCAATTTCTTCAGTAATGAGTGGCGCCGATTTTCTCAAGTCGATGAATGGTATTAGTAGTGCAATGAGTCCATCTTCATCTGGGGTTGGAATCAATATTTCGTCTCCACAGCACTTCTTGAATGCAACTTCCAACTTCCTTTCTCCGCTTGAGGCAGGAGGTAGCGCGAGTGCAACAGGCGCCAACTCTATGGGAACCAACGAGGCGGAATACGTGCTTAAAGATCCCCGTTTGGAAATCTTGGGAGTAATTCCACAAGTACCCCTTCCTTCATTTAATTCTCCTACAAGGTTAGGAATGCGAATTGGATATTTGATCCGAGAGGCAAAAAAGGACGAAGCTAATTCGGAAATTAAGTACATTGTTTTTGAAGTAACGCTTCTTAGCTGTTCTTCGTACTGGAATTTAGATGCAATCATGAAGATTTTGTTAAATCAATACAAGAAGTTGATAGTGCTCAATGAAGTCTTGGGTGCATGCGACAGAGAACACAAAAAATTGCATGACGGTGGGTACTCTACATCCGAACTAAGAGGTTTGGTTCCATGGCACATAAACGCCGTCGTCAAAACACTAGACTACTTGGTGCATGTAAATGTCGACGAGCAGATATGAACTTCACCAGGCAAGTCTCCATCTTGATATCTTGCATATAAACAAACATCACCGCGTTGTTTTGCAATTGTTTTAAATCCTGTAAAGTCGGTAGAAATAACCTGCGAATAGATAACAGGATCCAATTTGTACAGCAATTTAATAGTGAACGGTCGTCAATCACCTTTCTTTACTTCAGTATGGATTCCACACAGGATATTATAAAAGGATATATCAATGGTGGGAAATACCAGAGCAAATCGCTAGCGCTCTCAGACACAGAGGACGACTTTGACCTTGACTCACTTGTTGATCCACTAGAAGATTCTACTGGCTTTGAAAATCTTAAAATATCAACAATGCAATCTCCTCTAACTCCACACGAGTCGCCCCTAAAAGTTCATTTGGATAAATTGAGAGGAAGTCCGGTGAAGACTTCAAGGATGTCTCCCGTCAAAAGCCAAAATCCCGCCATCGATGAAAGCTTCTTCTCCAAATACGATCACGCTGACTTAATGGATACTCACAAGTATCTAAATACGGTACCCGAATACATTCCCAGCTCCAAAGAGTTTGAGAGGTACTCTCTGCTTCTAGCATCATCTACAGACAAATTAATGAAGCAGTTGGCTACTGAACGGAAGAGAACCAGAGAGCTCGAGTCTAAGGTCGCTAATTATGAGAATGAAAAGTTCCAAGCGCAAGTAACGAAAAATGATTACGATCTCTTGAAAAGACAATTTGCTGATTTACAGAAGAAAAACGAGCAACTTCTGCGAAATTATCGTGTGTACGAAGATGATAACGCTAAACTTTCTCGAGAAAACCTGTTGCTTCGAGAGAAGCTAATAAAGTATAAGAAATTGTACGAGGATTTAAGAGACACGAGGCATTCCCTTTCTACCGAATATGTGCAACAAGAGTCCCACAGACCACACAGCGTCCCAGAACAATCATCAGTCGAAAGAGAAAGACTGATACCAAGTCAGCGGGCCGTGTCGTCAGACGCACAGTCATCAAGTCAATCCCATCCATGGGTTCCATCCACCAATGCTAACAACGTCGAAGGTGCTGGAAGGACGCTAGTTGCTGGTGACCATGAAGGCCATGATAATCTGAAATTCTTGCAACTGATTCTCCAGCAATTTGTTCAACTTATAACCAATCCTCAAGCGAAAGAACATGTGGACTCGAATCAGAAAGAACGTAACATGACATTTGTAACAACTGAATCGAGTGTAGATTCAACGCTGTCGCCCAAAGCGACAGAATTACCTAATCATAAACATGTCGATCTTCAGGAAGATTACAATCGTGTGCTTGCGGAGTTGGCACACAGCGTGGAACGTGTTGGATTGGACTTGAAGCAAATCAACTCCACATTGAAACGAACGCCATACCAAGCGGATACGATAAGAGGAATTCCTCAAGAACCACAACCACGCACCAAAAAAGATGATTACTATAATAGTGTCAACAAACTTGCGTCCAACGAACGTTCTGTCAAGCACGGAAACATGCCGGAGACCTCAATACTGCCGAACACCAAAACTGAAGGGCGTAATCCAGAGAGCAATCCAAGTGATTGCTGCTGCACACACAACCGACGGGAATGCTCTCCGTGCATCACTGCTTCCAGTAAAGTGTCAAGTCGTCCAACTTCCCACTCCACCACACAGGATTCTTCGGAAGGAAATACTCATGCACTCATGGGTAAGTACATGTGGAACAAAACCATCTGATGCGCGCCACCGCCTCGATATTTACAAATCTAATAACACATTGGAGCGGACGGAAACAGATCCATAGTTCCAGTTAAGAGAAACCTATGTCCTTAAAGGCGCCGACGCTGGTAATTTCAGACGCAAGCATTATTTTTTTGAAATCCTTATTTGTGCATAAATTGTGACAACCTTAGAAGAAGATCCGATCACCACGGACCTTTCCGCGAACTTGGCATGCATTTAGCACGACCAAAACAGCCCTTGGAATGGCACCTGCCCAAGTAACGTCACGGTCTTTGACAATCGTGAGGATCAATGCACAGCGAATATCGCTCGCGTTGGCCGGGTTGTTTTGCCGACCAGCCAGTCTGCTGCACGGAAGGCTATCATGGTGCCACTTGCATATTCGCGAGCTCCGCATTTGCTTCCACCGTGGAGATTGCTGGCCTGTAGCTGCCTCAAAGCAGACTGAAACAAACTGTTTGGTTACGAGTCACCAATTCAGCCATGAACAAAACAAATGCGCACGATGGGAAAAGATTTTCAATCTTTCGCAAAGGTATGCCTCGTCCGGCTTCTCGAATTAGTAATGACAACACTGGGCTAATAAAAGCAATCCGTCAATTTATGCTTCCAGCTCTATAATGTGTTGCCCTAGAGAGACGTTCACTGTGGATCAACGACCCACAGTGTTAACACTCTACTGTAAAGTATGATTCTACGATCCCCAAAAATGGGGCTGACTTTTCTTTAGTTTCTTTTCCAGAACTATTATAAAACGATCCGTCAGATTCCACCCGTTGACTTTAAGCCTGGATGCTCTGTCTTGGCCCTAACAGATTGCGCTCCACGCCCAAGCCCTAGTGAGTGTTGTGCGACCGCCTATATGCAGGTGTTTACAGTCGTGCCCAATTTGGGATAATGCCGGCAGATGTGAACGCGATGCATTCGTTTTCTCACGGCTTTTTTTGCATGAGTGGTCACTTTTAGATCCTACTATCTCCTGGTCTAACTTGCTTGCTCGTTTCTATTTGTTTTTCTTTCTTTAATTGCATCTTTCTCTTTAGCGGCTGCTTCATTCTGATTGCCGTCAACCATCTGTCATCGCGTTGTCGGACTCAATAATGTCCACTCTCAACAACGAAAATGAATTCCGGGTGACTCGATCTAAAATCAAAGGTTCTGACACCTCCAAAGCGCCTCTTGCAAGAAACGAAATTGCCAACACCGACGACGTTGTTGTTTCGACAACCCGCCAGTACTTGGGAGACGTCTCCCGGCAATTTGGCATTGCTCGGCCGGCTGCCCATCCAACCACACGGAAAAGACCATTAGGCGAGAATGGCCCCGTGCAACCAAAGAGCAGCGAAATTGCTCGCGCAAAAGATGTAAGAACTAAGCCAGCCTCGTCGTTGGGGCCACTGCAATTGATTCCCCATCGTTTGCCTCAAAAGAGACAAGCAACCGAGTCCAGCACGAATTTGGTGGAGAAACTCCACAATGGTAGCGAGCAGGAAGTATCCACAACGTTTAAGAAATCCAAGCGCACAGACTACGAGTGGCAGGACCTCGATGAAGAGGATTTTGACGATCCCTTAATGGCGAGCGAGTATGTCAACGAGATTTTCCCCTACTTGCATGAGCTCGAGCAAAAGACGTTACCAGACCGTAATTACTTGTTCAACCAAACACAGCTCAAGCCTAAAATGCGTTCCATTTTAGTCGACTGGCTCGTGGAGATGCATCAGCGGTTCCGTCTTTTGCCCGAGACGTTGTTTTTGGCCATCAATATCATGGACAGGTTCATGTCGGTGGAAGTTGTGCAGATCGACAAGCTACAACTTTTGGCAACTGGATCATTGTTCATTGCCGCCAAATACGAGGAGGTGTTCTCGCCCTCAGTCAAGAACTACGCATACTACACAGATGGCTCATATACGGAGGACGAGATTCTCCAGGCTGAGAAATACATCTTGACAATCCTTAACTTTGACCTCAGCTATCCAAACCCAATGAACTTTTTGCGGCGCATATCGAAAGCAGATGATTATGATGTGCAACTGAGAACATTGGGAAAATTTCTCTTGGAAATTACAATTGTTGACCACCGTTTCATTGGTATGCTTCCTTCTCTCTGTTCAGCCGCAGCTATGTACATCGCGCGACTTGTATTAGGTAAGGATCCCGTATGGAACGGTAATTTGATCCACTACTCGTGTGGCTACCGTGTCGATGACATGAGAGAGTGTGTCGAGCTCATCGTTCAGTATCTCGTTTCTCCTGTGGAGCACGATGAATTTTTCAAGAAGTATGCTACTCGTAAGTTCATGAAGGCAAGCATTATATGCCGCAGCTGGGCCAAGAACTTTGTCAACGACAAGAAAGACTTGTTTGACGAGCTGCTCTTGACAGAAAAAATCAGCAAGTGAGTCATTATAAACGCAGCATGCTTGTTGCCCACGTCCAACTTAAATTCAGCATTGACTTTCCTCATCACACCAGCGAATGTTGCCGTGATCGGAATTCTTCTCTTTTGCATTTTCACTTCTAATAGATTTTCACGAAGAAGACGCAGTCCCTTTAACTATGACCAATGCATTGGGATTCTGCGCTTCATACAATGTCTAATGAATTTGATGATCGGTTTTAAATACCAAGTTATATTCGTCAAAAGTAGCAGGTCTTTTCTCGTTCTCTTGGCTTGCTCTGATCTTAGCAAACATTTATCCATGCTTGTTTTATTCCTTCAGCATACTCAGTATCGGTGAGGTGTGGATGGAAAACATGATCGTACTAGCATTCGATAGCGATAATGTTTTCTGGCTTTCTATCTTTTTTTTTATTCCTTCAGCATACTCAGTATCGGTAAGGTGTGGATGGAAAACATGATCGTACTAGCATTCGATAGCGATGTTGGTTTCGGCTTTTTCTCTTTCTTCTTTTTCTTCTTTACTTTTTGTTTTTCTCGTTATCGAATTCTTATACTTGTTTTTCTCGATATCGATTTTCTATACTTAAATATCCCCCTACTACTCGAACACTCTATTCGCAGTGCCTTCTACTTTGTATTAGCGAAACTGCCTGCTACATTTTATTCACAAATTATGGCTTTAGGAACCTTGTCGCCCAACTCAGTCAAAGAAAATACGTTTCAATCTGATCATATTTTTGAACAAATTAACAGTCACCTGGACAGTAAGTGCAGCATCCTGAACGAACGGTGTGGATGACGGGATTGCTGAAAAAAATACATCAAAGGTAGGCTTACGATCATTGCCAAATTGAACAGGAAAGTATGCTAAGAGATATGGTGGAAAACTCACGATAATCCTTGCCGATTGTAGTGGAACTGGCAAGGCCACTTCTTTCAACACTTTTTTTGGAGAAAAATTGATCACTAAGTCTCGTCTTCCAGATCGGCAAGAGGTTCGAGAGAGAAAAATCGAACTAACCGAGAATGAATTCAATTTAGAAGCCACTGCCGTAGATATGCCTGGTTTCGATGTCAAGATGGATAATCATTACAGCTGAGTGACCATTGTTAGGTACATCGACCATCATTTTTCAAGACTCATTTATTACAAGAGGAATAGCCCGACAGAACCCTCCTCAAAGATAGTAGAGGTCACCTATGTCTTTACTTTATTTCGTCTTCAAATATCTCCATGAATTCCTTGGATATCGAGTCAATGAAGGAAATCTCCAAACGATTCAACCTTTTTCCTTCAACCTTATTCCTATTATTGCTCGGAGCGATACACTCAACAAAGAAGAGCTTATCAAATCCAAATCTTTGGTCAAAACCACCATGCGTGCTTACGGAATTTAAGTTTGTCAATTAATCTCGGACCAGTATTTGTTGTGTAAAATCAAGGCAGTTGCTCCGTATGCTGTGATTGATCTATTTTATTCTTCAGAAATGATGAAGGTAAGCTCGTAAGGACAAGAAAGTACCACTGGGGAATTGTCGAGATAGAAAACCCAGAACATTGTGATCATCCTCAGTGAAGTACTCCTTTCTAAGCATATGTTAGATTCAATCATATCTATGGAGTCTTACTGCAACCAGTTCCGCCTGAGATGTTTACAAGAGCGCTTGAGTAGGGGAGTCAGCTCTCTAGGCTCTGATTACCAGCTACAACCTGACTACGAATGTAATGTGTTAAAGTCATATCTTATTTACAAAAAGGAGAAAGCTTTCGACACTATCAAATTGATTAACGGAGATCCGGATCATTTTTGAGGTGGTAGAAGCAGAATTGAGGAAGCGTTTAGATGTGTCTATTCGAAAGTTGGAAGCGAAGTTTAAAGCCCTGGGAATCCTCCCTATTGGAGCGCCAAAAAGTTTACAACAATGATTTAGAGAATCATTTTGCTAAGATTAAGAGGTTGCAAGAGGAGATTGAACTTCTTGGCGAAAAGCCTGGGTAGTATTGCCCGAACCCACCCTCAGCTCAGACTTTTTCTATACCATCTGAGTTTCTAATCTATTGCTCTCGATAAGGGTGTGAAAATCCTAGCCCTAATAGTATCTAAAAACCCATACACCTTGCTGGGGTATTTTATCACCGAACGAAAAAAATTCTTTCGTGCTCTTCAGCCATCATTATCCTTAAGAAACCAAATGTTTCTGGGACTTGACACGGTTCAGGTATGTTTTAGATCAGCAATATTCCACTGCAGGTCATCAGGATGAAGTTTTTTTATCAATATATGTTTTTTCTGGCATCTCTAATGTTAGAACCTTACGGTTCGATGAATAGAACTCTTGACACTATCTGATCGCAACCAGTCCATATTATCTATGCTATATGGGCTATTGCTTTGTCCGAAGGTGGTATGCTACTTGTTTAGCTTGTGACTAACATTCCAGGCCCAAGGTTATCCGTCACTGGAACCGTTCCGTACATAGTTAATGCAATTCGCTGGTCGAAATTTACCATATGTAGTAGTAACCAGTTCCAAATTCTCAATAAGATGAACTCTTCATCCGAAACATTCTAATTGGTTCCAATCCATTCCTACGTAAGTTAGATCATATATAGACAAGTAGTCTCCGAAATGGACTTCTACGTTTTCGAGCCCGACGACAAGATGATTTGTTGAATCCTTCCATAAGATATACCCATTATACAATTCTTATATTAATAGATGTTATCCGTCCCCTGTCATAAAAATGGCTAGTTGTGCCCTTCCCAAACACTATTTGAGACTACCAAAGTTTATATGGAGGCACCACATTTAGATATCAACCATTCTCTTATGGAGTTAACAGCCCAAAAGCAACCTGATAGGGAAGAACTTGAAGAGAATTTCGACGCTCCACATGTTTCTCCACAGGAGAAACCAGCCAGTCAGGAAATAAGGACAGTGAATTTGATCTTAGACAACTCGGCCTTTATTCGTGGATTTGGAAATGTCAAAAGATGGTTCAACGAGAATTACATCAAGTCTCAGCTTATGCCGAAGAGCAAAACGACAAAGGAAAAAATTCACTTGAACATCTACCTCCCATCGTACACTTTGCATGAATTGGAGTATCTGAGGAGAGGAAACTCAATCCTGTCCTCCAATGCTCGAGAGGCACTCAAATTTATCGACCAGATTTGTGACAGCGAAGAAACTCAGGAATTTCTTAAAACAGACAAAGATATGATCGATGAGATTAATAGGGATCAAATCAACAAGCATGCCGATAATCAACTTCGTTATAGTGTCAACATTGAATTTAGACACGGACAGTTTCCAACTTGGGACCGGTGTTTACGCTACAAGTTGTATGACTTGCAAGTGAAAGACTTTCCTTACCGCCAAACTAAACTTGCACAACATGCCATGGGACTAAGAATGCCACATGATAAAGAGGACGAGGAAAACTTTCAAGAATCACCAGAAGATCTAGTCCACACACCAGCGAGACTAAAGCACTTGATACGATCTTGCGTTTTCAAGAGATACATTGAAGATGGAAGCACGAAGTCCCCGTCACACGAGCAATGGAAATTGGTTACTGAAGACAATGTGACCAGAGTGTGGGCAAACAGTTTTGGAATCGACTGCCTCAACGTCAACGAAGCAGAGTTGCTCATATTTCTGTCAATGGATGTCACAAGCTTCAACGTGAAAATGCAGGGCTCTAATTTCAACTCCGAGCACGATGTGTTTGATCAACCGGATAAAGGTATATTGCACCAAAGAATTGACACCACTGCGTATCATTATGAGCCTCTAAAAAAGGGAAAGAAACAGTCAAGCAAAAGCCAAACAGAAACCTCTACAAGAAAAACCTCAAAAGGATCAAAGCCAAAAAAGAACAAGGCACCATCTCCATCTCCACCTATTGTGCCTTCAGTTTCTACTGTGGGAGATGTTAAATCAGAGGATTTTGACATGATCAACTATGCTCCGCGAGCTAAGGGTAAGTTATGGACCCCAAAAACTAAACTGAGCCAAAAGAACAGAAGTTAGTGAGGGCTGCTTAGACCTGTGTCGAGTCTGACCGATAACACTAGAAATCTGAGCTCATCTGCTGCGATAAATTCGAAAGCATTGGCATAAACAATTTTCAAGTAAAAAAATCTTTTTAGCTATTCTTCCTTGATTCTTGATCCTTACGTCGATCGTATCAATGTACTCGGTTTTCTCGAAGTACTCACCAGCAGTATGAGAGTTCCGACCGAATTGACCTGCACATTGAGTACAACCCACGTCTCTAGCTAAGTCAATCGAGGAATTTCATCATAGCAGTGTAAGAAATAAAACAAATTCGAAGCTACTTTGGAATGATTTTGTCCCCTTGCTAGAACTAATTTGCCATATCAGACTTTTACACCCTATACAGAAGGTACTACAAATTGGACAGTAGTGCACATAGTACCCAGCCCCTCCACGACTTTCATAGCGAGCTTTATACTGAATAACAAACCTACTTCGTGAACAGTGCCCATGAACAGACAACCTACACGGGAAGACATCCAGCGGTACCTTCAGCGCTGGCAACAGCTCAAGTCCCAGTATGGGGACCACGCAGTCAATGTGCCGGAGTTTAATCAGTTGACCAAGATTATACGTTACATTCAAGCTCAGGCGATGCAACAACAACAACAACAACAACAACAACAGCAGCAGCAGCAGCAGCAGCAGCAGGGAGCACCTAGCGGCTCTAGTCCAATGGTGTTCCAATCGCACCAGCAGTCGCTGCACACCCAGCCTCAGCCACAGCAACAGGTGCAACAGAATCTTCTGCACCTACAACAGAAACAACTGCCCTACATGCAAATGGGCAACGGGATGGGCGCAGGTGCGTCAACATCGAATATAGCACGTGGACAAGGCAACGTTCAAGTGGGCGGTCAAGTGGGCGGACAAGTTGGTGGGCAGGTTGGTGGGCAGGTTGGTGGGCAGGTTGGTGGGCAGGTCGGCGGACAAGTTGGCCAGTCAGGAATGATGTCGAGTCAAATGGGCCAGATGGGCCAGATAGGCCAGATAGGAATGATGGGGATGAACAACCAATCGCCCGCACAGCAGTCTCCGCAGAGCTTGTCTCAGACTCCGTCCATGCCTCACCAGCAGATCCCAAGCTTTGTACCATCAGGAATGAACCAAAGTGTTGCACAGAATGCACCACAGAATGTACTGAACGGTGGTGACATGTTCAATGGAAGCGAAAGTCCATTTTCACCGCTGCAGATGCAGTTACTAAAGCTGCAAAGTCAAGCTGCTAAGTTCTTGTTCAAGAGCCATACGGCTGGCTTTCCTCCTGTCCCTCACAACATGATTGAGATGGCAACAAATGAGCGGTTGGCACTTCCCGCTGAACAAGTGCATGGGGTCCCAGCCACCCCTTCCATGGCCGTTCCACTGCCTGGTCCATCCGCCATGCCTCAGGTGCCTATGGCGACTCAATCGCCACAGTTTCCATTCCAGCAAGTTCCGACACCTTCTAATACGTCTCGCCCAAGCCAATTAATGGATCAGGCTCCACCACAGCCAATTGACTCAGCTCTAAGCTCACAAGGGAGAACCGACTCGAAGCCACTCCCAGGAAAACGCTTGTCCAAGTCAAAGTCAGGTGCTGGAACACCCAATGCTGGCCCACCGATGGATCCCAACATGATACAGCCTGTTTCGAGGCCAGCCGCCCCACCTAAGGAATTCAGCGAATTCACCAAAGACATCGACCTCACCAACCAGCTTGTGTTGCCAGTCAGCAAGCCCAACGCCCAAATTGATACTTTTGTGCTACCAAAAATTGTGGATGAAACGGTGAAAGAGGTACCCTTCAACAGCTTGTATGCACCCGAAAGCCGAATCAGATGCCCGGCCTTGTTACCTTCGAGTATTGACGTTGATGAAATTATGAATACGCGCGAGTCGTATATTCTACTTCAAATCGATGCTCAAATTAATCAATTGAGAAAACAATTGGAGCATGTTAGCGATGAGGAAGAGAGGACAAGATTATCTGTTGAACTAGCGCAACTTGAGTTGTTGCCATATCAAAAGAACGTCCGGGGCAAAGTACTTTCCCAGGTGTGGTTCAGTAAGTCTTTACTTCCAAATTCGCATCCAAATTTCTTAGCCATATTTGCCGAGTTATCATTGGATAATGTGATTATGACTGAGGAATTGTATAAACAACAACTATATTCCTTGCTACAAGCTCAGAATAGAAAGCATCAGGATGCAGTGTCCAAAATTCTCGCTTTTAGCACCTCCAAGCGCGAGAAAATTAATAGTCGAAAGGAGAAACTTGAAAGAATGAACATCAAGATCAGCAGTTTTCACTCACAAACTGCCAAGGAAGAGCAGAAGAAGCTTGAGAAGATGGCTAAGCAGCGTTTGCAAGCTTTGAAGCTGAATGACGAAGAAGCATACTTGAAATTGCTTGACCATACAAAGGATACAAGAATCACACATTTATTGAATCAAACTAATCAATTCTTGGATAGTTTGGCTCAAGCTGTCCAATCGCAGCAAAGAGAATCACAACAAAATAATTCTTATGGGCCACCCACCACTGATGAAAAGCCTATGGACGAAGAAAAGCGGGAAAAGGTCGATTATTATCAGGTTGCTCATCGTATCAAAGAGGAAGTCACAGCTCAACCAAGTATTTTAATTGGTGGCCATTTGAAGGAATATCAGTTGAAAGGTTTGCAATGGATGGTATCTTTATTCAACAATCATTTGAATGGTATTCTTGCAGATGAGATGGGGTTGGGAAAAACAATCCAAACCATCTCATTATTAACTTATTTGGTGGAGAAGAAACAAATTCCTGGACCCTTTTTGGTGATCGTTCCGCTTTCGACTTTGACGAATTGGAATTTAGAGTTTGAAAAGTGGGCACCAGCGTTAAAGAAAATAACATACAAGGGTACGCCTGTGCAGAGAAAGGTTATGCAACATGATGTCAAACTGCAAAATTTCCAGGTCTTGTTGACAACTTTTGAGTATGTCATCAAGGACCGTAGTCTTTTGTCCAAGATCAAGTGGGTGCATATGATTATAGATGAGGGTCACAGAATGAAGAATGCCAACTCGAAGTTGTCAGAGACCTTGACACAATTTTATCACAGCGACTACAGATTGATCTTAACTGGTACGCCTTTGCAAAACAACTTACCAGAACTTTGGGCCTTGTTGAATTTCGTTTTGCCTAAAATTTTCAATTCGGTAAAATCTTTTGATGAATGGTTTAATACTCCATTCGCCAATACCGGAGGTCAAGATAAGATTGAGTTGAGTGAAGAAGAGACTTTGTTGGTTATTCGAAGATTGCACAAAGTTTTAAGACCCTTCTTGTTGAGACGTTTGAAAAAGGACGTCGAAAAGGATTTGCCAAGCAAGATCGAAAGGGTTATCAAATGTCCAATGTCTTCCTTGCAATCTAAATTATACCGAATGATGTTGAAGTATAATGCTCTTTTCGCCGGAGATACATCGAGCGGCAAAAAAGCTAGTACGATCAAGAATGCAAATAATCAACTCATGCAATTGAGAAAAATTTGCAATCACCCATTTGTGTATGAGGAGGTCGAAAACCTTATTAATCCAAAAGTTGAAACGAATGACACTATATGGAGAGTTGCAGGAAAGTTCGAACTCTTGGACAGAATACTTCCAAAATTCAAAAATACTGGACATAGGGTGTTGATTTTCTTCCAGATGACTCAGATCATGGATATCATGGAAGATTTCCTTCGTTTACGTGGAATGAAGTACATGAGACTAGATGGTGGTACCAAGTCTGATGATAGAACAGAACTCTTGAAGCTATTCAACGCCCCAAACTCTGACTACTTTTGTTTTTTGTTGTCCACTAGGGCTGGTGGATTGGGTTTGAATTTGCAAACAGCCGATACAGTCGTTATTTTTGATTCCGACTGGAATCCACATCAGGATTTGCAAGCTCAAGATCGTGCTCACAGAATCGGTCAGAAAAACGAAGTAAGAATATTGAGATTAATCACTGAAGACTCTATTGAGGAAATGATTTTGGAAAGAGCTGTTGCCAAGTTAGAAATCGATGGTAAAGTCATTCAGGCCGGTAAGTTTGACAACAAGTCTACTTCAGAAGAACAAGAGGCGTTGTTGAGGGCTTTGTTAGACAAAGAAGAGGAAAGAAGACACAAGAGCGCTGACGAAGATGATGATTTAGATGATGACGAACTCAATCAAATTATTGCCAGAAACGAAAACGAATTGGTGACATTCCAAGAATTGGATGCTGCGAGAGCTCTTGAAACCAGGAACGCACCTTACACGTCACGTTTATATTCTGACCAGGAACTTCCAGAAATATATCAGAGAGACCCTCAACAATTCTACAAGACTGAAGATCAATTGATCGAGGAGTATGGACGTGGAAATAGAGAGCGAAAGACTGCTGTTTATGACGACAATATGACAGAAGAGGAATGGCTCAAAAAGATCGAGGGAATTGTGTCTGATGAATCAGATAACGAATTTCTGAGCAAGAAGAAGGGCCATCCGCGCCGAAAGGATCAAGATGACGGGAAAAAGAGACCTCTTGAAGATGACGAAATATCTTCTAAGAGAGCTCGTTCATCTACTCCAGTGGTGAAGACAAAGGGTCGTCCAAGAATTGCCAGACCGAAGCTTAAGACCTCATCCAATAGAAGCACACCAGCAGTGGATACACTTTCGCAGGAGGATCGAATTGAATTGCAGAACAATATGGACATCATTTACGGTAATCTTCTTGACTATAAGGAGAACGACCGTAAATTGAGTGACATGTTCTTGGTTAAACCTTCGAAGAGATTATACCCAGACTATTATGTCTTGATCAAACATCCTCTAGCATTGGATACAGTCAAAAAGAGAGTCAACAATAAGACTTATGTCAGCATCAGAGAGTTCCTTGAGGACATTCACTTGATCTTCAGTAATGCCTGTATCTATAACGAGGAAGGTTCAGTTGTGTACCAAGATGCGAAATCATTGGAGAATTTGACATTTGACAATTATAAGGACTTGTATCCCAACGAAGCTGAGTGGGCCGACATGCTAGACTTCAAGGAGTTCGATGAGCTTCATCAACTCAAACCACTCAATGTTGGATGATCTGCGCTTAAGCAACTGGTTGATCCAAGTTTGAACGTCACTTATACCGTTGGCATCGTTCAAATGAAGTCCTGTCTCGACAAGAGGGATTTTCCAATGATTTCAACCAAAGAACACTTGTGTCATTAACAAATCTTTAGTTCTGCCATGGGCGTGAGATGTGCTTCTTTCCAACATGACCTAGTTGGAGAGAAACATAAAGTTGAAAAATCAGGCCTGAAACAGGAAATGTTATCTGGGCGAAAGAAACTACTTAATTGCTTTATAGCTCATTTCACCATATCCATAGTACTATGTAATTTAAATAAGTTTAATCTGCTCTCTTACACAAACACCAATTCATCCTAAGGAAACAAAGCAGTTAATCAAAATACAATGTTTTAAACAAGGCCAATATATATAATAATAGGCAAATAAAACTAGATCACCGATGTCTTCAAGTAACACTATACTAAACGTTTTGGTGTAGGTCTTCAAGTACCTTCTCCAATATAGTGCTCAAATTTTCCAACACTTCAACACCTTGTTGTATTTCGTCAAGTTTGCGATGCATGATAAACCTAGCATCCTCTAGATCTCCCGTTTCATATTCCTTACACCATCCGTCGAAGTCTGTCTTTCCGCACATTTCTTTTAGTTCATCATAGATGTAATCAGAATATGCGGGCTCCAAGATGTATGTGTAGAATCGGTGATAAGCCCCCAAGATACTCCCCACGGTTGAGACACATGTCTTCGATTGAGATTCGTATTGAGTAAGGGCTCTTTCCAAGTCCTTAGAAAGGCGCTTCAACTCTCGTGTAACCACTATAAGCATCTTCTTCATCGTGCGGAGGTTGATTTTTGCTTTCTGATAGCAAACCTAACTTTAATCAACGATTGTAGGCTTACAGCTCTGCGGTTATCAAGTGCAATCACTTGGTATCTGATGGCAATTGCACGGCAAATACTGAATGTTTCAAAAAGAAGCTGAACACTTGAAGAGCTTTGCTCTACAAAAATCATGGAGACCATGAGATCTAACTTCGTGGGCACCAACAGCAAGCTTTGAGAAGGTCAGCTAGGACACCGCCATAAAATTTTTAAGTTTTCACGATTTTCGCCTTCATCTCCGTCCTGGTCGACGTAGGTGGCCTTGACAAACCTACGCGTGAGCTGTTTGAAACACTTGCTGTCAAACTCGAGCGCAACAACAGACAGCTTTGAATCTAGCAGCGACTGCTTCAAATTATTTTTCTTGAGACAGCTCTTGAGAGGTTCCAACTTATACGTCTCAGAGCCCCAACATTGCTCAATCTCCATAGGAGTATCCAAGGAGTCAAAATCCAACATCGTGTTAAATTCTGGGAAGGCGACAGCAGAATTTAACCGACGGGTCTCACTGAAAGCAACAGGAGCGACCTTGCAAGTTCGTTTAACATGTTAAAGTGTACAAGTTGTGGGGACTTTTTCCAAGCTGAAGTAATGAAGGCCAATTCTTTTTCTTCTTCATTCTCGTCCTCCTCGTCTACAACATGAATATCGTTCTCTTCTGTAGTACCTAGTTCACTATCATCTGATTACTTCGATTTCTGGCTACTAAGTTGCGGTTGACTACTAAACAGAATAGCATCATCGGAAGACCGCTCAGTCGACACATCATATTCTTACACGATAACATTTTCACCAGCAACTACTAGCGAATCACCATTATCAACCGGTTAAAATCTTCTGAGGGACACGACGTCGTCTTCAGAATCAACTAATTTGGTTAGTAAAGCCGAACCCTCGTTTAAAAAAGGAACTAGAGCGTTTAAAAGCAAGCAAATTTAACTCGAGACTAGTAAGCAAAGCAGGGACTCTCAACTGTTGGAAGTTAGAGAGAGCATAGATCGTGAATGAAGCTGTAAGGGGCGTGAGATTGAAAGTTTTCTATTTTACAAAAAAGCCCAGAGTACTCTGCAATTTCAAAAGTAGGCGAAATGGCTCTTATATGTTTATAAAAGTAGTTTAAAATTATTCTAACAACTGGGTAAGGGACATTAAGTATTGCAGCCGGGGAACACGTTAGCTGATAGTTTTGTAAGTATTTGAATAAACTCATCATTCTTTGGAACAAGAGAGGGATAAATTGATTTTTAGAGTAAGTAAGGCTGTCCAATTTATGTATCAATTCTATTGTAGTGGAACTTTTGTTGGTGTTACTGGAAGCATACTGTTGAAACTTTGGAGTGTAAATTTTCTTCATGAGAGACTCCAAATATTCGGAAGTTTTCTCCTTGATTGACTCTCCAACAAAATTCATAGTCTAAGAATCATCCGAATAGATTGAATCAGCATTGCCAGGCGAGTACTCGTACAATGCCATCAAGGAGCTGAAAGCATCACGACGGGAAAGGTGACGAAAGTTCAATAAGGCATCCAAGGTTATATCTTGGCCTGTTTTACCATTTTTGTTAGCAAAGAAATAAAAATCAGCTTGAATATCTTCTCAGTCTTTCTGACCTTGGATAAAAATCTCTTTCATAGTCTGAACTGCTTAAAGTGGTGCTTTTTTTTTCTTTGTGGTGCAAAGAGAACCACCCGAATACTCATTCATTTCGGCCTGGACTGGATTCAATTCAAACACAGCATCATTTTTATGGTCAATTGACCCTTTAGAAAGTTTTGGGACTTCTTGATGGGTGGTAGTCGAGTCGGTGAAAGAGCTAGCTACTGCCGCCATCACTCGGTAAAATGCTCGAGTAATGGACACCATTGGGGAACTCCGTCCTCTTTATTCTTCAAAAAAGGATGTGAAGCGACTTTTCAACCTCTTAAAGCTTTTTCAGAAAACTTCCAGTCCAAATTAATAATGTGAACTACAATGGCTTCGAAAAACGGTGGTATAAGAAAGTACACAAATTTGGAATCAGGTATCAACGTGCTGGCTTACAGCTACAACAAAGAAAGTGCAATTGACCATTCGATACAGAAAAAAGCTTAAGTCTTCCGAATATGCTCAAATCGAAATTGGTCAATGTTACTGATCGAGATTAAAAACGTGAAATCTTAAAAATAAACCCTGGTGATCACTTGCATTTCACTAGAGTGACAATGGCTTCTTTTCGCAGCCAAATGTTGTCCACCCACATCATATGTAGGAAGATTCCATGCGGCGAAGCAAGACTCTGCCAGACAATGTTAAAAGCATACATTCATATTTGGAATCAAACTATTTTCTCTTTGTTTCTTTCATCTAGATCTGTATAATGATTTGAAATTTTGCCAGTCATTAAAATTTCGTACAGACTTAGTATGATCATGATCTGACCTAGAGATGACGAACTTAGCGATTGAGCGACTAAGACTAAGACTAACAGTAAATTGAGCATTGAACAGTGTGGCCGTAGCTGTCCATATGTACCTCCTTATGATATTTTGAAATGTCTGAAAATCCATAATGAAGCTTGTATTGAGTTAAACAGCGATTTGCTGGGAAGGCTTTTCGGAAGAAATATATTGTTAAGTGAGGTAACTCACGAATGCCGGATGGACAGCAACTGTTGTCAACTTCTTATTGAGATATTCAAGCACAGCTTGCGTCTCTCTTAATATAAATATCATCCTCTACCGCGCTAATTGTAGGCTTCCATGATTCCTCGAGCTACTACGAATAATACGTGATCGTGTAACAAGAACTAAATGAACATGAAACCACCAACAATGAAATGTCTCTTCACTCAATATCGAATATCTCATCGCTTACTCGTTATGGAGTGTAGCTAGGTAACTCGTCATCAATATCTTGATTGTTCACAGCATCATTTAGCACCCTGTTGATGACAGCTACAAAATCGAACAATCCTCCCTCTTTGAATGTGATTTGTCCCTTAAACCAGTCATTCTTGGGAAATCCATCGCAAATTAGTTCTGAAGGACTCATGAACATAAATTCCCAATAGTTAGCACCAAACCACGGCGACTTCAAGGCATGCGAAAATTGTAGATCTGTCACCTTTTCAAATTCGAGCACAAACGAGTCAAGATCTCCTTGTAAAGCCGTAACGTAGACAAATCTCCTGTTCGTTACGAAAATGTGACCGTCGCTTGCTGATATGTTCACCTTAATAAGGTTTGTGGAGTTATGCAGCTGAACGTTAAATGTCTGTCTCGATGTGGCACTCTTGTAGTGGAGAATCTCACCATTTTGTAGAAGAAACGGTAATTCCCGTTCATTGGCCGTCTTGTGGAGAATAACTTTGTTAACAGACATCTGAGAGTTAGGAAAATTGCTATTGATCCTTAACTATATATCAACTCTAACTATGTGCGGAGTCCAATACAGGCTTCGATATTCTAGATACTACAGAACCACCGTCGATGTCTCAGAGAAAACTCTTACCACGATCACTAAATCCCCGTTTGGTCCCCCATTTCGACGCCATCCCAAGGTCATCACACCAATATGGGTTTAAAAATATTGTGAGCGCTGCAGCTTGTCAGCAGATTATCGATCGGCTCAATCTTAAGCAGAAGTACCCAAATTCCCAGGGTAAGCTCAATGTTGTAGATATCTTCTCGGGCTATGGGCTTCTTTCTTCCATGATTAACTATGAGCTTAAGCCAAAAAGCCACATTATCATTGATGGGACCAAGGAGAATCAGAAAATCTGGACTAATCGTATGAGTTACCTCGAGAAGACCACTGACAATGCCGAAAACTTCAAGTACTACAATTTAGATGGCCATGCATGGGAAACGTACGACCAGATTTTTAAAAAGGACAAGGCGATAGAGCTTGAACCACAGCCTCGAGATCACGTCTGCGATGAGCTTTTGATTGTGGGTAACATATCATCAGGGAAGTTCGGAGAATCACTTTTCGCCCAATGGATCATGTGCTGTGCTTATCAGAATTGGCTACAACGGTATGGTCGAGTCAGAATGATTCTCTTGGTAAGAGAATCCACTACGATGAAGTTTCTTGCAGGGCCCAACTTCCCAAAGCGGAATAGAGCTGCCTTGAAAAGAGACATGTTCACCGATGTTAAACTTATTGCTGTTTCAGACACTCAGGTCGACAGCATTGGAACTGCTGGAGAAGGATTCGATCCAAACTTGCTTATTCGCGAACAGCCTTTGATTTTGACTGGCTCTTCTGTTCTTCCTGTTGGTGGTGACTTGTCTGTGGTTGAAGTTATCCCGAAGCACATACCTGCTCTTGACGTAAATGCTGTTGAGTATCTCACCCAAGTATTTATGTACAAAGCAAGCAATACAGTGAAAGAGTCTTTCAACATATTGGCTCCTGGTGCAGAGGAAGATCTCGGATCACAGCTTCCTCTAGAGATTTTAAACAAAACTGCTCGGCAGCTCTCCAGAGAAGATCTTCTAGCAATCTACGAAGTCTATAACAACTGGGCATTCAAACCTTCTTATGAGGATACGATCAACTTTTTCGCAGAAGAAACAAGAAACTTTTGATATGAGAACTTAGATAGACTACGATCACGGCCTCGATCGGCTCCTTGTATATATACTACATATTAGAATTCTCCAGGAAGCGAAGGGAGATTTCCGAATAGCTCGACCAATTTTGTACTATCGAAGACATGCTCTGCTGGTGGACCGAAGTAACCAGCGTTAGGTAAAATCTGCAACAAACTGTAAATGGTGTTTCCCACAAATCCATGCTGTGGAGTTGATGGAACCGATGATGTGCCTGGAACCAGACCATTAGCGGCATCACGCTCCGATGCTGCTTTGCCGCTGACAGACTCAGGAGAGTAATTATCGTCACCGATGGCAACTTTTCTCCTCTTTTTTGGGCTGTTAGTCTCAACATCGTCGTCCTCATTGTCCAGCAAAGCAACATCCATCTTGTTGCCCAAATCATATTTGGCCACACCGTCAAAACCAGCAGATTTGTACCTATCAATGAACAAAGCCATATCGTCATCTTCAGGGAAATATTGGATGTATCTTTTCTCGAGTGACAACACAGTATCCAAATCAAGATAATTGGATGCAAATTTAATGTACCTTCTAATGATTTTTCTCATGTAAAATTCATTACGCTTGCGATTTTCAGATCTTTTTTTCTGCTCCAAGATATTGATCGTTGCCAATTGAAGAGCTTCTTTGTCGCTGGCAATCTCCTTAAAAAGACTTGTGAGAGCAATTTCGAAGAAAACTTTGATGCTCTCAATAGAATTGGTCAATATCAAGTAGTCCAAATAGGCATACAAGAAACCTCCATTTTTGTTAAAAGATTTCATAGCTAAGTCAAACACCTTATCAGCGATTTTCTTATTGTCTGTGTAAAATTCAATAAGAGCATTTTCAACGTAAAATTCATATCCCAACGATTTGAAGTTTTTACGTTGCTTGAACACTGATCGAACTTCCTTGATACCTTGCGATCGTTTACACAAGGCCATTAATTTTATATAAAGAAAGGTTACCGATTTGCTCAATTCCAGGACTTGCGATTCCAATGTGAGCATTTGCAAGGCTTCGCTTTCAGAATAATTAACAACAGGCTGTTCATCGGCCTCGTCTTCACTGTCACTATTTTGCGTAGAATCCTCTTTCTCCTTTTTCGACGACACTGATACTCGAGCTCGTTTGGCGAGATTTTCTTTAATCTCGTCGATTTTCAGCTGCACTACTGAATGTTTCTCGACAAATACCTTTATAGAGTTCTCGTAAACTTCTTGGGCTTTAGGAAATGATCCATCTCTCTCATACAATTCAGCTAATTGGAAGGACAAGAGAAAACTTGAGGGGTTGAGTCTTAAAGCATCGGTTAAAAGCTCGATGCATTGTCCTTTATTGGCATCTTCATTCTGTTGCAATAGAAACTTATTGTAGCGGAACCACACCTCAGGAACGAAGGGTAAAATAGCTATAGCACGCTTATAAACGTACTCAATTCTATGTTGTAGATCCTGTTCTTTCAAATTTAAGCTGTTCTTCTTTTCGAACTCTAACCAGTTGAGCCAAGCTTCTAGTTGGCCCTTGACAACATCATTCGAGTCATCGGTGGCAGATACAGGGACGAGTCGTCTTCGTATCAGGTTCTTAGTGACATTCCTCCATTCTGTATTCCAGGAACGTGCCTCCATGTAGTCCGTTGACAAGTCAGCGATATTTTTGCTTGCATTATTGGGAGTTGAGACTTCACTCTCCCATTTGGTGTAATCCGACCACATGGACTCGATTCTTGCATTCGGTATCACAATACATCTTCTGTAAAGTTTTCTAATAAGGTCATTCTTTTGCTGTTGCTCCCAAGATGTTCCCGGAGTCCAAGTCTTGAAAAAATCGAGGTAATCATTCCACAAATCGGAGCTATCGATATCTATGCCACACTTGTTGACGGCAAAATCGAAAGCCAGAACCACTGTGCTTCTGGCCTTTTCACCACCAGTTATGACATCATTTACTCGGCGAACATACAGCACGTAGGTTCGACAAAGATCAACCTCGTTAGTGATGGGAAGACACTTTGCAAACAAGTCCACCACTTTCTGAAAATCGCCCCGATTCAATTCGAAGTTGATATAACTGCTCCACTGTCTTGCATCAAACTTGAAAATAGCCAAGTATCTGTCGAAAACAGAGCGGACCTGCTCTTCCTTGTCTTTGAGAACTACCTGGTCAATCAACTTGGTCCAGCTCTTGTAATCCAATGGATCTTGCTCCACGGCATCTTCTAGCTGACCGATGACGTCTAGCGACAACCGCTCCTTCTTTTCCAATTTGACCACCATGATCGCGTTAGATATTAGAATAGAATGAATAGATGGGAATTGCTCGCTTGATCACTTTGAGTGTGCACTACTCAGGTTCCGACCTGAACCAAATATTGGAAATCAGTGGAAATCAGTGGAAAACTACTGGGACAAATGTTGGAATTACACCTTTGGGGACAGAATGGAGAAATCTCCGTCATTGATCCCGAAGGTTTGGCGTGTGCATGGCTTCTAAGCATCCACTTGATTCCACAAGGCATAAAGTTCAAGATTGTGACTTCATGCAACACTAATTTGGCAGACTCGGGAAGACTACCGTTATTGATGGTAAAAAAAGATGACAAAGTCGAGAAATACGAAGGTTTTAGCAGCATCTCTTATCATATTTCCATGGAGTATCCTACCGAAAATACGAAGTTCGTTCCTGACGAGAAGCTCTCGGCCCGAGACCAATTGGTCAACCTAAGTTTAATATCTTATTTGGATAGCACCGTCAGATACGTCAATCAATACAATCTCTACGTCAACACAAAAAACTATGAGCTCTACACACGGAAGCTTTTTCTGACTTATTTACCATTCCCAATGATGTATAATCAGCCATTGAAGTTTTACAACAATGCATGTGAACAGGTCAAGCTCATAGGACTCGGGGTGAACAAGTCGGGGATTTTCTCTATGAGTGGAGGGGAAGTCGCAGAGGTCGAGATGGTTAACAGTGAAGATGAAGACGAAGTGGCTGTGAGTGCTCTTCATGAACGTGTGATTCTTGCCAAGCTGAAAAGCAAAGCGGCACTCCAAGAGTCCCGAAACACATTCAGGTGCTTGCATGAGCTTGGAAAGCACATCAACCGCATAGAACTGCTCTTCAAGGAATTAAATCCTAATTCGCCAGTAGAGTTTGCTCACCTCTTCAGATCCAAGAAGGTATCTTCGTCCGAACTTTTACTTTACGCATACTGTCACTGTCTCACATACAAAATACTTCCAGATGCTTTCATATTGAAATACTTGGAGTCCAAGTTTCCCGCATTTTGGAAGTTTGCATCTACCATCATCGAAGCATTGAATAGTGGAATGGCTCACGATACATTCCGCAACGCTGAAGGTATTGAAGTGCCAAGCTTGTGGAACCAGATTGGCTACACTCTCGGAGCTTTTCTGTACTGATAGAAATCCTCTTTGCTAGAACAGCGTGAACTGGCCACAGATACCAATAGACTACATATTACTACATCATTTTTACATCTTTAATATTACCTACCTATAATGACCAACCAGTTGTAGGTGTTACCCGCATGGACCACTGTGACGAAAAAAAGAGACTATGGTGATGGAATCTGCACTCTCTTCAGAGTACAACATTTCTTCTTTAATAAACACAAAATCTAGAAATCCACCGTAGCCTTCTGGCAACTTCAGCATAGTTTCATTACATACTTATCCATGTATATAATGATGGAATTTTCTTGCCAAAGAAAAATACGATTTGTGCTGTCTGGGTATCATTGGCCTTATGATGGGGCTGGTGAGCTTTCCTATCCAGACAGAGTAATCTACATTCAACCGTAAAGCGAGTCGAATTTGCAAAAAAATCTGCAAAGGTGATCTCTGTGATAAACTTTGCCGGACACTTTTTCTCGGTTCTACCGGCCATGTCGGTAAAAAGGCCGGCTCTAATGCCTGGAGAGTCCGTCGGGTCTTGACCAACTAAATCGCGCACGCATATATAGTTCTCTTTACTTGATTTGATCCAAAACTATACTTGCTAGGATGAAATTGAGCGCAATTTTCGCCACGTTCACGGCTACGGCAGCTGTGAATGGCGCAGCCGTCCAGAGTGTAGAAGCAGTCGTGACTGCCACGCCCACGGAGGCTCATATCAACAAAAGATGGAAAGATGTCATTGTTAACAAAGACTACAAGAAGCTACAAGACTTGAAAGCGGGCATTATCGAAACGACGACGACCACGTTGAAGCCATGGGCCAGAACAATCTACGAAGACAAAGTGGAGCTTGTGACCCCTACTGTTATTGCCGGAGTGACATTCAGTGCCAAACCACCGGCGATCACTAACGGTCTAGAACCGTGGATTTCATTGAAGAAGGACGGCTCGCCTGCTACCATCAAGCCAAAGATGAAAAATGGCCAGATTGAGAAGAAGTCGCCTGACTACAGCACTTGGTTCCAGACTGCCACCACCATGATTTACAACAAGGAACAATTGAAAGCTCATAACATGGCTGATGACCAACTCTACGAGCACGTTGAGTACATTCCTGAGGATCTCACATACCAACTGTTGAATCCTATTTTGCGGTGTACTCCTGAAGGATACAAGATGAGAGGATTAGCCAAAGATCTGTCTCCCGAGCCATTCTGTACTCCTCAAGACAACAATAAGCTTTACATGGACAAAACTTACTTCGTCACATGGTACACGAGGTTTTTCAATGACGACGTGAAGTCAGTGAGGCTCCATTTGTCTTATATCAAAGAGTCTCTCATGCAAAAGGGTTTGAAGAGGGACACTGGATTCGTTGACTCGATGATAGAGAAGTCCACACATTTGGTGAATAAGCTCAAGAGATCTGTGGTCATCGAACAAGGTGGAAAACTCGATGAAAAATCATTCTTCATTTCCGAGCCCATTGCCAGAGATGTAGGATACTACCCATTGACGATCGACCCCGAATGGTTTGGAAAGAATGACTACTATAGGAAAGCGTTGATCTCGCTCCAGCCTGACAATGTCAAGGACGAAGATTTCGATCACATGGCCAACTACGTGATTGTTGAAATCGCAAAGGGTTCTAAGGTTGCCAAGGGATACCATGAGGATTTGGCGAAGCTTGAGCAAAAAAACGCTCAGAAGTTGACTGGAGACTACGATATCGAAGAGGGGATCGATTATGAGAAGTACTTCATCATTATGTCGATCCCAACGTGTGTTATGTTAGCAATTTTCGGTATGTGGATCTTTGTCCGCATCAACAAGAGAAACACCGACATTTCTTTCTTGAGAAAGGTCAAGTTCAACCGTAAGAAAAGGACAAAGCTTCCATTGAACAGAAGCGCGGAGAGATCCACGGAATTGCCTAGATGGGATGGTCCTAAGTCAGACTAAGAAATATCAAATCTCAATTGCCATCCAGCCTTGACTGTCTTCGGCGATCCCGAAAACGTCAAATGCAAATAAAGAAGCTCTCGGAGCGGACTTGACTGGCCAAAATAAATACAATCCTGCACACAACTATTATACCGCAGAGGTTATAGCACTAATTCTCATAGAGGTCCGACTTATTAAGTGGATCTGTTCTTCACAATATTTTATTGTAGTTCAGGTTCATGTTGGACTTCCACAAAGACTTCAGCCAAGGCTGGGTTCTCACATTCTTATCCTCAGCTCTCTGTGTTCTAGGATGCTTCATCATCTACATGGATGATATCTACTACTTGCTCTTCCCCAAGTGGTTGACCTCAAGATATCCTTTCAACTTGAAGGAGAACTATTCCTTCATGAATGGATCTCTTTCCTTTAGTTCCGGCTGCCTTCTCCTTACTGCGCTATATCGGCTTCTCCCCGAGGCTCTGAAGTACCTTCAAAGCTCCCACAAGAGTTCCAATGAGAATCGGGTGTTGATCTTATCGTTTGCCACGGGCATTTTGACATGCGTGATTTTCAACGAGGCCTTGCATTATTTCACGTCGGAGTCCGTGGTGCACTGCTCGCATGATGGAGAGCACAAAATGTCGCTGTACAGTGATTTGGAGGAAGACGGCCACTCTCACCACCATGGCCACGGCCGCACTAGCAGCAACAGCGATGGTCATCACGATCACAGTGGCCACTCCCATTCACATGACCACATAGGCTCTGCTGGCTTCAGTCATCAGGTGCAGAGACCCTCAATTGCCACGGTTGCCACGCCAACGTCGGAGCTGGCGCCGCTTCTTGGACGCAAAAAGTCTTCAAGGCTTCTCCACTACTTTACGCATCCAGAACAGGATGACGAGTTCTTGGGGGAGTGCAAAGGCTACTCTTCGGCAGAGCTTTGTCTCCACCGAGACAACGAACTCCACTTCTGCGAGATTCCGCAATTGGACCAGCCAGACGACGTCAAACCCATAGACGAGAGTGACGAGTCCTCAAATACGGTGCACGAGGAAGCAGGGATGGACGACCAACGCTCCCATTCACAGCATAACAGCCACCAACACTCTAGGGTCTCCAACGAGGATCACTTGTACCATGCATCCAACGAGCATCACCATCACCACCATGTCAACCTGCCGCTCTCCCGGTTGTTGTTAATTGGCATCCAGACCATTCTAGCACTTACGCTTCACAAGCTTCCAGAAGGATTCATTACATACATTACCTCCGAGACCAACCCGCAGCTAGGAGTGCTGATTTTCCTCAGTTTGCTCATCCACAACTACACCGAAGGCTTCAGCATGTGCTTGCCGCTCTACTACTCTTTTCCAGTTCTGTCCAAGTGGCGCAAGTTAAAGGCTGTGTCTGCTAGTGCTTTGTTGGGAGGTCTTTCGCAGCCATTTGGGGCCTTTGGAGGATTCCTCTTTATGCGGTACTATACAGGAGAGGGATTCGACCTTGCCAAATTGGACCAGGTGTTTGGCATCTCCATGGCAGTGACGTCAGGGTTCCTTGTTGTCATTGCATTGTCAATGTACGGGTCTGCTGTTTCGTTTAGCGGTCTGCCTAATTTTGTCATGCTTTGGTGCTTGTTGGGAATGGGAGTAATTGGACTCCTGACTGTGTTTGTTGGCAGTAAATAGAATGTGCAGGCACGAGCGTATAATAATTACAATGCTTAATTTTTTTTCTCTCTGTGCTCTTTTTTCCGGTCTGGCATTTTTGAAATAGGAGAAACATACTTTGGTCCCTTTCCTTATCAATATACTTATTTTCTCCCTTCCATGACCTTCAGGGCGTACTACGTCCCAACTTTGCCGGCCCGCAACCATACCATATCCTGCATAAATCCTGGTGGGGTCACCATCTTTCCTATCGGTGCACGCACGACCACTATCAAAACTATTGTCCGCCTTTTACTTCTTCTACTCTCCTCTTCATTCAGTGCTTATCTTATCACCTTATCATTATCTTACCAGAGTCGCTTTTTTGACCAACATTTGTCACTCTCACATTCGTGACCAGATCTATCATATCAAGTATCGCTCAAACATAAGTAATCATGATGGCCCATGAGATACCCATACATGTTCGGCCGTCGAATCCGCCGCCGACAAAGACAAACAAGCACAAGCCCGTACCGCAGCCGCTTCGCCAACTACCTAACGGAGAGAGGCCAAACTTTGGCCCCAGCTCCAAGGAGAAGCCGCTGAAGAGCAAGCAACAGCTCCCAAATGGCGACAAGCCCAACTTCGGGCACGAGTCGACCAAAGCTTCCAAAAACACTAAGAAGCTGAAAAAGAAGAACGGCGCTACTAACCAGGCACAGGCCAACAACGGCTCTGCAGCCCACACAAACAACAATACTCAATCTAACGGTGGCAGGTCTGGCAATTCCAAGTCTGCTAAGAAAGGAGAGGAGAGCTACGCTGGGTCGTCGTTCCATTCCTCGCCCGAGGCTATGGCATTGCCCAAGCCTTCGTTCAAATCGTCTCCTAAAGCGGGCCCTTCATCTTTGCAGAACCAGTCTCCAGTCCAGACCAATATCAACTCTGGATCTACAAACTCCAACATGCATCCTGCCTTTGTTTACCAGGGAATGCCTCCTTCGAAACCTCCTCGTTACCCTGTCACTGCATATCCACCCTCTGGTTCGTACCATCCCGGGTTCAACTACAACACTAATCCACAAGGTTTCATTAACTACCTGTATCCTCCTACAGCAGTGCCACAACCACCCATTCCGATGCAATCATATCCACTTGGTTCACCAATGCAACTTTACCAGCAACAGCATCAGTACCAGCCTCAAAATCAGCCACAAGCCCAAAAGATCACTTTTAATGAGTTGATGGGCTCGTCTGAGTAGGATTCTTGAAGTGTTACCAGCTAGTTGTTGTAATTTTGCAAGGATAAGTTGGATGGAGCTAATGGGATACACTTCTATATTGGCTGTGCCAATTTCATTTCTTGCGATTGTGTGTGGCATACTGTTGAACCATTCAGCATTATCATCTTACCTCTTTTTTATTCTTTTTTTCTTTTTTTTTTACGTTTTTTTCTAGTTGTTGAACTTTATAATCTTAAATGAAGATCGTACAGCTAATTCCTTGATTATATTGTAGTTTTACAATGTGCTATCTAGCCTGATGAATTTGCTCATTCCTATCTAAAAATGGCAAAAACACTGCTACGAAGGAATTCGAAGACCTTTCGGCTCCCAGAGCTATAAACTAGAATATAATTTGAAGAATCCAAAGCAAGGAGTACCACGAACTAAACATGTGAAATGTTGCCAATTTTCCGCTTTTCCCGTCTGTAAAGGTTAAAGTCACCGTCACGGACCTTTCAATTATACCATTGAAAAGTTACTCTTGATCTAAAGGATTTGTTGGAGTATGTAATCAATATACTTTAAGAATTTTAGAAATATCGTCGTTCACCTGTAAACTAGCATGTCCTAGCCAAATCATCAAGGAGGCTGAGTGTTCATCTATCATAGGCAGTGCTCATAATTGGGGAAAGATTTGTAGATGCATATATAAATGTATATGAACGGCCGACGTTCTAATAGCAATTTATAAACGGTATGTCGAACTCAACTGTCCCAGAATCGTACAAGATTAAAAGTCCGGTTCTCGTCACGGGTGCAACCGGTTACGTTGCTGGATGGATTATCAAGAGGTTATTGGAGGAAGGTGTAGTTGTTCATGCGGCAGTGAGAGACCCTACAAATGAGAAGAAGATTGCTCATCTTAAAGAATTGGATAGTGAGAGCTCAGGTCAATTGAAATTCTTCAAGGCGGATTTGTTGGAAGATGGCTCTTTTGCTGACGGCATGGCAGGATGTCAGGTAGTGTTTCACACTGCTTCGCCTTTTACTTCCAAGATTAAAGACCCACAGAAAGACTTGGTTGACCCTGCGCTATTGGGAACGCGTAATGTTTTGGAAGCAGCAAACAAGATCGATTCAGTCTCTAGAGTGGTGTTGACGAGCAGCATTGTGGCTATTTACGGAGACAATAAAGATATCCAGTCCGTGCCCAATCAAACTTTGACTGAGAACGATTGGAACACCACATCGTCTGTGGAATACCAACCTTATCCTTACTCCAAGACTGTTGCTGAAAAGGAGGCATGGAAAATTCAAAAGAAGCAAGCAAGATGGGACATGGTGACCATCAACCCAACTCTTGTGCTTGGACCAGGATTGACACCCAATGCTACTTCTGAGAGCTTCAGTATCATGAAGCAGTTTGGAGACGGCCTGATGAAAACGGGATGCCCCAACCTCGGCTTGGGTATTGTAGATGTTAGAGATGTGGCCGAGGCGCACGTACGGGCAGCTTTCACTGAAAGTGCTAAGGGTAGGTTCATTGTCAACTCCACCAATACTACTCTATTGGGAATCGGAAATGCTCTTAGGCCAGAATACAACGCCTATCCACTTCCTAAGTCAGAGCTTCCAAAGCCGCTCATTTGGCTTTTCGGGCCCTTTATAAGCAAGGGCTTGACAAGGAAATATATTTCGCTCAATGTGGGATATCCGTTCAAGGCTGACAACTCTAAGAGTATTAAAGAATTGGGGCTTCAGTACAGGCCTTTCAAGGCAACTGCTCAGGACTTCTTCCGGCAATTAATTGACAGTAAACAATTGAAGGCTTGGTGAAAACACCGCCATTTTTCAATTATGATGCGTTCTGATGAATAAAGTTTATAGTGCTTTACAACGGAGTTCAAACTGGAAATGAAAAATAGATTCAGGTATTTTGCATGAAAATTCTTTTCTTAAGCCATTTGTATCGTCTTCAACTGATCCAAACAGTTTGGGCATTTTAACAGTATGCACATTTTAACAGTATGGGCATTTTATAGACTTTTTTTACGCATGCATAACAAAGCCGATCTCTAAAGTGATGTATACGGCATTTGGAAGAGCGCCGCTTAAATACGTGGTGTATGGATGTTTTTACCCCGAATGTACGGGTTTATGATGCATGGTGTAAGGGTTTGAAATTGTTTTTTTTTTGCGGATAGCCTTTTTGTGGGCCGTTTCCCAGGCACCGCGCTCATCCAAGTCACGTGACTCACAAGGTCATCTCTTTCTTCGATCTTGCGTATAATCTGCTGTCAAGAATTTGGCCAGTTATGTCAAATGTGCTACCAAGAATACGCATGTTCGTCTAATCTATCAAGGATATTTCCAGCGCGCTCCTCTTCACATGAAAAATGATCTGCTACTGAAAAAATAGCAAAGTGTATCGTAAATCAGCTTTCATCATCCATTACTAGCATCATCAATTTGCCGTATGTCTTCATCATTCTGCAGACAATTTTCTGCTGCGGCAATTTCCACATATTTGTTATGCAGTTCAGCCGAACTTAGCACACTGATAAAAATTAATTAATCTTGTGGCGGTCAATAGCACCACATGCATTCCCACTGTGTATCAACGTGTCTAATTCAACTGAGTTTATTCTTCCAATAGAGCTAGTGGCATCTGCCCCAAGTTTTGACTTAGGAGATATGACACCATCGCCTACTTAAACTGGAATTTTCGTAGGTAAATTTAACAGCCAATGATAACAATATCCGAGAGGGATATTGCGGTGATACTGCAGATAGATCGCAGAAATAGAATCAGAAGTTTTTCCCATAGTTTGATCATATAGTTCTCTCGCTTCTCGGCAGTAAAAGTTTTTCGTTGGGAAGGTCCTCCATATATAAACTCGAGCTTAACATCATACTCGCAGATCCACCGTTGATTTGTCTTTGAATTGCTTGCTGACTTTTCATCCCTTGTACTGATTTCCGAAATGACCGGAAAAGAAATTAGAATCTTATCGCTTTTGGTGCTAGACACAATATTCTTCCTTTTGGAAGTCATCATTGGTTACAGCGTCCACTCGTTGGCTCTCATCGCTGACTCTTTTCATATGTTGAACGACATCGTGTCTTTGGTGATCGCTCTTTGGGCCGTCAACGTCAAAAACTCCAAGCCAGCTGATGGCAAGTACACCTACGGATGGCAGAGAGCAGAGATTTTGGGTGCTTTGATCAACGCTGTGTTTTTGTTGGCGCTCTGTTTCAGTATCATCATCGAAGCTCTCCAGAGGTTTTTTGATCCACAAGTTATCACCAACCCAAAGTTGATTTTGATTGTTGGCACTGCCGGTTTAGTGAGCAATGGAGTGGGACTTGTGTTGTTCCACGAGCACGGTCATTCTCACGGTCACGGCCACAGTCATGGCCCTGCTGCCGAGGAAGAGAATATCGGCCACTCTCATGGCCATTCGCATGGCTCTCCCGAGTACTCTGAAAACAACGTTTCCACTACTGACATTTCGGAATACTTACCAGACACTGTGGTGGACCGATTGGACGAACGTTCTTCGTTAGTGCCTAAGAAGCCAGAAGAACAGAAGAAGAAGAAGAAGAGATCCATGAACATGGAGGGTGTGTTTTTGCACGTTCTAGGTGACGCTTTGGGAAACATTGGTGTCATTGTTACTGCTTTGTTCATTTGGAAGACTGACTACTCTTGGAGATTCTACAGTGACCCTCTTGTGTCTTTACTTATCACTGCCATCATTTTCTCCTCAGCATTGCCTCTCTGCCGCAAATCGTGTAAGATTTTGTTGCAGGCAACCCCGCCAAATGTGAATACCAATCAGATTGTCGAGGAAATCACTTTAATCCCAGCAATTAAGTCCATTCATGATTTCCACATCTGGAATCTCAACGAAGACTTTTTGATTGCTTCAGTTCACATCGAGTTGAACGATCTGAAGCAAGACTCCAGCGTTGCAGGCAGTAATAATGACGGAACTATCAACAAAAATGCTTTCGTGGAAGTGGTCGCTCTTGTGCGCGAGATTTTGCACAAGTATGGAATCGACAGTGTGACCATTCAACCAGAATTTACAACCAAAAAATCTGGCTCTATCTACGGTGCTACTACGACTGCAGCTTTATGCACTTAATCAGCTACTAATTATGCATATATTACAACTAGTGAACTTTGGGGAATCATATGAGAGAAATGAAACCAACGGAAGAAACGACGACAGGACATAATTCTGTGTGAAAGTACAAACCTTTGTAATTTTATTAATCGATGTGCCGAAGCGGACAATCTTTCCCAGCGGTTTTGACTTGTCACATTAGGTTGCCGCAAGTGTCACTTTACGCGCCAACTTTAACGAATCAAGTCCTTAACGTAGACAGTCTTGTAAGGAACCTTTGTCACAAGGTACTTATTTACCTTCTTTTCCAGTCCATCATCATGATACTTGACTTTGGGTGACCTCTTAAAGAAGGAAAATCCAGACTTTCCCGATGTGGAGCTATTGATTGAACCAGAATCAAGATTATTCCTCAGATACACTGAATTAGCATATCCTGATGGAGGTGCTTTCATTGGACCCATCCTCAAGTCGAATGAAGACACTCTGTTGGAACTGCGGCCAATAGAATCAGCGACTGATATAATCTTTACCGAGCTTGAAGATTTATGCGTGATGTTTGAAGCCCTAATCCCTGAATCATCGTTGGATGGTTTAGGTTTTGGCGCAGGTGCAGAAATTGCAGCAGAAGTGGGTTTTCTGGATGGAGAAGAAGATGATGTTGAGGATGACCCGAAAATCGAGCGAAACTTTCTGCGGAACGACGACTTGTCCTTCTTTGTGCTTTCGGCTTGCGTTGGGGAAGCTGCGATGGCAGGTGCCCTCTCTACCATTGGGAAGCTTGAAAGTTTTGTATCGTTTGTTATCGAAAGAGATGGAGCTGCTAATTTTAGCGACGTCAAACTTCGAGAATTACTGATGTTCACCATAGATCTCGTAGCTGGTTGCAAATGAGGCTTCATAACAACATTTTCTGGGTTATTGTAGCCTAACTCTTGCATCTCCTTCTTCAAAATGAAACTGCTTCTCATAAATCCCAATGAGGCACGATTTCCAGTGCTGGATCTGGAGGTAAGTGAAGGGACAGAACTCAGAAAAGCTCTGCTCAGCATTGGGTATGGATTCAGTGACAATGGAGCCATGAAGCTGACATCACTGTAAGTGCTCTTGTGAGCCTTTTCGATGACTGGAGAATTACCAGATCCAGATGAAATGGAAGACTTGTAGCCCAGGTTGTGCAATGACAAAGAGGAGGCACGAGAACTGTAGTCATCCCGAGACTCTTTATCGGAATTCGCAGCATAATGAGAAGAGCTGTTGTCAGAATATTGAAAGCGTTCCTCATCGTACTCAGACTCAACAATTGGAGCCAACCCCTTAATTCCAAAACTGTTAGGGTCGAAAAATGGGCTTCTGTGCTTGTTTATTGTTTGGCTGAAGTCGATTTGATCGTCTTCCAATTTGTACTCATCATCGACATCACTGATATGGTTCTCGTTGGAGCTTATGGAAGCCAGGCGTTCTGGAAACTCCATGTTCAAGCTCAAGTCTGAAGGGGTTCTCTTGTGGCTCACCATACGACGAGGGTCGAATGGGTGAATTTGGGAAGCATCCTTGATCTCAAAGTCTAATTCCAATTCCTGAAGCTGAACGAATGTGTTTCTTCTGGAAGATCTTGGGGTCAATATTGGCTCCTCCAAGCAAGAACGAGATCTGAGTGGCCTTGGGTCAAAGGAGGCCAGCAAAGATGGCTCCGAAAGTTGTGGAGAAGCGCTGTTGCTTCTGTTTGCAAGAGTAGGTGCAGTTGGCTTGAAGTCGCATGGAGACATGAAGTTAGCAGGCACCTTTATCAGCACTGGTGTCTTTGGGTTCTCAGTTATACTTCTGCGGAATCCTTTGTACTTTTCGTTTCCTCCGAGATCAATTCTGATGGTGTTTGCACCCACTTCCTTAGTCTTATTTACTGGGGCAAGAGGAGCTGGGGAAGTTAAGTCCTTTTTAATATTTAATGGAAGAATTTCCTCATCAGAAGTAAAGGACTTGTTCGTGTTGCTGATGATAGAATCAACTTCGGAAGTATCGTTCTGCAAGATGTAATTTGCAATGTAGATGTAAACTTTGATCCACAAAGTCTCCAATACAACGTTAAATCTGTCTCCGCCCAAAGAGTCACGCAAAGTCTTGATAATTACAGCACCCATTGGCTCCAAGTAATTAACACCAACTTTGACAAGATTCGGGTTTTCCTTGATGAACTCCTCCATACATTCGTTCAAAACCATTTCATCGTGTAAGAAGGTCATGGTGAACTTGAGTAGCTCGTTCAATAATTCCTTTTGCTCCTCGTAAACAACTTTATCAGCGAAAACTGATTTCAATTCTGGGTTAGCCTCAAGCAATTTGACGAATACATCGCTAACAAAGTTCCCATCCTCGTAATGATTCTTCGCAATAATAGCAGCCCAAGAACTTCTAACCTTGATAAGTTCAGAATCACTTAAGTTCAAAGTAGCCATTTTGATTTGTCAGCTAGTGGTCACAAATTTAAAGGGTATTTTGGCAACTAGAAGGTGCAGATTATGTAGCTAGTGTTAAGAAGTCACAAATGTTTTGAAAGAGTCTGAGAGTGGCAGTTGCCATGATATATAAATCTCAATATCATGATGAACTCCACTTTTTCACACTTATGCTACTGATTTCAGTAAAATTCAAATGTCCAAATTCCCAATTCAGGAATAATTGCACTAGCACTTGAATAGACATATTCTAGTAGCATACCCTTTTGGGAATAAAGCCTGTGTGGTGTGCAGGGTTCGCTCTATTAAAAATTGCCTTATCGAGCAGCTGGTTCTTCGTTTCTCTTAACACAGTAATTTGTCCCATATTCCCTATTGAGGAATTTCCAATAATTGTATCCTTTGTTGAACCGCATTTCGTCTACACGCATAGTCGCCATTGGCTGAAAGTAATTCCGTTAGAAATTCAGGTACTGAAAGGGGAACGAAGATTACCATATAGTGTACTGCACACAGACAGACAGTAGACACTTTCTGGAACCAAATTTTTCTACAGGTTATGGAGTTTTCAGTCTTGACATATGTATGAATAAATAGTAATACAGCTATAAAGAAGATTCCAATGCAATGACTTGTCTAGAAGTGACTTTCTGATTTTCCGTCCTGGGTGTCAACCGAGTCGTCGGACGAGCTCAACGGGCTGTGGAACTGCCCAACGGTCTTTTCCAGCCTAGTCTTACTTTGTTCACCTTCAACCCATTTTTCGGCTTTTTCTAGTTGCGCATTAAAGACAGTGGTCAACCTGCTGATCATGTCTAAAGATTCTTTCGCAAAGATAACAATTTTGTCGTTGCTCTGAGGAGTGGTAGCACTCTGCTGGATTTGGTTAGGTAAATTGAAGATAATTTCGCGAATAGTTGATTTCAACTCCACATCCTCGGCCTCCTTTTCCGTTTCTTCAGCACTCTTTTCCAGAACGTCTAAGGAGCTCGGCTTGAAATTAGAAATCACATGGATAATCTTCTTGACTGTGGCAACAATCTCAGTCTTTGTCTGTTGAGCTTCCTTGGGACCTTCTACGGTGTGATCCACTTCTTGGCTTATGACTTCATTCTCGGATTTCTCTTCCCTTACCAACTGCTCGCGTTTCTTCTCCAACGCAAATGCCTCTTTATCCTTGATTTTCTGTTGGAGATCCACGACTTTCGAGCTGATGTTGTCGTTTGCAAGTTTCAAAATGTGCAAGCAAAACTTCAACCGCTTCTGGATCTCGTTCTTGTCCTTAGGCCTGTCAGATATCCTTCTCTTCTTTTTGAGTCTGGCCTCCTCAAGACGAGCTTGGTGAAGGCTGTTCAAGTTGACTTCGATCTTGCTGAACACAGGGATAGCAGCCTTTTCCACAATCCCAGCGGCATAGTTGAAAGTTGCGTAGTTACGTTTCGAGGACTCGTAGTACCGTACAGCATTCGTCACAATAGGATGTTTGGAGACTGCACTCACCAGCTGCACGATAGGATGCTGCTGATGCTCCAAGTCGGCGAGGAACGTCGAAGACATAGGCGAGACAACCGTAGATGCGTGTTCACTAAAATCGTTTGGGGGAGTAGATTCAGGCCTCGTTAGCTTGGTCAACACCTCAGCCGCAGACATGAGGTCAGAGTCTCCCACAACCTCGCCGGACAGCTCGGGAGTTTCCGATAATGGCGAGGTTATCTCCTTGTTGCTAGAAGGATTGTCGAAACGGGGGTCAGATAACCGCCTTTTCACTGGTTTATTACTTGACTCCATTTAGTAAGAAGCGGCGATGGAATTCAAGTAGGGAAAAATGTAATAGAAATTCTAAGAAAAACTCTGACAAGAAGTAGCCGCCAGTAAAAGCACTGGAATGTGGTCCCTAAGTACAAGAAGAAGTTGTGATAACGTCTGGTTTCACACACTAGTGGGCTCAAATCCATGTGAAAATCGCTTCTCTTGCCTGTCCCTCACGCTATCTGCAGTCCTGGCTTAAGGCAACCGGGAACTAACTCTTTTGGTGAGATCGAAGAGACAATCTTGGGATGATGAAATTGCTCCCTAATTTCACACCATCCTACGTCTGTTTGAGGCACTATTGTGTGTGGTGAGAAGTGTAGAGGGTGGAGATTTCACTGTGGTGGTACGTTTCAGTGCCTACTGACCGTATGCAGAAACCCTACTAAAGCCTAGTGGGCCTGTGAATTTCTTTACTGTTGGGAGGGGTTATGGTAGGAAGTCATTTCTTTTCGCGAAAAGGATTTAATTTCTCGCAAGTGAAGGTGAAATGTTCTTTGATGGAGCCTTTCATTGGCAGAGCCGGTGCAGAGGTGGTTCACTTCGTAAGGTGGGTATAACCACAATTTCGCAGCACACTTATGGTGGAAAAGAGAGATCCTACGGAGATGTATAATACATGTGGATTGATTAGTTTCATAAGAGCAGTAAGACCGATGATCGAGCATAAAGGGGTTGCTTAAATAATTTTGTGTAATATTTACCATTCTCTTCAATTTACGTGATTCTGTCAATTTTCTATCTGAACAAGATCTATTGACTCTCGGTACAATGTGGAGTTTTGAGGCTCACCACATGATTCAAGTTCTTATAGAAGCTACTAATATTCATGTTTTGATCAATCGTTTAACCTGTGAGTATATACTTGAGACTATCGATTTGTCCATTAGATAACCTATAGTTATCTCTATCTCTATCTGTCCCTTTTGAAATAATGGCCAGACCTACGTGTTTGAATAGTGTTCCACTAGATGAGTTCATCAATGGACCGGGTCTTACGTATCGGCACGTGGAACGATATTCCAATATCGTTTCACCCTGATACATCAATCATAAGAGCTTTAGGCAGAGTATTATGATTGACGTCATTGTTTGTAGATCAACCTTAAGCCCTACCAGCCCCTATTGCCATGTGGTGTCAGTTTCATATCACTTTGCTGTCTGCAAGTCTGTAAATACCTGTACGGCATTTTATCTATTACCTAGTGACTCCGAGACTCTAAGAGGTACTGATGTATATGGGTGCACCAGTACGGAATGATAAAATGCTGTTGAATTTTACTTTTCACTACTGATTGTAAGTTCATGCAGAAGCTGTTCAAAATCATATTGTGATCCATCGTTTATACTGTAGGTATGTACTTAAGACTACTGGCTTATCCAATCTGATAACACTCAGTTATCTGTGTCTTACTATCACTCTCTCTGTCCTCTTAAACTTAATGGACAGTCCTACGTCTTTATATAGTTTTTATTGATTTTGAGAGTCTAAGAGGTACGGATGTACTTCTTATGTAGAGGCTATCGGAATTAATAACCCGAATCATCGGAGTATGATAAGGGGAACTAGAAGAGATGTGGGGAAACGAAATACTGTTGAGAAAACCCAACAAGTACTCCGCAGAACAACCTCAGTGTTCAAATAAGTATGCGGGGAAGTTATTTTGTTGGAAGAGGGGTTTCGGAAAGTCTCTTAAAGATATCATTGATGATCTCATTAGTGGAAAACTATTTAAAGACGTAGGTCTGTCCACTATTTGACAAAGGACAGAGAGAGAGTGATAGTAAGACAAAGATAACTGTGTGTTATCAGATTGGATAAGCCAGTAGTCTTAAGTATATACCTTCAGTATAAACGATGGATCACAATATGACTTTAAGCGGCTACTGCATGAACTTATTATCAGTAGTGGACGGTAAAATTCTACAGTTTTCCATTAATGAGATCATCAATGGACCGGGTCCTACGCACCCACACGTGGAACGACATCTGTACCACGTTTCACCCTATTAATTAATTAATAGAGTGATCTGCAGAGTCGTATGATCTCCTTTGTTAACTCGTATGATCTCCTTTGTTAACTCGTATGATCTCCTTTGTTAACTTGTAGATCATCCTCAAAATCATGTGGTATTAGGTTATTTTATTTCGTTGTCTGCAGGTCGGTAAAATGTCTACACGACATTTTATCATTCCTGCACTGATGGACATATACATCAGTACCTCTCAGACTCTCAGATTCAATAAATGCTGTACAGGTATTCTAGATATGCAGAACAACGAGGTGACATAAAGCTAAGACCACATTGGGGGAATGTTGGGCGTCAAGGTGAACTAAAAACAATGAAGTACATCATAAAATTCTGCAGATATCTCTTATCTATGTGATAAGGGGTGAAACGCCCTGGCAATGGAATTTTCCCGTAAGTACGTAAGACTCGGTCCATTAATGAACTCACTAAGTGAAAACTATTTAAGGACTCAGGTCTGCCCATCGTTTAGAAAAAGGCAACAGAGGGATTTGAAAAGTGATACATACGTATAACGAACTGACTCAAATATACACCAACGAGATAAACGATCTATATGGACACGAATGGAATTTACAGCTACTGCATGAACTTGAATCTTGTCGTGCTTCAAACTTCATCATGAAGTAATGATTTTGAAGATGTGAACCAAGTAGCGAAGCTCTTATACATTACCGATTCGTTGAATGATGAGATATAAAATTACCATGATAGGGAGGAATTTTGCTACATCCCATAGGTTTAAATAAAATTGTATACTCTGGTCTATGACGAACAATCCGAATGTATGATCAATCTATCATACTTGAGGGTTAATCGAGAAGGGCCAGGTTCACCTCTTTGTCCTGGGGGACCCTTTGGTGGCTTCTCCGCATTAAAGTGAAATCCTCATCGTTAATTTGGTCTATTTAGCATTAAATCTGAATATTACCTGACCATTAGATAAGATTTGGAGTTCAAAAGTCAAGGTGGATGACCAAAGGCTTTCAAATGGAATATATGTGATTTTTCTTATGTTGATAAGAAGCATACCCAAGAATACTCTTCTACACTTGAGTTAAGAGACGAAACATTTTATACTCAGCGAAAAAAAATCAGAACGAAAGAAGGATAAAAGTATTAGCTAGCATTTAAGTGTCAATGTCGGAAGCAGTGTAGTTGGCTGTCTTGTAGTCCCACAAGTATGTCACCTCACCAGTGTAATTGCTCTTACACTGGGCTTGGTAGTTCTTGCCTGCAATTCTCGAGTTGATATAAGTCTCGAAGTCACAAAGCTTACAAGAGAAACCTGGACCTGACTGACATGTCTGAATTGGGTAGACCGCATCGTTGACAAGGTATCTGACGTATGATTCACCGTCACACGAGTACTTCTCGGTGATTAATCTGGCACCTTGAGGAAGAATATACGAGTGGATATATGGGTTTGGGAATGGGATGTGGTCAGTAGGTAAGTCCTCCTTTGGCTCGACCAATCCAAGACCAGCGTGAAAGATCTCAATATCGCCATCGTGAGTGAAAGCCAACAAGATCTTGAAATCTGGGTTCTTCTCCTTCAAGAACCTTAAGGTAGCGTTCAAGTAGGGGGCAGCAATGGTGGCAGTCAAGTTGTGTCCAGCACCAAAAGCGTAGTAGTGACTAAGGTCAACGGAGTAAGAATATTTGATGAATTCCTCGTTGGTGAACAAGTCACAGAAGGGAGACTTGCCTCTCACGTTGATCTCGTAAGCGCACCAACCGAACAACAGGTTGACTTCAGACGTAGTTAAGTTAAGGTTCTCGTTACCCTTGAGGATTCTCTTTCTAGCGGTCTCCAAGAAGCTGGTGTTGTACTCGCTGACAATGTCTTCGTTCAAATCCTCATTGTACGCGGTACAACCACCTCTTGGGGTCAATGAGTTAGCTCCTAAGTCATCATCTTCGGCAATAATGTAGTATTTAACAGTATCTTCACTGTATTCATCGCCCAAGAAACCTCTGGCGAAGTATTTGGAGGTAGCGTGGACTCTTACGGAGTTGGAAGTGAACACCAAGAGGTCGTCGGTAGACGAGTTGAAAAGACTGTTGTACTTGGATCTAAAAGAGATACCATGTCTCACTGCAGTCAGACTACCAGCGTACGTACCCTCGGAATTCCATGGAGTGGTCTCCTTCTCGTAGTAATTCTTGTCACTGACAAAGTAAGTGTAGTCGTTCAAGAAGGCCAATTCTCCAACGTAAGTCTTATTGTAGTTGCTGAATTTTTTCATGATAGCCTCCAACAGCTTACCATTACTCTTGGAAGGGTATCTCTCTCCATGTCTGGAGAGCAAGTGCACCTGTTCCAAGGTACATTGCTCAGGAATATCAGTGGAGATACCAAACCCTGGGTGCTGAAAGTAAGGAGCGGACCCACCCAAGAACTTGATAATGTTGTACTGTTCTGAGGCAGCTTGCTGAGGAGTAGCCAAATTGCCGTAGATCAGTTGCCCTGCAAGAAGCAAACCGTTGTTGACAAGCTTAGAGATAGCGACCATACTTTGCAGCCAGTTGGTGAGAGAGATGATTTTAATGGATCACTTTCACTATCGAGGCCAGGATAAGATCCTTTTATATTTCCAATTTTTCATACTCCTATGTCCAAGATTGCTTCCAGTTGACGAACCCCGTTACGAGTAGCATGGGTTATTGTTGAGAATTCCTGATGTTTGATGTTAGGCAGTTAAATTACATGCGTCATGCACGTGTACAGCCAAGGTAGTACCTGTGTGCGCCATTGACAATGTAGAATTTTACCGTCCACCACGTGATTCAAGTTCATGCAGTAGCCGTTAATATTCATATTTGCTCAATCATTTATACTACAGGTATATACTTAAGACTATCGACTTGTTGGTTTGATGACACACAGTTACTTTTGTCTTTCTCTCTCTCTGTCCCTTTTGAAATAATGGACAGGCTTACGTCTTTAAATAGTTTTCTCACTTAGTGAGATCATCAATGGACCTGGTCTTAGCACCTATTGGGAACCACATCCATATTGGGAAACATATCCATATTGGGAAACACATCCATATTGGGAAACACATCCCAATGGCTTTTCACCCCTTTGTCTTCAATGAGATTTCTGCAGATTAGTATGATCTACTTCATTGTTTGTAGATCATCCTGACCTCCAACATACCCCTAATGCCCCTATTACGCCTAATGCATGTGATACTGGCTTCCTTTCATTTACTTGTCTGCAAGTCTGTAAGTCTGTAAATGCCCGCACGGCATTTTATCTTTACCGGATTAATGTACCCATACACATCAGTACCTCTTAGACTCTCAGAATCAATAAATATCACTATACAATGATATGCAGGCCTTCCAGTCTTTGGAGGAAGTCTACTAGAACCCAAGACTACGATTTCCAGAAATGTTGACTGAAAATCACTTGGCACCACTTGTAGAAACCACTTAGAAGTAAAAGGGCTGACTGTGTTCTCGGAGCGGGCTTCCCTACTTGTCCATGTAGAGATTTTTTGAAACCCAGTGCGGTAGATGATTTGTGCTTACAGTTTTACTGAACACTATTTCAAACAGTGACTCCCCATTCTTTTCAATTGTCATTTGTTCATTTTTCGATTACGTTCCATGAGTTTTCATATACATGGGGGCTTGAGGTCTCACCAAGTCAAACCGTCTACCAATCTAGATCAGTCTGTTGAATTTAACTTGAGCACTCTCCACAGCAGACAATCTCATGATGATTTCTTGACCCAAAGAGACGTGCATAGCCACGACAATATCCATGAAGTTGTTGAGGAAGCTGAACAGATCAAAGAGCAAAAACGATGATGATTTTTTCAACTCCAATGCTAATGAGTGGAAGTCGATGGAAAAAGTTACCCCTGAAAACTACTACGATGAAACGGGAAACCTGGAGTTTCAAAACAACAGTTTCAATTGGAAGACTCTGCACGACGGCCGAGGCTACACTAAGATTGACACTGAGGAACAGTTAAATAAGTATTCGGAACTAGATAAGAAGACAAACTTCTTGTTTGAGATCCAAAATCCGAAAGCCTCGACACTTCCTCCCATCGATGAGGATGAACTCCTTGACCGGGAACGACGAGATGATAGATTCGGATGAAACCCTTGCGGGAACCAGGGCCATGCTTACAAAGTAACAAGAATTTGCATACATTGGCATAGTCAAGCTTATCATGGTAGATATGGCAACAGACTTAGCAAAGCTCAATCAGAAAACGACCAACAAAATGGCTCGCAAGCTCAATCATAGTCAAAAGAATTTCGCCAATTGGACCATGTACATCATGTCCAAACTCTTTGAATTTCTAGATCTCACTAGGGAGGAACAGAAAGTGATTGATTGCCTCAGCACGGGTACGGACTATCACGTCATTGGGAGCGGCCACCACTGAAGCAGATTCAACTTGAAGTAATGATTTTGAAGATTTGAGCCAAGCAGCGAAGTTCTTAGACACTATCGATTCTTTGAATCATATGCTATAAGATTATCATGTTAGGAGAGAATCTTGCTACATCCGATGGGTTTAAATGAAATTTTATATTTTGATAGAGTCTGCTCAATCCGAATGTATGATCATTCTATCATACTTGCTGGGTGAATCAAGAAGGGCCAGGTTCACCTCTTTGACCTGGGGGACCCTTTGGTGGCTTCTCCGCATTAAAGTCAAATCCTCATCGCTAATTTGGTCTAATTAGCATTAGATCTGAATATTATCTGACCATTAGATAAGGTTTAGAGTTCAAAACTCAAGGCGAGTGAATAAACGCTTACAAAAGGAATACATGTGATTTTTCTTATGTTTTAAGCAGCACACCCATGAACACTATTTCACACTTGAGTTAAGGGACAAAATCTTTTATATTCAGCGAAAGAAGTAGAACGAAAGAAGAGAAAAAGTTTTAGCTATCATTTAAGAGTCAATGTCGGAAGCAGTGTAGTTGGCTGTCTTGTAGTCCCACAAGAATGTTACCTCACCAGTGTACTTGGTCTTACACTGAGTTTGGTAGTTCTTGCCTGCAATTCTCGAGTTGATGTAAGTCTCAAAGTCAGAAAGCTTACAAGAGAAACCTGGACCTGACTGACACGTCTGAATTGGGTAGACCGCATCGTTGACAAGGTATCTGACGTAGGATTCACCGCTACACGAGTACTTCTCGGTGATTAATCTGGCACCTTGAGGAACAATTTGCGAGTGGACATAAGGATTAGGGAATGGGATGTGGTCAGTAGGCAAGTCCTCCTTTGGCTCGAGCAAACCAAGACCAGCGTGAAAGATCTCAACATCGGTGTCGTGAGTGAAAGCCAACAAGATCTTGAAATCTGGCGTCTTCTCCTTCAAGAACTTTAAGGTAGCGTTCAAGTAGGGGGCAGCAATGGTGGCAGTCAAGTTGTTTCCAGCACCGTGAGAGTAATAGTTGCTAAGGTCAACAGAGTAAGAGTATTTGATGAATTCCTCGTTGGTGAACAAGTCACAGAATGGAGACTTGCCTCTCACGTTGATCTCGTAAGCGCACCAGCCAAACAACAGATTGACTTCAGAAGTAGTTAAGTTGAGGTTCTCGTTACCCTTGAGGATTCTCTTTCTAGCGGTCTGCAAGAAGCTGGTGTTGTACTGGCTGACAATGTCGTCGTGCAAATCTTCATTGTATGCGGTACAACCACCTCTTGGGGTCAAGGAATTAGCTCCCAAGTCATCATCTTCGGCAATAACGTAGTACTGAACAGCATCTTCGCTGTATTCATCGCCCAAGAAACCTCTGGCGAAGTTTCTGGAGGTAACGTGGACTCTTCCGGAGTTGGAAGTGAACACCAAGAGGTCGTCGGTAGACGAGTTGAAAAGACTGTTGTACTTGGATCTAAAAGAGATACCATGTCTCACTGCAGTCAGACTACCAGCGTACGTACCCTCGGAATTCCATGGAGTGGTCTCCTTCTCGTAGTAATTCTTGTCACTGACAAAGTAAGTGTAGTCGTTCAAGAAGGCCAATTCTCCAACAAAGGTTTTGTTGTAGTTGCTAAATTTTTTCATGATAGCCTCCAACAGCTTACCGTTATTCTTGGAAGGGTATCTCTCTCCATGTCTGGAGAGCAAGTGCACCTGTTCCAAGGTACATTGCTCGGGAATATCAGTGGAGATACCAAACCCTGGGTGCTGAACATAAGGAGCGGACCCACCCAAGAACTTCACGATGTTGTACTGCTCTGAGGCAGCTTGCTGAGGAGTAGCCAAATCGCCGAAGATCAGTTGTCCTGCAAGAAGCAAACCATTGTTGACAAGCTTAGAGATAGCGACCATACTTTGCAGCCAGTTGGTGAGAGAGATGATTTTAATGGATCACTTTCACTATCGAGGCCAGGATAAGATCCTTTTATATTTTTGATTTTCCATACGACTCTTAAGTCCAAGATTGTTTTCAGTTAACTAATTCCGTTACGAGCCGCAGGGTACCGTTGGGTATTCCTGATTTTTGATGTTATGCATTTATATTACTTGAGTGACGCACGTGTGCAGCCAAGTAAAAACCTGTGCGCCATTGACAAGATTCTACACATGCTGTCAACGCTGTCAAAATTTTAGTGGGGAAATGTTCTTCAACTATTTGTCCGCTTATCTGCTTGTTACGAGTTCAGTCAATTGACTACCATTTGAATCAATGGTGAAGACCAGACCAGTCAAATACTTATATTAATTGATTTTATGCGCAGGAGAGAAGCATCTCCGACCACAATTTGAGTAACCACGTTGCTATAGTTTAATAACTGCAGTATCAAAGTGTGCTACGCATGCAAAGGTTGAGTTTGAGATTCTTTTGAAAACTTCTTACTTGTCTTTATTGGTATGCCAACGATCTGGGAGATCAATTGAGTCCTTAAAGAATCTAAATTTGCCATACTCATAATTCAATTCATGAAATCTAGTCAATCGAGAGTTCACATGAGGTATGTGTTCATGTATGAAGTAGGCTTGGCTGCATCAATAAATTAACCAATCAATTTATGGTGCACCAATTGGTTAAATGATCAATACTTCTTGTCAGCGGAATTATTTGTTTTTGTCGTTCCAATCAGGAAATCTGGCTAAGCAAGTCATTTCCGATGCATTTACCAGTCTATGCGCTTTCGTTAGAGCCAATCACTTCCATTTCGAATACTCTGGTGCGAATGCAAAGTGTACAATAACTATATTAAATTGCCACTTACTTTATGTGGCTGCTACATTCAGAACTTAAACACGTACCATATTCCTCCATTCCTCCCTGATCTTCTTGTTTCCCTTCATCTCTGTAGCTATACCCGCAGGGAGAATAAGTTTCATCTTACTCACTGTGAACACACCAATGAGATAGTTGGGCTTGGCTTGCTTAATAATTCATGTTCCTAGGGCCAGTCAACATCAATATTTTCTTTTGATATGTCCACTCTCCTACTGGCAAAGTAATTCAAGGTATCTTCTAAACTCTTACCCTTCTTACCCAATCCATGCACGATCTTGACCTTGTACTTAAACTTGCTCAATGAAATACCATGGAGCAAATACAGATACAACCGCAGTAATATTATCTCCTCTAACAGGTTTACTGACAAGAGAATCTAGTAATTCAAGGAAATCAACGCCGGCTGAGTCTTCATCTTCTTCCTTCTGCGAGTATTTTTGCTACTCCCTTTCTTCTGCAGCATTCTCCTTGTGGGCCAACTTGTTAGTGTATATCTCTTGCTCTTGCTCTGCTTTGCGTAATTCTCCCTCTTTCTTCTGTTTTTTTAGTTCTTCAATTTGCTTGAGTGTTCCAAGTGCTTCCATTCTCAATCTTCTCTCATCTTCATCTTGATCAGCATACTTAGCGTTTATCTTCTTGAACTTACCCTTCTTTCCCCGAACATTAGTCTTTTGTTGTTTACTAACTTCCGAAGAAGACTCTGACAATATACCACTTTCCGAATCTCTTTCGATGGAGATGTTAATATTGCTGAACTCACGTTCAGGTGCGGGAAAGGAAGAATGTGATTTTTGAAGAGCCCTTTTGCTCTTTTCTGTGAATTTCTTTTCTTGAGCTTCTTCAGCAGCAGGTTTATTCCGTTCATTTATGGACCCTCCCTGCGTATCAATATCAATTGGACTATCCTTGCCAGTCGATCCGATTATTCCAAATCTTGATTTTTGTTGTGAATATTGACTTTCAAACCATGTTCCTCTTGCTTTTTCACTCTAAGAGTAGTGTAAGAACTAGTGGTTTCTTCGTCACAAAGAAAGTAGAAACCAAAGCCCATGCCTAGTTGAGCAGGTGGCATGTAGTTTTTCTTTTCCTTAAAGTTGAGTCTGCCTGGTCCCAATAATGAGCCATCAAATTCTTTCTTTGTGACATTGAAGCCATTGAGCCACCATCCAGATGAACTAACCTTGCTATTCCAAGCACTAGAACCCAGTAAGGCGAAAATTCCAGCTTGGAATGAAGTGGAAGGAGGAACTGACTCACTTTTGTAAGGATTCAAGATGAACACCTTCAATGAGCCCTCCATATCTGATGAAACAAAGAAATCATTATCGCTGAAGTGACGGTAGTAAATCATGTCGATTTGAGACTCGTCTCTTCCTGCTAAACAAAGATATCCGTCACTTGTAACAAACCAAAAATATTTTTCAAACCAGTGTTTCGGACGAATTGCCTTGAGAGCATCGTTCTCGTTTTTCAAAGTTTTAGCGAGATCTTTTTGAATCTTTCTCTCGGAATTTTTCAACGCCATGCTAGTGCTTTTCTCAACCTTAGTCTGTTTAGACACAGCATTCTTCTTCGAATCAAAATTTTTTCAGGCATTGGCATAAGCTGTGAAGGCCAAGTCAATCTCTAGAGTGAGACTTGGAGGCGTTAATTTTTTTCTTCTTCTTTGATTTTGGTTGGGATTAAAATTCGACATCTAAAATTCACTATTTTAAGATTGAGTGGTGAGTGTATGTCAGTTGGGTACATGTTCAGCTTCGGTCGAAAGGTCACTTTGCTTAAGATTTATTGGACTGAACGGCATTTTTAAGCTACAGACCAATTGACAATAAAGCTTCGACGAGTGATCACTAAAGCATCAGTTGCCAACGGTTACTTTTATATATCACCTTTGTTCTGCGCTCTAGTATGTGCATAACTCCGGTTTTCTTCGCCTCCGTAGTATTTTCTGATGGAAGTAGACAATCGCGGTTGTAACTATTAGCAAAACACCGCATCATGGCTTTTTGCCACGTTAGGGGCTCATTATCTACAAACTGGCCACTGGAGCCTGGTGTATGTAAATTTTTCGTCGAAGTTTCAAGTATACTAGAAACAGTATCAGGAAAAGAAGAATTGTAAAATCGCGAAACTTGACCTGGATTGTAGAATTGAAACAAAATCGAGTAGAAGCAAATTGTTAGAGAAAAAATAATAAATCCAGGATTTCTTGATTAATAAAGCTGAGTCACAGAAACAGACACTTGCTGCAAGTTTGCCACTGCTAAAAAACTACAAATTCTATCCTTGCCATTATGGCAAGATAATCCGACAAGTTACGAAAACGTCAAAATTCAAAGGTGTCATTGACAGTCTCCACATGCGGGAACCAAAGCGGGGACCATGGAAGTGAGTAGCAGGATAGCCGTGAAATCTTTCTTTAAATGAACTGTCCTACACAGTTGTGCTTCCAAAAACTCTAATCGTTTCTCTTTTCTTACCTCAAAAATTTACCGACACTTTCCCTCCCCTATATCCAATGGCTACCTCCACCGTTTTCGCAACCACAGCCTTGTCCTGCACGTTTCCTTTTGGAATACTTGCCTCCAAATACAGCCATCCCATTACTAGCCGATGACGCCTGTCAGAATCCTTAACAACTATTGCCATCTACTTGAACGCATGACCGTTTTTTATTTTAATCCTCAAGCCTGCTGATTTGTTCGTTCAAACGTATACAATCCTGCACATAGACACATGGTCACTTCGCTAAGCCCGCATTGCCTGGTTCGTGGACCATTTAAGCTTGGCAATCAAGGCTTTCTAACAATCGTTACTTTAGGCTTTTTCTGATTCTCCATTGACAAAGATTACCAATAATGACAAACGATGCGAAAGCTGACCCCAAGGTTCCAGACGGTTGGACGGCTAGATACGACGACCAATACAAGACCTGGTACTATGTGGACTTGAAGACCAAGAAGTCTCAATGGGAAGCTCCTGAGGGCACTACTTTCCCTGACGATGGAGTGAGACCACCACCTTACAGTCCAGACCAGAATAGCAAATCTGGCGGCAATGAGAAGAACAACAACAACAATAACAACAACTCCAGAGGTAATGTTCCTTCACATGAAGCTTACAATCAAGGTGGGTACCAACAGCAAGGGTACGGAGGAGGATATCCACAGCAAGGTTATGGGGGAGGATATGCACAGCAAGGATACGGGGGAGGATATGCACAGCAAGGGTACGGAGGAGCATATCCGCAGCAAGGGTACGGAGGCTATCCTCAACAGGGATATCAACCCCAGGGATACCAGCAATATCCTATGCAGCAACAACAGGCCCAGAAAAAGAGCCGGTTCGGTACTGGTGCGGGATTAGCCATGGGTGCCGGTGCCGGTTTATTGGGAGGTATGTTGATTGGAGGAGCTATTAACCATGAACAGAATGAGGCTTACGAAGCAGGATACATGGATGGAGCCGACGGAGGAGACTTCGGAGGTGGTGATTTTGGTGGAGACTTCTAGTGGCAGGTCCCGGAACTTTAGAGCGACACACTAGGATCGAATCTTTTTTGCGTCCTACAGATCAATTGGCTGCTTTGTAAATTGTAGACAGCACAATTCATAGCTACCCACAAATATTTGTGATTGAAAAACGGAAATTCTGTAGATTACGTTGAAATACCACGCACGAGTTTGCCTCTCCATGCCATTGGCTAAAATTGCAAAGAGATGGGAATATTTCCATCACCTAATCATCTACACAAGCTAATAGGGGAACAAGTTTGAATTTTCTGGTTGCAAAATTAATCCGATACGAAACAAAGGAAACAATGTATTCTTCAGCTGCTGAAGAATTGATATCAGAGCAGCTGCCAGCGAAATCAAGAAGGATTTTTTAGGAAAACACTTGAACAGAGGAATAACTAGGTTCTGATGATGGTGGATTCTCAATTTCTGACCTTGGTTTCTAGAGGTGCTTTAAAACTCTATGTTCTAACCGTTGCATGCGGTCAAAATTATGAGCCCGCATTTGACTTTTTCCTTCTAGCATATCGACTATAGACTAGTGAGGTTTCTGAGCACTCATGATCATTGCATTTGACTTCATCTTCTAGGCTTCGACTATGACACTGATGAAGTCTCTAAGCATTTTGGATAAGTGCATTTGATATTATAATCTATATTTGAATTTAATTACTCAAGCTCCGGCAAGCTATTTCAGTCCCGATGATACCACCGCTCACAGTCATCGTCGATAGACTAACAATCTGAGCGATATGAGCTTTTGCTAGATGAAATGAGCACAAGATACTACTGTTTGCTAAAATAGTTAAACCTGATATTAGCTTCCATTATGATTACAATTAGCTTGTTGAGTTTATGCCTTTTGAATGATTTGGCTTCCACAGACCGATGTTTTCAAGGGAAATATAGCATTCTTAAACATTACCTGAAGACATGGGCTAGTATTTGGAAAAATAGAAGATTTTTTTCTCAATCTTCTTCGACCATGTTACTCTAATTCGATCATGTATGCAACTCAAATCCACCATCAACGCACCTGTAGCCAAACACCCGTGCACCAAATATTTCAACCAACCAAATTCAAACATTTTCTAATACGCAAAAGTTCATACAAACCACCATGAGATTCACGAGAGTGTTGAGACAAGCCGAGGAAGTGTTAGTCAGAGCTGCTTCAGGTAACCCTACCGGTTTGACCGGTTTGTACCAACACCCAAACCCAAGACCAGCATTGATTTCCTTGTACAAGTACACCTTGAACCTCTTGGAAAAGGAATTCCCAGCCAACTCCGTGTACAAGCAGTCCGTGGAGAACATGACAAAGAACAGATTGAAGATTGTTGAGGAAAACGAAATCACTGAGAACATCGAGAACAAGATTGGTGGAGGTTTAATCGAGGAAATCATCATTCAGGCCAACGACGAGTTGAACTTAGCCAAGGAGTTGAGTAAGTTGAAGGTGTGGGAGGAGTTGGAGGAGAAGCCACTAGAGGACCAGTGGGTTTACTTTGGTAAAAAGATCTAGAGCAAGCATCATGTATAGTAATTAACGTCACTTGGAAATTTCTCGATTAGCAATAGCATAGAACCGAATGGGATAGTATAATGTGAATCGAGAATCTCGAATTGAGCAGAAGCGAATACTGTTCGTCATGATTTATTGTCAAATTGCTTGCGCCAAAATGACCACAACGAACATACCCATTGATACACAATTAATTTGAGGATTTATCTCACATGTCTTTACAAAGCACATAACTTTATACTATCACATTTAGCTATACACTTACTTATCTTTACACATCACAACATGGTCAACAATACGTCTCATTTTACTTGACTATTAGCAGGAAGAAATAACAATTATCATACAAAGCAACTCGTGGGCACGGCCAGTCACCTAACAGCATGTGTTCTTAAAGCCGATACCTCCCAGGGAAACATCAATGCCCGTGGATCCCTGAGCAGGGTCGGTATCCACATGCTTCTCCTGGATGCTTCCAGCCAACTCGTAGAAAATCGACTCCACGTTATCGTTGGTCTTGGCACTGGCCTCCAAAAATGGAATGTTCAACTTCTGGGCCAATTGCTGACCCTGCTCTCTGGAAACCTGTCTCTTCTCTACATCGTCGGACTTGTTACCAACCAAAAAGATCTGGGCGTCGTCGTTGGCGTGCTGGGTGACGGTCTGGAACCAATTTTCGACATTCTCAAAAGTTCTCGCGTCGGTGACATCATAGATCAACACAATACCCATGGCACCTCTGTAGTAGGCGGTGGTGATGGTACGGAAACGCTCCTGGCCTGCAGTGTCCCACACTTGCAACTTGATCTTTTTACCCTTACTTTCAATGGTTCTGATCTTAAAATCGATGCCAATGGTGGTGATGAAGGAAGGATTGAACTTGTCTTCCACAAAACGCAACAACAAACACGACTTGCCGACTCCGGAGTCCCCGACAAGCAACAACTTCATGATCATGTCATATGATCTAGATGGGGCCTTAGTACTCATGGTATACGAAGAGATCCACTTGGTTCAGGATGATGGAACAGTGAGAAGTCTGAAGGAAATGAAGCAAGTGATACAGGCGAACGGATTATGTCTGCAAAGTATGAGGAATGATCGTTTATGTACCACTGAGATAAGTCTAATCGGATTAAAATGAGAAACTGAAATGGCGGTCTGGCGTACATTATACGGATACCAAGGGGAGTGCCGGTACCAAAATATACTACAGATAAGTGATTTCTGAGAGGTACGGGCATAACAGATATCCGAATGGGCCATGGGGCTAAAAAGCAATCGGACGTAATGATGGAGAGTGGAGTAGAGTGGTGACTTTTGGGTTTTGTAAATTCTCTTTCCTTTTTAGGTGTTTCATACTCTTCTTTTTTCCTTTTACACTCACCCATGTTTCTATAAGTGCAAGGCCCAATTTTTGCTCGGCTCGGTTCGTCTTTTTTTCTGTGACCTCCTATAAGTACCGCAGCACGTTCTTCACCTCTAATCAGTTCTAAAGTCACATACATTAAACATGCTACCCCACACTTCTACAGCCTTCTATATAGATTACAAAAACACTTCAGCGTTGATCTCAACGGAAGAAGCAGCGTATGGGATCTCAAAGTATCCCAAAACCTCTGGGTGCAAAACTCCAATGGCTCCCACATGCTTGGCCTCCGAACCTTCCGAAGGTCTGAAGAACACCTTGGCGCCTCTACCTGGGAAGAAAGTAGGGTTGGCATCATCCTGCTCGATCCAGTATCCTCTTCTCTTATCCTCTTTAGGGTTCTCGAGCCATGGTGTTCTCATAGTCTGCATTATCTTACCCAACAAACCCTGGACAAACTCGAAACCAGAGGTCTTACCAGCGTAGATTGCGGACCAGTTTCTCTGGTTGAATGCACCTCTTTCCAAACTTGCGTCCTTTAACACAATATCGCCACACTCGAACACCTTGATTGGCAACGAGTGCTTTCTATTCTCTTTGATGGTTTTGAGGATACCTGGCAACAAAGTAGTTCTGACAACCTGGTACTCGATGGTCTTTGGGTTCTCCAACTTGACAGCCTGCTTGTTGTCGTCTGTAGTTCTCAAGAACTTGAAATTCTCGTCGTGCGAACACAAAGTCAATGGCAACACTTCCAAGTAGCCAGCTTGAGCTGATGCAATTCTGAGGATATCAGCAACCTTGTTGATTGGCAAAGCAGCGGCCACCAACGACTCGCTCTGTGCTTTCGTCTTTTTCAAGTTGTTGAAACCGTATCCGATGGCAGCGTCCTCCATGATGTCACACTGGTGCAAGATGTCCGATCTGGTGATAGGAATCTCAACGTCAATGAGCTTGTCACCGTTTGGCTTGGCTTGCAAAGACATTTTTTTCAACAACTTAGCAATCTGCTCAGCGCTGTAGTCCAAGCCCAAACATGAGTTGATATACTCAATCTCCGCCTGGGTCTTTCTTGGATGAATATTAGGACACACTCTGTCCTCACCGTTATGCGAAGAGATGATCTTCACCGGCTCAATCTCAAATGGAGTGGCTGAGTAGACAGAGAACATGGCGACCATCTGGTTAATCACAATCTCGGTCTTTGTTCTGTCGGTACCGGTGACTTCAATGAACACATTAGTGGTATCCAAGGTGATCTTGGAGTGGTTGGAATTGATGATAGGAGGCATGGAGCACACGGTTCTCTTGGAGTCCAACACAACCGGATAGCGGGGAGAGTCTCTGATGATGTGCAAATATTTACCCAAGTTCTTGTCCTTGTCGTAGAACTCCATCAACTCCTCACCGTTCATCTTCTTGGTCTGACTTAAAGGGACGAACTCAACTTCTTTTGGAGCCAATGCTTCGTAGGTGAATGGTGGAGTCAAAGTGTCCAAATCGTGGGTACCGATAGCGACCAACGTTCTGTTACGGCACAAATTGCCGTGTAACTTGTCTTGCAAAGCTATAAAAGAAGCATAACGTCTCTCGTCGAACTTGACGCCTCTTAACACTGCAGCAGCAGCATAGGGTCTGATACCCTCGGTGGATCTTTCAATGGTCATGGTGATTTGTGGGGTTTCTGGCTTCAAAGTGTAGTTTGGGGCTTCGCTTCTGCCCAAGAACTCGTTCAAGGCTTGTGCGATACCTTCGATACACAACATATCATATCTATTGGCTGGAATTTCGATCTTTAATTGTGGTCTTTCGTCTCCCACGCAGTCATTAGTGGTGTCTTCATCCAATTCAATACCAAAGTCGAAACATAACTCATCGAACTCTTCGGTGGTGTATTCCTTGCCCAAAAGCTCGTAGAGATCGGCTTTGTCCACTGGGATAGTAGGCATTTTGGTGGTTTTCTAGTTGGCTCTAGGAGTCGGATTTGACTTTATGCCAGAAAATTTGTGAAGAAAAATTTAGTCACCGGAGCTTAGTGCTGAAATTTACGCTGGGCGCGCTCGTGGCTGGTGGTGCTGCGTACATATAGGAACCGCTAGGTGAAAGCTTATACTCTATGTGCTGTGATAAATTGGTGTTACCTAGTTGTTACTCTTGAATGGGCTGGTAATTTTGCCGCTAATCTTCTCTATCACTCCAGGCGGTTCAGCTGCCTCAAATTCTTCGTTTGTTTGTAGTTCGTGCTCTGTAGTGTCGACCTCTTCTCTCAACTTCTGTAGTGTTTCTGGGTTCTCCTCTCCAATCTTTTCAATATCATTTACCTCATTGATGAGTGCAGTCAAGTCAAAGATTGCTTCATTGACAGAACCTTCTTTCTCTTGAGCAGTAATATGAGCGCCGGTAGTGGAAGTTCTAGCGGTCGTATCTGGCTGCGAAACATCGTACTCTTCGAATTCCAGCCGTGTTTGCCTGTTGGGAACTTCGCTTGGTTCGGAATTTTCGTCTGTTGCAGACCTGTCGTAAACATCCCACCAATTCTTCTGCTTGGGCTTGAACCAGTCTTTCCATGTCTTTTGCTTGTCTGCAGCTTCTTGCATCTCTTGTTCCATCTTGGCTCTAGCCTCGTCAAACTCACTAATAAGTTTTCTCTGTCTTTCAGTTTGACCTTCATCGGGCTCCTCTATTTCAGCAAACTCCTCACTGAGGATTTCCCAGTCCAATGATTTCAAGATCTTTGGAATGGCCTGTCTGTATGACATATGTCCTTCTACAAACCCAGTACAGTCAAAATTCTCTACCCCTGGGATATTCTCAATTGGAGAGAGCCCTGCCACTGTCAGCAAGCCACCTCCAGTAGCTCTGAAAAGATATCCTAGGATCCAGTCTTTTTTAGAGTACCCATTAATAAAATTTCCACTGACAACGGAACGAGCTAGCGTAATTTGATCGTACTTGACAGTGGCAGGATTTCCGAGAAGAATCACGTTCTCAATTAAACCGAAACCACCACGGTTAGCCAACTCAATCAAGCACGAGTAGATTAAACGAGAACCAAGCGAGAAGCCCACCAAAGTAATTGGACGTACACCCATGTTCCCAGAAATCAAAGTGTCAGCCAAAATTTTTCCTGCCTTCCAGGCACGATCTAGGGAGACGTTCCAGGGATTATCAAGAAGATACGAGAGCTTGGAAAGTGCCATAGGTAATTGGATTGCTGACATCAAAGCTGTCAAGATAGTAGCACCAAGAATTTGCTGAATGGAGGTACTCAATGCTTCCGATGCAAGAATACCGATGGTCTGTCCCATAGATCGCAACATTTCTGGTTCCCACAAGAGGGAGAACATGTCGCCCATTACCGGGTCCACTGTGGAGAACGGAAGTCTGACATCATCCATGGCACCAACCATCCAACCACTTACCGTGATGATTAAATTAGAATGCTTATTATTGTGCAAGGGCTTCATCTCAAAGGTATGCACGTCACCCAGTCTTCTAGAACCAGCGTTAGCTCCGACTCGGGCACCAATTGCCACACCACCAGTCGTGATTGCCACGCTTCCTCCAACACCAGCAAGAAAACCACCAGTTCCCGAAATTCCTACTGTAGTCAAACCGGCAGCTAAACCAGCACCAATTACAGGGGCTAACAAACCAGCAGAAAGCCCAATCGCCAATGATCCTCCCAAAGTGGCCAATCCAATAAACGCCATTCTCTTTCTTTTATTTTTTTGAATGTGCTTATCGATGAACAGCCGGTCCTTTAATTTATCTTCTCGACCTTCAATGGTCTTGTTACTTGTATCCATCTCCAAACTCTCGACGAGTCGGCGCTCAAATTGTCGAACCTCCAACTTCGTGACTTTCAAATAATTAGAGAAGTTGATAAGTAAAGTTCGAGATCGACTGTCGTAGTATCCATCACTGAGAAGAAGCAAAAATAAATCGCAGATTAAGACCCAGCGAAGATCAAAGTCTTGGACGAGCTTTTCAAGTTGAGGTTTGCGGATTTGCGCTTCTAGAAGACTTCCCATGAGATCGATGACCTCGACTCCATGAGTACTGAGGCTGTCAATCATTTTTTGTTCTTCCTTAGTGAGATCTAAATGGTCAAAGAGTTTGGACATGATGTACATTGTCCAGTTGGCGAAATTCTTTTGACTAAGGTTGAGCTTACGAGCCATTTTGTTAGTCGTTTTCTGATTGAGCTTCGCTAAGTCTGTTGCCATATCCACCATGATAAGCTTGACTATGCCAATGTATGCAAATTTCTGCGATTCTGTAAGCATGCCCCTCGTTCCCGCGAGGGTTTCGTCCGAATCTATCACCTCGTCGCCCCGGTCAAAGAGTTCATCCTCATCAATCGGAGGAAGCGTCGAGTCTTTCGGATTTTGGATCTCAAACAAAAAGTTGGTCTTCTTATCTAGCTCCGCATATTTATTCAACTGTTCCTCAGTGTCAATCTTAGTGTAGCCTCTGCCGTCGTGCAGAGTGTTCCAGTTGAAGCTGTTGTTCTGAAACTCTAGGTTTCCCGTTTCATCGTAGTAGTTTTCCTGAGTAACTTTCTCCATCGACTTCCACTCATTAGCGTTGGAATTGAAAAAATCATCGTCATTTTTGCTCGGAATCACCGGCTTTTGCTCTTTGACTTGTTCAGCTTCCTCAACAACTTCATGGATATTGTCGTGACTACGCACGTATCTTTGGGTCAAGAAGTCATCATGGGATTGTAAATTGCGGTGAGTACTTAAGTCAAATTCGACATAGGACTGATCTAGATTGGTAGGCGTATTTTTATCCGCAATTTCAAATTCATCAGCAACTGAAGATGGAGTCGTGACTGCCGGTAAGGAAGGCAAGGTACTGGCACTGCCTTTGGAATCAAAAGTTCGGATATCACTTCTTGACCTTGCTCGAGAGAAATCAACCTCGTCCGTTGACGAAAACGGGTAGCTCATGGCTAATCTGGCTGATGAAATACGTCAATAAGGAACTTCAAAGAGCTCGAAGCAAACGACAATAATTTAGTTTAATGCAGGGCACAAAACTATTGCCTACGTTACGCACTTGATTGAGATCGTGCGACATCAAGCCCAAATATATGAACACACACATGCAATGTAATCGAGAGCAAATGTCAATTGAAAGAATGGGGAGTCAAAGTGTGAAACAGTATCTAGAATCAGCAAAACCTTAAGCAAAAATCATCTACCGCAGCGGGTTTCGGAAAAGTTCTACATGGATGTTACAGATGTATGCAACATGGTTTTACTCAAACGATAACTAGCCAAAAAGCCTTCGCAGAGTACAGGAATATGTTGCTACGGACCATAATGGCCGAGCTGCAACCATCTGCACCGTGTTACCACGATACTGAAGGTGAGCTCAAGGCCGGCCCGCCTGCTCTCCAACCTGTCGACGGAGCTACTCTGTTCGAATGCCCGAGGACATAGTCGGCCATGACGCCACGCTAAGAACGACACAAATCTAGCCCCGCCAGCAACAACCGCTCAAACCCCGAGGGGGACCAATTGCTGCCAGCAAGACGTTAAAACAATCCGAGCCGATGCCAGAGCCAAAGCTCCAGCGCCTTAAAATGACGACAGAGGAACCAGCCTCAAACTTGCTTCACGAGCGCCGATCTGCTAGACATGTCGCCACAACCACAGCCAGATAACTCCGAAGAGTTTAATCTAGCCGTTTGCTGGGTTCCTTGCCTAACACAGGTTGTTGGAGAAAAAAAAAAGAAAGTGATGGGTCCGCGCGCTACTTATATATATTTTTTTTGAGCCGCACTTACCCGCATTGGGTCTATATATGGTAGGGCATCTTCTTAAATCAATAATGCAACCATGAGTAGGAGAGCTACCAAGTATCAGGCCCGCAAAGACGCTTCGGAGACCTCTTTTGGAGGATCTGGTGGGAGAATGACGTCATCAAAGAATGGCGCCAACGACATCATCCCGTTCCACTCCAAACACTCATTGGTTCCTACTAAGGTGATTGATCTCTTCTTGGAGAACTTCAAGTATATTCTCTCGTCGGAGAATTTGCAAGAGATGATCCAATTGGTCAAGAGTGAACTTTTTAAGCGGGAATATCTCTCTGCATTCGACAGTGACGACAAGAGATTTGCGTATGTTGCAAGATGGACACCAGCCAGGGCTTTGGCATACTCCTCGCTTTTTGCATCTTTAGAGCCCGTGAGACGCCTCTTTGAGGACACAGAAAAAGCCTCTCACGTACTTTGCGTAGGTGGCGGTGCTGCATCGGAGTTGGTGGCCTTGGCGTCTGTGTTTTGTAGCCTCAAGCAGCCCTGTGGAGACTCTCCGTCCAATTTGATGGTGGATGTTATTGACATCGCCGATTGGTCCACGATCGTCAACAATCTCTCTGCATACATTAAAAGCCACTGGCTATATGATGGCAGTAAGTTCAATGCCAACTTTGTGCTTGGAGATATTCTCACGAAAAGTCCTACAGACCTTCAACTTTCAAGCTTGGACTTGATTACCCTTCTCTTCACCACCAATGAACTTTTTTGCGAACATAGAACAGAAACTATTAAATTTTTACAGGCTTTAAACGCCAATTGCCAAAAAGGTGCCTTGCTTCTTATAACTGAGAGTGCAGGCTCTTACTCGAACATTACCGTTGGCCTGAAGCAATTTCCTGTTCAGTTCTTGATAGATACGATTTTGGTCGGCAAGCCAGGCGCTGAAAATGGCGAGTGGACCATTTTGGACCAGAGTGATAGTTGTTGGTACAGAATTAATGAGAGGGAGGTGAATTACCCAGTGAAACTCGAGAACATGAGATTTTTCTACAGATTATACCAGAAGATATAATGGAAAGGCAAACAAAAGTGACCGAGAACCTGAGGTCACCGAACGCCTTTTCCAGGATTTGTGCATCACTTTCATCTTATTTTATGAAATACCCTTTGGAGGACTATCTTTTGTTCCGTTTCTTATCCTAGCTCAAAGCACGGCAAAAGCCTCGGCAACAGTGTCACAGTCCAGATGGAGCACAATAAAGCTTGAAGTCATCAAGAATCTCCTCGCTAAAAAAACCGAAAAGCGTTGTTGAACATCTTGAAGGTGATACGAGCGAGTTTCGAGCCACAGGTCACGCCTTCATGCCCAGAGTCTTTTCTCCATTAGTTGAAAATACGTCTGGGCATTCCCCACCTAAAAATACAATGGCAGGCTTGTCTTTCCGTTTACATTTGATGATAGTCCTCAAGGAGCTCAGGTAGAAAATGAATTTTGGATGGAGAGAATTTTACAGGTACGATTACTCATTCAAAGCGCATACCAACTTTAACCTCTTCCCAAAGTCATTAATGTCCATCACAATCTCCGGATACGAAGGATTCAAACTCTTCAAGGTGCTGTAAAGTCCGGGATATCCCATGAGGTCGGAATGACTGGTCCGAGAATATGGTGAGCTCTTTTCTTCTAATTGGCTCTACAAGTGGCGCCCAATGTTTTCTTAATCAGTATTTCAGGAAATTTCAAGTTGTCTTGGGTTGTAGCAGACGTCTTCGAATGACTTAAGAAACCTGCATGCATATCATTGTGCCTAGTCAGTAGACCTTATTCGGATAAAAAATTGATGGAATCACTTGCATTAAAAAGAGAGAAAACTTTTTGGCGAAATTAATCAATCGGCCCATTACGTTCAATGATCTATCTCACCACTCTCATTAAACCAATCGAACCTCAAATATACATCTCCACAAGATCTCTACTTCCCACCAAAAGTGTGGTGTGCACATACGTTGAGTCAAAAGGTCGTCTTAAAGTTGCCATCGACCTTTGACGCAAAATTCAAGAATGAAAGTATGTACATCTCCCGATTGGATCTTTACGGCATAACTAACATACACAGCAAAGAATCACCTCTTTGGATCTTCGTATAATCACGGGCGAGCTCGAAGAGAATCTCTTGAACTATCGATTGCAAAATATCTACAATGTGGTGAATTCATCCAGACAGTATATCTTGAAGTTTTCGGTGCCAGATTCTAAGAAGTCGCTTGTGGTAGACTGCGGAAACAAGCTTCACTTGACCGAATTTGAGAGACCTACCGCTCCAGCACCATCAAATTTTGTCACCAAGTTAAGAAAGCACTTGAAGACCAGAAGATTGTCTCAACTCAAACAGATTGGCAACGATAGAATTGTGGTATTCCAATTCTCCGACGGAATGTACTACTTGGTTTTTGAGTTCTTTAGTGCTGGTAATATCCTCTTGCTTGATTCAGACTTGAAGATTTTATCTCTCCAAAGAATGGTCAACGACTTGGGGCCAGATAATGCTCGTTATGCTGTCAACGAGACATATGGTGCCTTCACATTATCTCTCTTTGACGAAACTGAACTGTACAACACCCGAAAATATCTGCCCGAAGAAATCAAGCAATGGATTTCAGATCACAAGGAGAAGCTCTTGCAAAATACATCCGAAAAGAAAAAGAAGAAGGTATTCTCCATTCATAAGCTTGTATTTGTGAATGCCAGTCACTTGTCAAGTGATCTCATTTTGAAAACCTTTGAGGATGGTGGAATTAACCCTTCGCAAAGCTGCTTGGACTTCGAGCAAGATGAAAAGTCACTCGAAGATCTTACGAAGGCATTGGAACAAACTGAAGTGCAATACCTGAAACTTCTTGAAGAAGCTACTAGTGGTCAAATTAAAGGTTTCATTGTCGAGAAGAAAAACTCCTTGCACAATCTGGAGGACAAAGATTCTCTTGAATATATTTTCGAAGAGTTTCATCCTTTCAAGCCTTTCAAAGCGAACAATGATGCTTACCGGTTCGAGAGTGTCAAAGGCTATAACAGAACACTTGACCACTTTTTTTCCACGATTGAGTCCACCAAGTATGCTTTACGAGTTGAGCAACAAAAATTGCATGCTGAGAAGAGATTGAACAATGCAAAAACTGAGAGAGACAAACAGATCCAGCAGTTGCAAAATCAGCAAGAAGTGCATGAAAAGAAGGGTAATGCCATTACTTATAATGCAGAGTTGGTTGAAGAATGTAAACTGTATGTTCAAGAAATGATGCGGAAGCAAATGGACTGGACTGACATCGAAAATATTATCAAGTTTGATGGATCGAGAGGTCGAAAGGAAGCATCACACATCAAGCTACCCCTTAATTTGAAGGAAAACAAGATCAAGTTGCAGTTGCCTGATATTGATGCAATCCAAGAGGAGGATGGTGATTTTAACTCTTCTTCTTATGATTCAAGCTCAGACTCGGACTCATACGACTCAGAGTCGGAAGAATCAGAATCAGACTCAGATGAATCCGAACACTCAGATTCTGAAATGGATGTCGAATTGAAATCCCAACCAAAATCAAAGAAGAAGAAAAAAATAACGCCCCCAAGTCTCACTGTGGAGATTGATTTGACCCTCACAGCTTATGCCAATGCCCGTAATTATTTTGATTCGAAGAAGAATGCTGTTACTAAACAGACTAAGGTTGAGAAAAGCACTAGCATGGCGTTGAAAAATGCCGAGAGAAAGATTCAAAAAGATCTCGCTAAAACTTTGAAAAACGAGAACGATGCTCTCAAGGCAATTCGTCCGAAACACTGGTTTGAAAAATATTTTTGGTTTGTTACAAGTGACGGATATCTTTGTTTAGCAGGAAGAGACGAGTCTCAAATCGACATGATTTACTACCGTCACTTCAGCGATAATGATTTCTTTGTTTCATCAGATATGGAGGGCTCATTGAAGGTGTTCATCTTGAATCCTTACAAAAGTGAGTCAGTTCCTCCTTCCACTTCATTCCAAGCTGGAATTTTCGCCTTACTGGGTTCTAGTGCTTGGAATAGCAAGGTTAGTTCATCTGGATGGTGGCTCAATGGCTTCAATGTCACAAAGAAAGAATTTGATGGCTCATTATTGGGACCAGGCAGACTCAACTTTAAGGAAAAGAAAAACTACATGCCACCAGCTCAACTAGGCATGGGCTTTGGTTTCTATTTTCTTTGTGACGAAGAAACCACTAGTTCTTACACTACTCTTAGAGTGAAAAAGCAAGAGGAACATGGTTTGAAAGTCAATATTCACAACAAGAAACAAGATTTGGAGATTTTCAAATTGACTAGCAAGGATACTCCAGTTGATACTGATACGCAGGGGGAACTCATAGATGATCATATTAAAACTGCTGGTGAAGAATCTCAAGAAAAGAAGTTCATAAAGGACAAATGGACTCCTCAAGATCCACATTCTTCATCTCCCGCACTTAAATGTGAGTCCAGCAATAAAAACATCTCCATCGAAAGAGATTCGGAAAGTGGTATATTGTCAGAGTCTTCTTCGGAAGTTAGTAAACAACAAAAGACTAATGTTCGGGGAAAGAAGGGCAAGTTAAAGAAGATAAACGCTAAGTATGCTGATCAAGATGAAGATGAGAGAAGATTGAGAATGGAAGCACTTGGAACACTCAAGCAAATCGAAGAGCTTGAAAAACAGAAGAAAGAGGAAGAACTACGCAAAGCAGAGCAAGAGCAAGAGAAATACACTAACAAGTTGGCCCACAAGCAGAATGCTGCAGAAGAAAGGGAGTTGCAAAAATACTTGCAGAAAGAAGAAAATGAAGACTCAGCCGGCGTTGATTACCTTGAATTACTAGATTCACTTGTCAGTAAACCTGTTAGAGGAGATAATATTACTGCGGTTGTACCTGTATTTGCTCCATGGTTTTCATTGAGCAAGTTTAAGTACAAGGTCAAGATCGTGCCTGGATTGGGTAAGAAGGGTAAGAGTTTAGGAGATACCTTGAATTACTTTGGGAGCAGGAAAGTGGACATATCAAAAGAAGATCTTGATGTTGATTGGCCCGAGGAACATGAAATTATTAAGCAAGCCAAGCCCAACGATCTCATTGGTGTGTTTACAGTGAGTAAGATGAAACTTGTTCTCCCTGGAGGTTCAGCTACAGAGACGAAGGGAAACAAGAAGATCGGAAAGAGGGGTGGAAAAAAGTAGTTCTTCAGGTTCTGATTGTACCAGCCACTTAAAGTGAGTGACGATTAGATATAGTTTTTCTGCGATTTGCATTCGCAACCAGAGTATTCATGATGGAAGTGAAAGGCTCTAACGAAAGCGCATAGACCGATAATTCATCGCAACCAGATCTTCTTAGAAAATAATTGCGCTGCCAAGAAGTATGGGTTCCTTAACCAATTTGTGCACCATAAATTGATCGGTTAAATTATCAATGGGATCAAGCCTCCTCTATAGATGAGCTCATACCCATGTGAACTGCCATTGACTAGACTTCACGAATTGAGTAGTGTGACAAATTTAGATTCTTTCAGGACTGAATTGATCTCCCAGATCGTTGGCACACCAACAAAGACAGAGCGTGAAGCCGCTAAAAAAAGCTCAAACTCAACCTTCACATATATACCACATTTTGATACTGCAGTTATTATCAAACAATGGCTACGTGGTTACTCAAATTGTGGTCGGAGATGCTTCTATCCCGCGCATAAAAGCAACAATATAAGTATTTAACTGGTCTGGTCTTCGGCAGTTTCTCAAATAGAAGTCCATTGACTGAACTCATCACAAGCAGACAAGCAAACAAACAGATGAGCAATTTAAAAACCTTCTCCACTAAAGTTTTGACAGCCTTGACAGTCTGTAGAAACTTGTCAATGACGCACGGCGTTTCCTTGGCTGCACACGTGCATGACTCAAGTAATATAACTAAAACATCATAAATCAGGAATTCTCAACAATAAACCCTACTGCTCGTAAAAGGGTTCCTCAACTCATGGCAGTTTTGGACTTGAGAATCTTATGGGAAATCAAAATATAAAAGGATCTCTTTCTGGCCTTGAGAATGAGAGTAATCCATCGGAAAAACTTCTCTCCGCAATTGGCTGCAGAGAATCGTCGCGATCTCTAAGCTTTTCAACAACGGTTTGCTTCTTGCGGGGCAACTGATCTACGGCAATTTGGTTAATACATAACAAGATGCCTCAGAAAAGTACAACATAGTCAAGTTCTTGGGTGGGTTTGTTCCTCATGTTCAGCACCCAGGATTTTGTATCTACACTGATGTTCCAGAGCAGTGTACCTTGGAACAGGTGCACTTGCTCTCCAGACACGGAGAGAGATACCTTTCCAAGAATAACGACTTAACTACTTCCGATGTAAAACAATTGTTCAGTTGGTGCGCTTTCGAGATCAACGTGAGAGGCAATTCTCCATTCTGTGAATTGTTCACGAACTAGGAATTCATCAGATACTCTTACTCCATTGACCTTAGTCACTACTACGCTTTCGGTGTTGAAATCAATTTGACTGCCACCATTGCTGTCCCCTACTTGAACGCTACCTAAAAGTTCTTGAAGGAGGAGAACCCAGATTTCAAAATCTTGTTGGCTTTCACTCACGACATCGATATTGAGATCTTTCACGCTGGTCTTGGATTGGTCGAGCCAAAGGAGGATTGACCCACTGACCACATCCCATTCCCTAACACTTATATCCACTCGTATATTCTCCCTCAAGGGGCCAGATTAATCACCGAGAAGTACTCGTGTGACGGTGAATCCTACGTCAGATACCTTGTCAACGATGCTGTTTACCCAATTCAGAAGTGTCAGTCAGGTCCAGGTTTCTCTTGTAAGCTCTCTGACCTTGAGACTCACATCAACTCCAGAATTGCAGGCAAGAACTACCAAGCCCAGTGTAAGACCAAGTACACTGGTGAGGTAACATAATTGTGGGACTACAAGACATCCAACTACACTACTTCCGATATTGACACTTAAATGCTAGCTAATACTTTTATCCTTCTTTCGTTTTGAATTTTTTCGCTGAATATAAAAGATTTTTCCCCTTAACTCCATTGTAGAAGAATATTCCTGGGCATGCCGCGTATTAACATAAGAAAAAATATATGCTTTCCTTTTGGAAGGGTTAATTCATTCGCCTTGGGTTTTGAACTTCTTAACTTATCTCATGGTCAGGGACATTATTAAAAATAATCTCAATTAGACCAAATTAGCGTCTATTGTTTTGCTTTCATGTGGAGAAACTACCAAAGAGTCCACAAATCAAAGGGGTGAACCTGGCCCTTCTTGATTCACTCAGCAAGTACAGTAAATTGATCATACAATCAGATTGAGCAGACTCTATTAAGATATAAAACTTCATTTAAACCCATCGGATGTAGAAGTAAAAGGCTCCAACATAAGCGCATAGACCGGTAAATACCTCACAACCACATGTCTCGATAAATTAATTCGGCTGACAAGAAGTATTGGTCATTTAACCAATTGAGGCACCGTAAATTGAATTTTAATTTATTGATGCACCTAAGCCTACTTTATAGATGAGCTGATGTATTTTGAACTGCTCCACACGATTTAACTTCATGCAGTAACTATTCATTCCATTCATGTTCCCGTAGATGTTTGAGTGGTAGGTATATATATTTGATTCTGTTAGTTTTACGTATGTAACACTCTTCAGATCTCACTTGCCTTCCCAACTGATGGGCAAACGTACGTCCTTAAATAGTTTTCTCTGGATGAGATCATCCAATGGACTGGGTCTCACTTATCTATTGAGAGGAATATCCATATTGGGAATTACCCGTTGGTACATATCTCTATTGGGAGATAGCCGTGGGAACACATTCCAATTGGGAAACCATATCTGCAAGGCGTCTCATCCCTGAGTCGTCAACTGAAAAGAGACCTCCTAACGCCCCTATTACTCCTAATGTGACATTGGCCTTATTCCCCATATGGTTCTATGCAGGTATGTAAAATGCCTACACGCATTTTACCTATACCGCTCTGATTGTACCCTTATCCACCAGTACCTCTCAGGCTCTCAGTATCAATATGACATACCTCATGTGAACTCTAGATTGACTAAACTTCATGAATTGCATAATAAGTATGGCAAATTTAGATTCTTTTAGGACTTAATAGATCTCCCAGATCGTTGGCATACCAACAAAAACAAATTGTGAAGCCTTGAAAATAATCTCAAACTCAATCTTTACATGTACATCACATTTTAATACTGCAGTTATTATACAATGGCAACGTGGTTACTCAAATTGTGGCCAGTAATGCTTCTCTCCTGCGCATAAAAGGTACAATGTAAGTGTTTGACTGGTCTGGTCGTCGGCTATATTTCAAAAGGGAGTCCATTGACTGAACTCATTACAAGCAGACAAATATACAAGCAGTTTAAAAACATTCCCCGCTAAAGTTTTGACAGCCTTGACAGTCTGTAGAAACTTGTCAATGACGCACGGCGTTTCCTTGGCTGCACACGTGCATGACTCGAGTAATATAACTGCATAACATCCTAAATCAGGAATTCTCAACAATAACCCCTATTGATCGTAAAGGGGTTCGTCAGCTGAAGACAATCTTGAACTTAAGAATCGTATGGAAAATCAAAAGTATAAAAGGATCTCATCCTGGCCTCGGGAATGAGAGTAATCCACCAGAAAAACTTCTCTCCGCAATTGGCTGCAAAATATGGTCGCTATCTCTAAGCTTATCAACAACGGTTTGCTTCTTGCAGGGCAACTGATCTACGGCAATTTGGCTACTCCACAGCAAGCCGCGTCTGAACAGTACAACATTATTAAGTTCTTGGGTGGGTCCGCTCCTTACTTTCAGCACCCAGGGTTTGGTATCTCCACTGATATTCCTGAGCAATGTACCTTGGAACAGGTACACTTGCTCTCCAGACATGGAGAGAGATACCCTTCTAAAAGTAACGGCAAGCTTTTTGAGGCTATCATGGCCAAGTTCAGTAACTACAACAAAACCTTTGTTGGAGAATTGGCCTTCTTGAACGACTACACTTACTTTGTCAGTGACAAGAATTACTACGAGAAGGAGACCACTCCATGGAACTCCGAGGGTACCTACGCTGGTATTCTGACTGCAGTGAGACATGGTATCTCTTTTAGATCCAAGTACAACAGTCTTTTCAACTCGTCCACGGACGACCTTTTGGTGTTCACTTCCAACTCCGGAAGATGCCACGTTACCTCCAAATACTTCGCCAGAGGTTTCTTGGGCGATGAATACAGTGAAGATACTGTTCAATACTACGTTATTGCCGAAGATGCTGACTTCGGAGCAAACTCTTTGACCCCAAGAGTTGGTTGTACCGCATACAATCAAGATTTAAACGCCAACATTATAAGCCAGTACAACACCAGCTTCTTGCAGAGTGCTAGAAAGAGAATCCTCAAAGGCAACGAGAACCTCAACTTAACTACTTCTGACGTAAAACAGTTGTTCGGTTGGTGCGCTTTCGAGATGAACGTGAGAGGCAAGTCTCCCTTCTGTAACTTGTTCACCAACGAGGAATTCATCAAATATTCTTACTCCGCTGACCTTAACAACTACTACATTGGCGGTGCTGGACACAACTTGACTGCCACCATTGGTGCCCCCTACTTGAACGCTACCTTAAGGTTCTTGAAGGAGAAGAACCCAGATTTCAAGATCTTGTTGGCTTTCACTCACGACATCGATATTGAGATCTTTTACTCTGGTCTTGGATTGGTCGAGCCTAAGGAGGACTTACCTACTGACCACATCCCATTCCCTAACACTTATATCCACTCGTATATTCTTCCTCAAGGTGCCAGATTAATCACCGAGAAGTACTCGTGTGACGGTGAATCATACGTCAGATACCTTGTCAACGATGCTGTCTACCCAATTCAGAAGTGTCAGTCAGGTCCAGGTTTCTCTTGTAAGCTTTCTGACCTTGAGACTTACATCACCTCGAGAATTGCAGGCAAGAACTACCAAACTCAGTGTCAGAGCAATTACACTGGTGAAGTGACATTCTTGTGGGACTACAAGACAGCCAACTACACTGCTGCCGACATTGACGCTTGATTGCTACCTGATACTTTTATCCTTCTTTAGTTTTGAATTTTTTCGCTGAATAAAAATGATTTTTCCCCTTAACTAGATTATAGAAGAGTATTCCTGGGTGTGCTGCTTATTAAGACAAGAATACACATCCTTTTATTTTGGAAGCGTTAATTCATTCGCCTTCAGTTTTGCAATCCAAACCTTATCTCATGGTCAGGTAATATTCGGATTTGATCCTAATTAGACCGAATTAGCGATAAGGGTTTTGCTTTGATACGGAAACACCAAAGGGTCCCACAAGTGAAAGAGTCACCTTAGCCCTTCTTGATTCAACCAGCAAATATGGTAGATTGATCATTCATTCGCGTTGAGTGAACTCTATCAAAATAATAAAATTACATATAAACACATTGGACGCAGCAAGATTCTCTACTTACATGATAATTTAAAATCCTATGATTCGACGAATCAATAATGTCTAAGAATTTCGCAGCTTGGCTCGAATCTTGAAAAACTTTACTTTAAGTTGAATCTGCTTTAATGGCGGTAGCCCCAATGACGTGATAGTCTGTGCCAGTGCTGAGGGTATCAACTCAATCGGAACTTTCGTGCAACATCGCAATATAAACGCTGTGTGAGACTATCCAACTATTGTCGGACCGGAGTTAGGGAAGATACTTTTTCCGTACGTGAAATATAAACTTATAAAAATTGGTGATCATGTTATGGCAGTGGAGGATGCGAGTCTCAACAACCGTAAGTATACTACGTTCCGAAACAATTTGGAAGTTAGCAGTCTTTCTAGTTAAATACTCTCAAATTTTGACTTTCTATGAATCCTCTGTGATCCTTATGGAGATAATCTCCGCAGCGAAAGGTCTCTCTGCGGACATTCCCCCAATCTTGATCTTCTAACTGTCCTTGTGAGGAAGGATTCTGGTATATCAGTACTAGCATGGGAATGGGCCTCTATCGTGGGATCTGGAGCAATCTGAATCTGCGTTACCGTTGTATATCACGTCATTGCCACCTACCCTTCGAAGAATTTCAGAGAAGTTTTTGATCTGGGAGTCACTGCAGTATTTGACCACGAAAAAGACAATATTGTCGAAGATCTTGTCAAAGATTCAGAAGGCAAAATACTTTCTGGAGCTTATGTTCTGTAACTTGTGTTTTAAACTTGCCCATTGATATAGCCAGATGAACAAAGGCAGCCATTTTGTCACCAGTGCTCATTTCTCAGACTCAATGGTTGTATATCCGGATATCGGAATTGTCAATAAGTCACCCGAAGATGTCAGAGATTTGTCATTAATTTTCCTCCAGTATCTTCTTCGGGCTTTGTAAAACGGCTACAATGTGTTCTAGCGCAGAAGGTTTAGCTGGCCAGGGTCTCAGCTCTATTCAAAAGGAATTTGACATCCACTATGCGGGAGTTTCCGCTATCAAGATTGTTTTAGTTATCCGATATAATGCGCATAACTGATCTTGTTGAATTTTAAGGCGCACGACATGATTTAAGATCATACAGTAGCTGTTAATTCATTCATATCCAGATAGATCGTTACTCTGGTAGGTATATATTTGAGTCTATTCGTTCTACGAACGTTTCACCTATTCAAATATGTTTCTCTCTGACCTCCTCATACCAAATGATGCGCAGACCTACCTCCTTAAATAGTTTTGCCTCGGTGAGATCATCAATGGATCTGATCTTACGTACTCTCACGTGAAACGACCTCCTTGGCGTTTCACCTCTGATTCGTCAAAGATAAGAGATTCCTGCAGAGTCGGACCATCTGCCTCATGCTGAGTAGATCATCGTGACGCCCAACTTACCACTAACGCCCCTATTACCCCTAAAGCTCCCAGCTCACGTGATATTGACTTCGTTTCATTAAGTTGTCTGGTGGTCTGTAAAATGCCTGCACGCACTTTACCTGTACTGCACTGATGTATCCCTATACATCAGCACCTCTTAGACTCTCAGAATCAATAGATATGCTACAATATATTTACGATTCTCCCATTAACGCATCAGATAACTAAACAATTGTAATCATCACCAAAGGATCACGTAGGTAAATATGCTCATTATTCTCTGAAAAGACTCACTAACCCCCACCGACTACGTTTACAATCACCTCTACTATTTTCCCCCATGTCTCCGTTGATTCTATCAATCTCCCCAAACCCATACACTAACTCCTAAATCACCCTTCTCCAACACCTCTCCATCCAAAAATTAAAATTCTCTCTTCATTAAACAATAACAATTCCTCTATGGAACGAGCACAAGTCTTCCGCTCACCTCTCCCTTCTTCAACTTCTCAAAAGCGGCAGGGAGTTCTCTTAACGACACAGTGGTGGTCTTAGGATGAATCTGGCCTTTGGAAGCAATCCCGAAGCACTCAACCAAGTCGTTACTAGTTCCCCAGAACGATCCGAGAACTCTAACCTCACGCAATGCCAAATCAGCCAAATTGAACGAAAGTCTCTCGGAACCCAAACCCACTGGGATAATAATTCCGTGGGACTTGACGTACTTCTGACACAAGTCAAAAGTCAGCTGCAACGCAACGAAATCCAAACATGCATCGAATGTGCCAGGACTCGTCTCTGGTGGAAGCTCAGCATAAACTTCGTCAGCGCCGAACAGCTCAGCAAGCTTTCTGGCCGACTCCTTGCGCTCAACTACCGTAATGTGAGAGCCAAACAACTTGCCGATCTGGACCGCTGTGGAACCCAAACCTCCAGCACCAATGAAGAGAACCTTTTTGGAAGGATTCAATTGGGCCTGCTTGATGGCATGGTATGGGGTCAACATGGCATCGGTGATCACAGCAGCTGCAGCCACGTCCGTGACCGAGTCAGGAACCTTCACCAAGTTCCGTGGGTTTCTCACCAACAAATACTCCTGGTAGCCTCCGTCGAAACCCAAACCAAACCACTTGCCTCCTGTCTGAGTGCAGTCGTTGTCGTTACCCTCTCTGCACAATTCACAATCACCACAGGCTCCAGGCCCGAAAGCAGCTACACGGTCTCCCACGGTGAAGTTCTGCACGCCCTCGCCCACTTTTGCAATGTGACCGAAGATTTCATGGCCCATCACGTAATCATCACCCACATCAAGTCCTTCGAAAATGTGGAGATCTGAGTGGCAGAGTCCAGCAGCCTCAATCTTCACCACCACCTGTGTACTTGAAGGAGTGGGCACTGGCAAGTCCTCGACGAGTTTAATGTTGTTAGAGGCTCTGTCATACTTCCAGCCATATTGAGTTGTTGGCAACGTAGCCATTGTTCTGTGAAAGCTAATGTTAGTTGTTCTGGTTATTCCAATGAGATTTCTGGCCAATACAGTAGATCCAACTTTGGGTGTATTGGTGCTAAGTGCTCTTGCAATGGTAGATGCAGACGAAGTTTTGAACTTGGCTGCTAAATGTCTCAACGTAAAAGTGGTTGCCATTCCTGTTTTGATCATGATACACTGGCCATATATACCTGTGGCTATTGCCCAAAACCCTCAGTAATATATCATGCGGATGCACCTAAAACAATAATACTAAATTCCGACGCCAAAGTGGAGCCATAGAGAGCACCTTACCACTTGTACCCGAACCGGTGCAGCAGCCCCAGAGTGGCCCCACACTCCGATCAAAAGAGGGTCTGGGTGTGCACCGGAGGGAGTCTGGGGTCATTTCGGTCATTCTTAGGCCGAAACATGTGGGCAGGCTCGCTGTACAGGGAACGATTCTATCCGAGAGAAGACTATAATACGATGGAAACGACCGTGCTACGGAATAAGTGAAACACAGGATTGCCCAAATGTGAGTTCACCCGACTGAGTGGAATGATTAATTACTGGGCAGGCGAATGTCACTGCTTTGATGCGAGGGGGAAAAGAAAATCGCTGGGCGGGGCAACATTGCTAAACAGGGGAGGTGGAAAGAGAATGTGTGAAAACAACGTGACTAAAGGTGGGTGAGTTCATGGACGGATGGTCAGCATGGCCGGATGGTCAGCATGGCCGGATGATCAGAATGGACGGATGATCAGCATGGACGGATGATCAGCATAGAAGATATTGGCCAGGTGAATCTCTCTTTACAGCCTAGACTATCTGCCACTTTATGAAGTAAACATGTGTTCGTATCGATAACGAAACGTTTATGAGTGGTCCTTGTCTCGTGGTTCAGTGCGCACTCTTTACCTTGGCATGCCAGACTTCATACTGGCTATTTCCTTACCATGCCATGCCATTTTAAAATCATCGCCGAGATCTGGCCGAAGTGAAATTATGGGACCTGGATGACGGCGGGATAACGGCTGGATGACGGCGGGATCATGGCTGGATGATAGCGGGATCATGAGTGTCTTTTGTTCATCGACGACATATAGGAAATTTGCAAGCAAATGCAGACGTATTCTGCACCCTGCCGAATTTAATCGTACTATAGGCTTAATTGGCAGGAACTATATTACTGAGTAGGTTTTTCCGCTTTGCAATTGAATAGTCACCATCCGGTGAGAAAGCCTCTTCTATCGCAAAATTGAAACTTAATTTGCTTGTTAGTGCATACAGAAGAGAATCCGGATGTGTTTCTTGGACTGGTGCTATACGTTCAAACACTACCCTCCTATGCAATAAATGAATGGGAATGGGCAAGATGCCATGACGTTAGTGTATCTACGAAAGGAGATAGATTATTTCATTGGAGTAGGTGGTAATCATCAATTTGAATATATGAAAAAAAGAAATCTTTGAATCAACGGAAGTGGTGTTATTCGTGCTGTCGATTTTGTTGATCGAGAGTCATGGTTTACGAGAATCCGTCCCTGGGGTCACTTGCGAACCGAATTGAGGATGCGAAAAGAGTGAGCAAACTATAATTGATTGTGACCAACATGGATCTCTTATCATCTAATAGATTTCTTAATGATTTAATTTTAGTTTATAGATTTGATCAATTAGCAGCTGCGTGTTATTCTTTGAACTGATTTCCAATGCATTAGACCCTACTCCGCCAATTTATATCACTTCGTGATACAATCAGGATTTGTTGATTCTGCCATTGAGAGAAACTCTCATGGATTATTTTCAACAGCCCAATCATCTTGATAATGAAGACGGAAGACTTACACTAATATGTTTTGAGCTAGTCGATTCATTCGAGGAAGCATAAAAGATAAACAACTTATGATGCGGAGCCACTTATTACCATCAAAAGATTATGCACGTCAGTTAATAATATGTACAATTTCGTCAACTCACCTACAACACCGGCCGTTGGTGTGTTATACGTCGCATTTATTATACAAGGCCCGTGGTCTTGTTACTGTACTATTGACCACTGAGCCAGACAGACACATGCATGCTTGCTAGGACTGTTGGATCTGTCTAGTCTCCACGTAAAGCTCTGATCACGGCCGGGCGCCGCATCATGTACTTTGTCCACTTGTACACCTCAGGAAACTCCACTTTCAAGTTTATGCCGATTCGATCAACCACATTATTCCATGGAACAAAAGACAAGTCGGCGACAGTGGCTCTGTCTCCTACAAGCCACACAGGGTAGTCGAAGTATCTGGACGAGCTCAATGGAGTGGTGCCTGCTGAGTATGCAGCAGCATTGTCTCTGTCCAAGTCCATGATTAGAGCCTCTCTCCTTTCTGCCAATGCCATTTCAATCACACCATACACTCTGCGAACCTCGTCAGTGTATCTTTCCACTGCAGATGGAACCGGGCACGAGTGGAAGTAACGGAAATGCAATGCCTGCCCGATCATAGGTGCATGGCCAGATGTCTGGAAGAAGAGCCATGATGAAATCTGCGATTGCTCTATGAGATTGTCCGACCAAAGTGCACACGCACCGTTTTCTTTCAAGCACTTAGAAACCAAATACAAGATGATGGCCCCAGACTCCCAGATGGAAGTGTTATCGTTATTATGGTCGATCAATGCAGGTACTCTGGCGTTGGGATTTATGGACACGAATTCTGGAGCTCTCTGCTCGCCCGAGTTGAAGTCCAAGAAGATGGTGTTGAACGGAGAGTTGAGCTCCAGCAATATTATGGCCACTTTAAAACCGTTGGGCGCCGAGCGATGGGAAAAGAGCGTGTAGCCCTCTGTGGGTTGATTGGCGAAAAAACGGCTGATTCTCAGCTGGGTGGCCTCGTTCGTTGCTTCATTGTGGAGGTGCTGCTGCAACAAATTCAAATTCACAGCGTTCTGCTGCTGATCTTGGATGGAAACAGACTTCAAGCCTGCGCTCAAGTTGGAGATGGTCCCAGTGGACTTGTCGTTTGGAGCCTGGCCAGTATCCATGGCGAATCGAATGAATGTGCTGAACGACGAGGCACGTGCGCTTTAGAAAATGCAGGAAGACAAGTCTGGAAGAAGAAGATTTCCAGAAGAAGTAAGGGAAACAGCAGAGAAATCAGATGGATAGCCGCTAGGGATACCAATGGATGTGAGAGGAAAAGATTAGGAGAAGAAAAAGCTCGCTGAGATTCAAAAAACCTGGACCGAACACCCGAACCTCCGAGAATTGGGGAGAGGTTTGGGGAGTAATCGGGATTGACTGCGAGTCATGGACTCAAATAGTGGAAGAAAAGACCACTGCGAAAGGGAATGATAGAAAAGTAAAAATACGAAAAGAATTTGATACATGAAAAGATGAAAAAATACGGAAAAAAAGGCATAAAAAAATGCACGAAAAAGACGCAGAAATTCATAAGCACTACACTTTAAAATGGCTGTTTTCTCAAGTCTCATTAAATAGTCTCGCAATTCTGTAAGTCTACTACTATTCTCACACAGTTTTTCTTTGTTTAACTGGCGGTCTTATCTCGCCGTACTGTCTGCAGTACCCACAATTTTTCGGAAACATGAAAATTGAATTTCCGACTTGACTTTCAGGTGTACTTTGCAGGGTTTTGAGCATCGAAGATGGCGGTGGAACCTCATGTGGCGGTTCTAGTGTTAGACACCCCTATACCGGGTGTCACTGAATTTTTTGGCGACTTTGGCGACAACTCAATCGCTCTTTTAAAGGAATCTCCTATTCCGGTGAAGAAGTACCAAATCGCCTACGATATAGCCGGGGATGATGTTGGCGAGAGGCAAAAAGACACCGAAAAGTTGTTGAGTGAAATCGCCGAATCGATTAGCTTTGGATGGGTGAAAGCTGTCATTTTGACTGGTTCCAGATCGGACTCTTTTGCTGAAGGCGTTGCCTGGATTGATCTGTTGGACAAGTTTATCAGAAACACGCTTTTTACCAGGCCAAACTTCCCTGTCGTCGGGATTTGCTTTGGCCACCAGATTTTGGCCAAGAATTTGGGGTGTAAGGTGAACCGCAACACTGCTGAGAATGGATGGGAACTTGGAACCACCACCATTGCGTTGAACAAGAGCATCTTGGGTATTGAGAATTCTCCCTTTCGCAGGGCGCTCACCAACGACGAGGGGGGCTTTGTAGATCACATCAACTTGGTGGAATTCCACAGAGACATTGTCTATGGCTTGCCTGTAACGTCTGGATCTACTCATTCGTTTTTGACTAGTACTACTTTCCAGAGTATTGGGAGTACCGCCAAGTGTTCCATTCAAGGCCTTATTACCGAGGAGGGACCCATCAAGATCCTCACATTTCAGGGTCATCCAGAGTTTTCGACTGATGAAGCATTGAAGATACTAGAGATTGACGTGGAAAAGGGCATTATAGACCAGGCTGCATTTGAAAAACTGACCTACAATACAAAGAACTTGACTAATCAGGGAGACATCATAGCGAAAATCATTAATGAGTTCGTTGGTATGTACAGTTAGACATATGTATAAATAATATAGATTATAGAGCATATTGCACCCCTATTTGTCAACAAACTTTTTCCTTGGAGAAACAATGTCAAATCCCAGAAGCTTTCCGCCTTGACCGGTGGTGAAAGCCTCTCTTGAGTTCTCACCACGGTGAAGACGCTTGCTCAACTTATCATTGATCATGTTCATTTTCTGAAGTTTGTCTTTCAAAGTTTTAATTCTATCCTGGGCGACCTTGAGCTCGACATTTTGGGACGACGTCAATTTTGTAATGACTTCCCGTAACTCATCTCTCTGCGCGCGTAAGGAAATGATTTGTGCCAGTTCATATTCGTTTCTGTCTTCACCGTGAGAGTATGAAGAAATAAATCCGCTGTGGTGCTCAGGATTGTGATCCAATGTTTGGGCATTCTCTAACCTTGATCTCAATTCCGAGTTCTCCCGCAAGAGATCGTTGTATTTGTGCAAAAGATCATCATCGCTCCTGGCAGAGTTGGCGTACTCAAGCTCCTCTATTCTATCTTGGAGTTGGTTCACAAGGTCGTTCTTTGCAAGAAGCTGCTTGTAGATTTCATTCTTTTCGTAGTCAAGTTTCAATGCACTTGGTTTTTGACCATGTTCAGATAAAATTGCGTGTTCCTCACTGATAAACCGAAGTTTTCGTTCGTTATTCAACTTCTCCAGTAATTCTGCGATGATTTTACCTTTTTCGGTCATCTCTTCTTCATTCGTCTGGCCACCAGAACTGTGGAAATGCACCTTATCATTTCTCAATTGTGCCTCTAAAGCAAGCTCACGTTTGATAGACATCGCAAGCTCACTTATGACCAATTGCAATTCATTTTGCAAGTCGTTATTACATGACATAATTGCCAACTCTTCCTTGCTGAAGATCAACGGTTTTTTTGTTTCTTTAATGGAACCACTAGAAGGAACCCTCAGCCCGAAAGAAGGATTAGCTGATGTAACATCTTCATAGTCGACATCATCTGAGATATTCTTTTTGGTTCCTGATATTGATAATCTTTTGATAAAGCTTTTAGATTTTGTTGAAATGGATGAGGTTCTTGATTTCCGTTTTTCTTTCTTGTCCGTCTCCAAGATTTCAAGGGGAGGTCCTTTGAACATATTATTTGTGTCCGTTCCTGTGATGAGGTTCCCTGAAGGGAGAAGACCTTGCATCTTCAATTTCGAATTCGATCTGGAGATTGCAGAAGTTCTTTTTTGTAACAATGGAGTAATGTCCACTTTATCAGTGGTTGAAAACAGAGGGCTTCTTGAAATGAGACCCACTCTCGTGTCAGATGTAGCTCTACTTGATTCAGAATGCGAAACAGGTACTTCGGAATCTATGTTGTTAAGATCTTCAATATTACCATTGTTTTCGTCCTTGTCAATTTTATTGACGATCAGTGGTAGTGCTCGTCTCTGTCCCAACTCAAGTTCCTCATAATTGTCGGCAGGCATTCCCACCAGTTTTAATGATTGTTCTAAAGAGGGCGAGTGGTGTTCCGAAGAAGGAGAAAACAGAGCATTAGCGGTACCTGACCGCTTAGGAGTGTCGCTCGTGTACGCTGAACTTTGACTTTCGGTTTCGCTAGAATTCTTGTCATTGTGTGGTTGATCAAACTCATTATTCGGTCTGGAATCTGCTTCCAGGCCGAAGATCGTGCTTAAGGATGACGATGGCGGCCGGAAATTGCTAAATGCAGTGTTGGCGGTTAAACTTTTCAACCGAATTGGTCTCTTCTTGGAATCTAGACTATCCTTCGAAGTATCCTGCTCATTAAGGGTGCCGTAATCCTTGCTGTTCGTGGATTTTGTGGGTGAATACTTCGAAAGTTCCCTGGTCGACGCAGCAAAATTATCTATGGAAGTTTGGGGTGGATGTTTTTGAGGAGAATGGAACTCGGGTGCTCTAGTGAAAACATCATTTTCTTCTGAATCTCTAAGAACATTCAACTTGTCAGTTTGAGCAGCTGGATGCTCATTGATCTCTTCATCATTATCTTCAATTGCCTGTTTCTCAGACAATCTATCACCGGTATTCTGCAAGTGTAAGGCTGGTTCATCTTCGAGCTCAACTTCTTCGGTTGTTCCATTATTCGGCTTGAACAAATCCAAACGGCGTACTCTCATAGAATTAGACTTCTTGACTGTCGATTTCCTGGACGGCTGTGGGCCAGTGCCATCGTCTTCAAATTTGTAAACGTAATCATCCTCCTCCTCCTCCTCTTCATTGAAAGCATCACTGGCCAAAGGTATAGATTGGTATGCATTGTTATCATTCAAATATTCCTTTTCTTCGTCAACTTCCGCGAAGTTCATTAACGAATCATTTGAGTTGTAGTGATTGTTTTGCGGAGGCCTAGGTGCAAGGTAGTCACCGGTTCCTTGGAACCGATTGTGGGAATTCTGCTGGTATAAGTGATATGGTTGTGGAGGTGGACGTCCTGGTATCATCTTGTACGTTGGAGGATTCGCAATTCCTTGAGTAAGAGATTGTGCTCTGGACCCCATTGCAGAATAACCTTGAGGTCCAGCCATCCCCATGCCTCCTAAAGAATTGTTGCGCATGTTTGGAGGAGGGCCCCGAAATTGCAGATTGAGTGGATTTCCACCTCTTAGCGATTGTGCATGAGGAACCCTAGGACCCATGTTCAGATATTGTGGATTTACATGCATCTGGTTCATTTGCATACCTTTCATATTCATCTGGTTTGTTTGCATAGGAGCCATGTTCATTTGATTCATTTGAGGATTACCTGGACCCATTGGCCCGCTCACACGAGGTCCATTCATGGGCATCTGGCCTTGACTCCACAACATGGCGTTAGAATTAAGGGACATAGTTCGTGGCCCATTGGCCATTTGGTTCATCTGTCCGCCTAGTGACATCGTCCTTCCATCTTGCGGACCACCAAATGACATGGAGCGCGGGTCTGGGCCAGACATCAGGTGCATGGGAGACATAGGGTTGCTGCCTGCGAGCGACATGGCACGCGCTCCGTTGGCGTAGTTCAACTTCTTCTGGTGATTCATGTACTTTCTATACTGAATGTTGTTCAAGTTTTTTGGATTTGCTGTAGACCCAGTCCCGCCAACGACAGGGATAATGGGCAAAGTATCAAGAGATTGCATGTAAGAGGTGTTGTAGCGGCCATTTCCACGAATGTGGGTGATGTCCTGAAAGGTCATTTCAGCTGCAACGTCGGAGATATCTGCACCCGTTTCGTCATCGAACACAGCATCACCCTTGCGTCGGAAAAAACGCTGCATTGACCGACTGGATGTCGACGTCATCGACTTGCCCTGAGTTGTTCCAGCGTAGCCGCCAGGAGTGTTGACTGGCGTGAGCAAATCGTGGTTGGAGTAGCCTACCGACCCGGAACTATGTGCGTGCATCGGGTGTTGCGTAGGAAGGCCATAGTCCAGGATTTGCAGTGTTCCCATGGCGTCAAACCCACTGAGTGTGTTGATGTCGCTTTCGCCCGCGAGAATCCGCTGTCTTAGTTTGGCTTTCTCGGACTCCATTGGTAAGCCAGAATAGGGGATGGAGCAAGGATATTTGGAGAGAAGCGCAGGTGTGGGGCAGCGGGTGCAAGCTTTGAGAGTGTGAAAACTGCAGAATTTCTCAGGTAATGATTCTGTAGGGAATGAGTGGGCTCTTTGTAAAAGACGTGGAAGGTTAAATTGAGCTAGGCCAAGAAGACCAGTGCTAGGGTCGTGGTGAGAGTCACGTGCCATCGGCAGTTTCTTTTCTTCTTTTGATATGTGAAGGACTCCGCTGCCCTAAGTGCCGAACTTTTTGTACGTTTTCGAATTAGCTTATGTAGCTATACGATGGGGATTCGCTAGTGGCATTTGGGTTGATTGATCTGAGAAAATGTGAGAAGTGAGGGTTTAGTAAGAAAGGTGAAATGTTCGCACGGCTGTCACTACTTTTGCTACTTTGCGAATGATTGGCGAATCTGGGAACTCGGACATTTGTGCTTTACTTTGCTTAGTGATTTGACTTGCATTCTTCGGATTTTCCCAGTTTTTTTCCTACCCAGAAAGAGACCGCGCATTATCGGCCGGATTCGTCCTATTTTTGCTTCCATTATTGTTTACATTTTGCGGAAGGTATGGACCGTCGCACTTTTGAGGCTTGAATATATTGAAGCTCGCACTGAAACCAAAGATGTATGCATATGGCATTATTTGGTAGCGATAGGTCTGTTGTAAGGCGGAAGCTGTCGTAAGCTTGATGGTGGCTGAAAATTGGACTCTGTAGCTCTAAAAATGCTTCAAGAGATAGCTGTTACGGATATTTGTTCCATTGTTAGCCTTATATTCATTGAAACGTTATAGATGTGAATATTATGGTGCTTTCAAATCTTGATCTCACTGAAAATCTACGAAATGTATAAATTTGGAAAATTTTAATCGCTAGATTTCGAATTCTACACTTTTGCTTTTATGAGCTGTATGCGAGGCTCTCCAGAGCCAATGACGCCCGCCCCAGTTTTTTATTTTCTGATTTGACATTTGTTATAATTAGGCAATTAGATCTTTTCTTCATTCAAGTTCAGAGTCATTACTTCTTTTCCACTATCCTTTCTCTTGAAATTCTCCCAAGTGTAGGTAGGGTATGACTATTTCTTACAGAACAAGAAAATTTGGCCAACAAAAAAGCCTAGCTCTTCCTGTTTTAGTCATCTGATGCTGGATCGAGTTTGATGCATGGAATAAAAGACATCTTTTTAAATATTCCCGCTACCACTTGTGTTCGAAGCTAGAGTATCTGGAGCAGCAACTGTTAAGTTCAATTCATGTTGGCTTTACTTCTATTTGAATGCTTGTACCTTAGAAAGATTTGCCGTCAATCAATAGGGCATTCCATTGACCAATACTGAAAGGCGAGTAAACACAATAAGACCGAAAGTACGAGAACGTATGTAGTATTTTGCACAAGTTGATCTCACGCTTCTATCCATTCCAAATTCTTTTTACCACGTATTATCAGATAGTCTTACAGACTACTCTGTAATTCAAATGAATGCAGTTAGCACATCAAATTGGTAACAATCTCTTATAGGCCTTTCGATATATCATTAAAATAAGTATGCTTCAATATCTGCCACATCGTTCTCATGCCCTTTGACACGTCTCGGTGAAGAAGACGTATCATTTGCGACTCGAATCGTGATAAAAATACAGCTTAGATGGTTTGACAGACAATAAAGTGTTATACGCTGTCACAATATTTTATAATCCAGGAAATATCAAGTTTGAATAATTAGGGCTCAGTTGCTTGTAATAGCGATAAACATGTGATCCACTGAAACTTTCAAAGCTCTTTCCGTGGAATGTGGTGAGCAAATTTGGAGACTGTTGTAAAAAGTTTTCTATTTTTAATTGCCACTTCTAGAACCCAAGCTTTGTCTATCAAAAGTCCAAAACGCCGATAAACATGAGCAATTTGGGGAAGAAAAATCTCCGAATAGTGTAATTTAAAGTTTTCGCTCATAATTACATGCCCAATGGAAGAGAAAGCGACTAACCGAGATGACAGCAATTCGTAATTGAATTGTTTCCTGAAGACGAGTCCTGCGCACTTTCAAAATGTATCAGCACCAGAGTTCTTGCGTCAAACATGGACGTGCGGCATCATTTGTCCTATGAGAAACTTTCTTGGAAACAGTGCTGACATCCTTGTGCATGTAGCAAAGCCCTAATTTAATCTTTTGAAGCTTTCTTGATCTCAGATAATGAAGAATAAAGTACTCATCTCAACTTCACCCATCTCCTAGATTCAATGAAGCCTCGGAGAATCGACGATGGTCAAGATCAACAAATTCCTCTCTTTTTTCTTGCCAAATATGGACTGACAAAGAAAAAAAAGTTTTTTCTACTCCTCTACGAGAATGTAAACAGAAAATGTGATATATGGTCTAGAACCATGCATCTTGACCCTGCAAATTTCAAATATTTCTACCAGCACGTAAATGCCATCAGCGTCGTTATTAGTGTGATGTTTATCAAGACGAAATAGTACCTCTAAATGCTTATTCACAAGCTTACAGCTTTCAAAGGAGAGTAGCAAGGATGCGATAGTATTAGAATTTGCCACATATCCTAGAACCACTAACTAAGGGACTGACAGGTCGATTCAACCGACACGCATACCAGCCTGTAAGGTAAATGCCATGTATCATCATAGCATGTGGCATGACGGTCTCTACTTTGCATTGTGAACCAATTCCTCGACAAAATTGATACCAATATAAGTTGAATAGAATCTGGCATAAATCTTGAAATTTGATGGAAATGTTTGAGCTGTCACATCAAGTTTCTGATTATCTCTTATGTGTTCGGAATTTAAAGCAAATAAAAGTCGTAATATCACTATTGAAGGAGGAACGTCAACATAGTGGAAGTATAAAATACACTTTTTCTCCTAAATAACATTGCTTGCATGATAAATTTTAGGCATACCACATAATTTAAGTTCATGCAATAGATGTTCATTCCCACTCACATGTCCTCATAGATCGTTTATCATGGTATATATTTGAGTCTGCCTGCCCTCGTAAGTAACACTCTTTATTTCTCTCTCACCGCTTAACAAATCATGTGTAGAATCTCCTCTCAAAACATTCTTTCTGGCTCGTTTTGTTGTTGCAAGTGGCTGCACACCTTCCTACGTCAACGATCAAATGCCGCATCGATGCAGTCATATACATCAGTACCTCTCAGACTCTCGTAATCAATGTGGCTTTTAACACAGGAACGCATATTTACCCTGCATAATTTAAGAGTCGCGAGACCGACACTGCATGCAAACATTGCACTAGGCTCTTATTTGCTTTCTATTGGCCGAATATTCCGGCAAAGCGTATACCTGATGAAACATGCATGGCCTTAGTGTCCATGGACTTTTTGAAATACTATCACAAATCCTGGGAATACTTGAGTGTACTATCATGGGCGGTGGTGGAGAAAAAAGTTTTTTGAAAGTATGTCGGAGTGGGATATCAAGCCTGCAACTTTGCCCAGCAAAAAATATGTCAAGGAATTTAAGCTTTTCATAAACAAGATGTCTAAAAAAGTGAGTACTGTTAGTATGGTGTACAATACAGGAGCCATAAATATCTTTGAAAAGCTCTTATTATTCTAAGGTAAAAGCTAGCCAAAAATATTTCTATTTTGCATTTTAAGCAAACCAATTACCTGTGCGAGTCTCAGGCACCAGAAAACTCTTCATTCTCCAACTCAACAATTTCCTAAACCGCAATATTGTTAAATCAAAAATCAAATTCATGTCGGTAAGTAATGTAACTGCTTATGTGAAAATGAAGTCGATGTGAGATGTTGGCAGCAATTTCGGATGGGGTAACCAAAAGATGCAGTAACCAAAAGATGCAGTAAGACGTATAGCCTGCTCCCCATAAGTCACACTCTTGAAAAATGTGACTTTCTTTTTAATCGTTTACTAAACTATTGGTGTCATCTAGCATTCTTTTATTGGCGAGCTCTAATTTGGCATCGGCATGCTCGCTTGAATGCGAAAATATAAGCAAGCGTTGCGAACTCTGGGGTACGCTTAGACGACAGATCGGTTAAATCGCTTTCTATTTTTGAAAGGTCACTGCAAATCTACAGTGCATAAACATCGTTTTATTTCCTATAGTTTCCCAAGGAGACCTGATGCATGTATCAAATCCATCAGAAATACAACAAATAAATTGGAATGCCCCTTCTTGCAGTTCTTTTAGCTTTTGTGCATTCCGCTGGAAATTCCAGTTGTCTGTAAACTCTCCGTAGAGACGAGTATAAATTCTGATTGATTCGCCGGGAGAAGTTCTGTTAGTTCATTAGAAGCATGAACTTATTCCTCCTCTTTCTTGGCTGCTTTGCTTCGAGTGTTTTGAGTAACAGATTATCTTCCTTCAATGCCTGTCCAAACCAACGTTTTTCCTGGCATGCTCAGGTAACTAATTTTCCTGCTGCCTCAATCTCAGTTAGCAATGTCGTTTCTAATGGAGATGGCACATACAACTGTCAAATTGATTTCAAAGCCAATGAAGCGTTACCTTTGTCATCATTGACCGAGTTGAAGATCTTGTCTCTAGGTGATGCTATTTTCCTTTGGTCTTACAACTTGAAAGTTGCGAATATCTCCAACGCCGCAGAATGGTCGAAGATTGTCACAGTAGCACCAAGAACAGTGGGACAATTTAATTACTGTATGCCACATTTTACAATTCAATATGATTGGTGCGGCGCCGGTGTCCTTGACATGACTGATTGCAACAATCATTGGTCTTACCAAAGATCTTATGACTATATCACTGGCTGCAACAATTACGACTCCAGCACTGGGCTTTCTCAAAACGATGCGCCGGACTACTGTTGGATACCTACTTCCTCTTCCACTTTTTCAAGCTCCTCTTCTGTTCTGAGCATTACTTCTAAGCCAGATTCCTCAACGTTGTTAATCGCTTCTTCTTTGACGAGCTCTTCAGCTGCAACGAGCTGTTTTACTTTGTCAAACTCTTTCGCTACTTCCTCTAGTTCTTCCAGTTTGGCAATTTATTCCAGTTCTCCTTCTACTTCCAGTCTGTCTTACCAGTTTAACTTTGCTCCCGAAACTAGTGAGATGTCACAGTCCAGCGAGTCCAGTTCTGCTGCGATCTCTTGGTCTGTGTCCAGCTCCAGTTCTATTATTGAATCCAGCAAGCCGACCGGCACCAAGGGAGTCTCCAGTACCTCTCTAGCTGAGTCGGCATCTACTGATAGCACGAGTTATGTGACTAATCGCAGTTCTGACACTGAGGCGACTTCCACCTCTGCATCACTTTCTCAATTTAGCGCTGACAGTGGATCTTTCCTAACGAAAAATTCTAGATCCGTCAGTGGAGCAAGCTCTAGTACTATAACTAGCTCTTCGATTGTGTCCACCTCTGTTACCGAATCTAGTGGATCTAGCTCAGTCTTTACTATTTCTTATCCTGGCTCTCCTACTGGGACCAACTTTTCTGCCAATTCCAGTTCTGCTACAGACACGAACTCGTCGAGCTCCAAGCCCGGAACTGGGACAACTTCAAGCTTTGCAACTTCATTAAGCCCCGTTACCCAGTCCAAGGCCGGCTCTAAGTCAAATTCGAAAACTGAATCGGATTTGGTTTTCAAGTCTGCATCTTTTGTGGCGTCGAGCTCTGGTGCCCCAATGATCACTAAAACAAGTGCATCTACTACCTTTATTACTATCACATCTTGCATGCACCATGCTTGTCACGAGGGTTTTGTGCCAGCCACTTGGGGACCAGTGATGACTACAGTGGAAAGTGTGGAAACTATTTACTACACTTGGTGTCCGGAAATGACTCCGACTGCTTCCCTTGTGGAAGCAGTAATCACTGATTCGTACACTACGATATACACCACTGCTGAGTGTACTAAAAATGCTTGTAAGATGAGAGAAAAGACTGCAATTGTCTCTTCGGCTTCAAATACTTCAATACCTCAACTGCTGTCATCAAATATGTCTACACCGACCGATACAGAAGTGCAGAAGTCTCGTTTCACAACGAACTACATCTCTGTTGAAGAAAGTGGTTTTTCCCCTGCCACATGCACAGCCGTCGTTTCTTCCACTAATAAAAATGAGCAGTCAATTCAATACAATATTGTTACCGCCTCCACAAAGAGTACTGTTTCCTATCTTGCCACAAACACCATTGCGGTAGCTCCTGATACATCAAGAACAAGTGTTACAATTCATTCCATCTCTACTTATGTTGGCGGAGAATTAATTAGCTCGATCTCCGCCTTCGACGGTGCCACGAAGATGGGTGGCTCTTTACTTGCTTTAGCAGGTCTTGTACTTTTTCATTTGTTGTGAGGTGAGTGAGCTATCCTTAGAAATTTTACTTTTCAACATCAGCAAAACCCTGTTGGTCACTGACTTTCAATTTCTTGACGCAAAAATTAATCTTCGAATACTCTCTATTCGAGAGCTTTGATAATTGCACAATGGTAACTTTTTCATTTCGATAGCTTTTCACTCTCGAATAATTCTTTGGATTCTCATTATTTTTTTTCGTATATAGGCATATTTGCTATCGCTCGAGTTTTTTCATGTTCTTAAAAAATGGTTGTAATAGATTCGCACTCAACAATGTCAAATAAACTAAGGGGCTAACAAAGACCAAGGAAAAGAGGTAATCCCACCACAAATTTGTTGCTTTGACCAATACAGAAAAAAAATTCCTAAGCCACCGCGATATCTAATACAGTGCGAACTTCAGTTTAATTTACGTTATTAGTCTATGCACAAATTAAACCCTAGTAGTGCAAGAATGAAATATTGTATTGATGCAGGAAAGGGGAAGTTTAGCCGTTGGCCGCTAATGCAGCATGCTGCGAGAAAACATAAAAGATGGTAAAAAATAGAAATGGAAGGAACAATCAATAACGTCAACAAAATACCCCGCATCGCGAATTTTTTCCCTTTTATATTTGGATAGATTATTTGTAGATGGAAGGGGATGTGTTAGCAGCGCCAGAAAAAGGTTCCGAGTCGCAGTTTAAAACGCTCTTGATTCCACAGAGTTTTTCTTTTATGGAAAACTTTGTGATTAATGTAAGGTCTATTGTAAAATGCCCCCACTTCTTGCTCAAAATCTCGATGTTATTGTCTAAGTCTACACGTAACCATATGTGACATTAGTGCTTAACTTAATATTGTCTTACCTCCACATCGAAGTCAAAGTCTTGATCTTCCTTTGAGCCGACTTGCATGCCTGTGTTTTACAAGCAGCATAATAAAGCTTATATGATTCAGAACTCACACTTACACTATATGCGAAGATCAGGGTTTAGTGCCACTTTTAAGGCCATGCCCTTGTTGAGTCTCTTTACCGTTAGTATATAAAATACCAACGGCACTGAGGATGCTGCTGAGTGCGGGCAAGATTTGTTTTGAACTTTTAAAGATGACCAAAAGCTTCAATCATGGCCAACTCATTCAAGCAAACCACCCATTCTCAAATTTTCAATACCCTCTTCACTCTGCATGTCTATTGCGTCAGTCCTTTCCCATCAGCTGGAAGCTTTCTTGTTCTGATGGTGAACAATTACACCGACAATCTTGTATCGTTTCTGGAAAAAGGTCACCCATTTGTCCACTGTAGCGTTTTGCTTATCCGTCAAGTCCCCAGTGTACCAGGTGTTTTCCGTACCTTTCTCGTCTTTTTCGGAGTCTTCCGGTTTCAATTGCAACTTACTGAGTGCCAAAAGTCGACTCACGTCCTTTCCAACTAGCTTATGGTACCCCTTTCCCGGCCCGTAATTCTTTTCGTTATTTGAAACGTCGTAGATATATCCACGGATCCCCACATAGAGAAGCGGATGATCAATCCCATTATAGGTGGCCAATTGCAGACGCGTAAAGATGGGAAGCGTCTCAATGTCGACCTGGGAGTTGTAGATTTGATATTCGTTTGCCTCTTCCGTCAATAGTTCGGACATTCGATCACGGGATAATGTTCAATAATGAATATAGGTTGGAGTAGAGTTAGATTTTGAGGCTCACCACATGATTTAAGTTCATGCAGTAGCTGCTAATTCAGTACATATTCTAATATATCGTGTAACCTGAAGGTGAACACTTGAGAGTTAGCAGGTATCCAATAATAACCTTGACTTATCGTTTTTCAATGTCTACTCGTTTGAAATAATGGGTAGGCCTATGCCTTTAACTAAATTTCCCTGAGTGAGATCCTTCGATGAGACCGTTATGATACCCGTAAACCAGAAGCCTTATTTACTGTTTCACCATTTTAATTTACCAATCATAGGAGCTTGCATTGTGGTTTTCTGATGGAGCTTAGTGCATTGGCAATAACAGCTTCAAGTTGCCCGTAACATTCTCATATGATACACTGGCTTCTTAATTCCGATCGTACTCGATCATAAGTACACATACACATCAGTGCCTCTTGTGGAGTAAGCATCAATAAACTGTGGGGGTGTTCAGCTCAGTACACTTTTGACTTAATTCGACAAAATTATGGAGCTATTTAAGTAGTTTTTGATTTCTACCCAATATTTAGCAGGTATTTCTCCTTATCAAATGTCTTTGCTGCTTTATGAGATATTTTGGTGTTTAGCTAGTTCTATTATCGTATCACAGGGCTCTTCACCCACCTAAAGTCACGTGAGTTCTATCGAGGTCTTCATCAGCCTCTACCGGTAAAATTATCACCTATCAAACATGGTATGTCACCTCTAAGTCATATATTCGTCTCAAAACTAACATTCAAGGTGGAAGAAAGCGATAAGTATCCTTTAAAGATACAGAAGTTGTTCGCCCCTCAACTCCCATTTCTATATAAACCTCCACTAGGTTACTCTCCAGAGAAAAGAGCCACCTCCAAAATCACATCTCTATCGCCATGGAAGCAAGCCATAGAGCAATACAAAGAGGAGTTTCTGGGCAAACCTATGGATGAACCCCCTGCGGAGTTGAAAAAACGTCTACATGAACAATCTTTACAACGTCAATTGACAGAATGGGACGACACCGAGGCGTTTTCCCAGAACGAATTCCTTAAAGACCCATACCGCACGGTCTTCGTGGCCAGACTATATTATTCACTCACTGAGTTGGATCTTTCCAAGCATTTCAGCCGTTTTGGTGCCATAGAGTCTCTTCGTGTCGTAAGAGATAAGAATGGCCAGTCTAGGGGATACGGATTTATTGTCTTTGAGCGAGACTCCGATGCTTCCAATTGCATTAGAGAACTAGCGCCTATTGGACTTGCGGTTGAACCAACAAAGGGCAAGAAGCCTAGAAAGATTCTAGTAGATATGGAAAGAGGCCGTCTAATGAGAAACTGGAAGCCAAGAAGATTGGGTGGAGGTTTGGGAGGACGTCACTACACCTCACCCAGTGCGAATCACTCAAGAGATGCCTCAGCTGCCTCTTCCGGAAGACGGTTGAACTTGACTCAAAATCCATATCAGCAGGCAACTGCGCATGAATCCAATCACAACAATAAGCGGCCTTTCAATGACAGACCTGCAGCTCCAAACAAAAGACCTGGACCAGCATACGATTACTATTCAAGTCGGAGTAATCCATCAGCAATTTCTCCAGTAGCGATGTCTTACAGCCCGGTCACCACAGGACCAGCTCGGAATGGTCAAACAGAAAGCTCTACAGTACAGTCTCTCAAGGACAAGTATGCGAAATACCTGTCCACTAGCAATGACAACTCCTCAGGATACAAACCGAGTGGTGAATCGGGAAGATCGATTCGGTCCATACGACAACGGGAATGAGTACTATGGATTGAATATGCATTTATGTACAAGTCGTTAATAAATTATAATGCAATAGCCTTAGGCTTTTCTTTCGTCTTGGTTTCTTGTCGACTTGATCCACTCATTAAGCATTTTAAACATGTCACCCACCATCTCATGAATGTCTGTCTTGTCTCTTCTGAGCCGTACATCAATGTCGCCAATGAGACCCTTCAATTTCTCTAGAGTAGCGTTCATATCACCTATGATACCTGCGTCGCATCCTTTAGCTTCCAGAGCAAGGATTTTTTTCTTGAGATTTTTTTCAATAAACTGACACTGTTTGTAGATATAAGGGCTCATTGTTACGTCATTGATAGGAAATGACTCGATGTTCTCAAGACAAGCATCGAAATCGTTTTTCGCGATATTGGTTCTCAAGCTCAAGTTGAGTTTGATCATTTGTCTGTTATCGTTGATTTCTGCGTCATTCATGGATTGTAGAAGCTTGGATGCTAGGTCGAATGAATTGTCGTTGAATAATCTTCTAGCCAAGAGTAGTCTGTCACTTGTGTTGAACTTACTCTCATTCGATTTAACAAAACGATTAAGTTGGTCTTTTTTGGGAGAAGAAAGGAGGAAGTCGAATATCTCCAACCTGGTGGTGAATCTGTCCATCCTCATTTCTCTAAGACAGCTGAAAATATATGCTCTGTATGAAGCATTCAGTTTTCTTAAAGTGCTTTCGACAATATGGTAGTCAGGTTTGATTCCTTTTGTCATCACTTCGCGTATACCTTCGTCCACCCTGAATTGTATCTGCTCCTTTGTCTGAGCTTTCTTTGAAAATCTGTTAGGAAGGTATGGGAGCGGACTCCATTGCTGTGCTTGGTATTTTTTGTGGTTATTGAAATATTGTCGCTGGACAGCGACAGGCGTGATGTTGGAATTAAGCTTGGAGACTTTGCAGGTCTCCAGAAGCACATCCTTAGTATGCGAAGGTAATTCGGACTTTTCAAGCCACTTATTGAACTCTTCAGCGAAGAATTCTCCTTCATATGGGTAAGTCCTGATAAATGCATCAAACAAGCTCTTCACATATATTATCTCAAATTTGTTTGCTTTGGTAACAAACTTTTGCATGAATTTGAGAAGTAGGTAAAATTTGTGCTCAGAAACGTAGTGCTGAACAATCACGTTATACGAAAATTTGGTAAATGGTAAGTCATCTTTCTTCATTTCTCTTAACAAAAGTTGAATCACACTCATAGAAGAGTATTTAGAAAAGAACATAAGGTACGATTCATAAAATGCTTTCAAGGCATACTTCGAATGGCCAATGGAATTGCGTATCTTCAATATGTTTTCAATATCATCTTTGGTGATGTTTTTCTTATGAGATGTATCCCTCTTTGCAATTTGCTCCTGATTTTTTACCATCGACACGAGGAAATTAGAATTGTATCCAAGCTTTTCTGTGACGGATTCCATAGATGCAATTTCCGTGGGAGTTCCGTATCTATAGTACTGCTTGAGAAGCATGGCAACAGTTTTGGGATAGGGACTCTCGCAGTTGGAAGAATTAGACCAAAAGTCTAGCAAGTCGATGATGTTCGTAAAAATTGCACCGACTTTGACAAAACTGACTATGGTAGAAGAAAGCAAAGTCTCACTTAAAGGTTTTCCAATATCGATGATGCTTTTGATGAGGATCTTTGCAAACTCCACATCGTAGTTGTAGACAAATGCGTTGACTACATAGCTCAAAGTCTTGGAGTCGTAGGAGGAGTTCTTGAGGTACGTGTAAAGTAAATGCTGGAGAGAAGCAAGATCATCCATATGGTAGCAGAGCCAAATGTAATTTTCCACAAACTTCTTGTCGCCAAGTGAGAAAGGCTCGTAAAGTTTGCACACATCATACAAGGTCTCGATGTGTGAATATACTCTTCCATAGATGGATGTGTATCGTAGGTCATTTTTGCCGTGGAACATGGGAACTTCTACCACAGATTGATGTAAATATTCGTCAGAGGTATCCACTGGCAATTCTTCTTGCACGCTGGAGACCACGCCGTTAATAATTTCCGTAGAAATTGTGATTCCTTGCTCCCGATAGGCCTTCAATCTCAAATACATTTGCGAGTATTCGCCGGCACGAAACAACTTTACAATCTCGATCTCGGCCGGATGAACTTCGCTTTCAAGCAAATCTTGCTCTCTCTGTTCTTCAACATCAGCCATAGAAGCAGCGTTTGCTCTGGTGTACGGCAGATATTTTGCACTAGGATGTAGTTTGGCCAACTGTGTAGACTTGGAATCACTCAGTTGAGCTGTATGTGCCTTTTTTGAGTCTGCCATCTGCGTGACAAACTTAGTCCCAATGTCTCTGGATGTCTCTTTGAGCCAGTAAGTGCATGAAGCATTTTGAAGCTGGATATTGGTGCAAAATGGGTGTCTGGAGGCCCTGAATGAAGGTCGCTGGCCAGAAGGTCTATAATGCTTGAGATTCCATACCAAGTTATGGTACGTTCGGACCAACGGGAACTCACGCGCCATGACGGTATAATTAATAAGTTATGACCTGAAAGTTGACCGCTTGTAGAGTAGAGTATGAAGCGAGTGTGCATAAAACGGGAAAAATTTATGGTATGATTATGCGTCTCACTGTTGGGTTCGAATGGTATTGTTGTGGCAATAATGGAATCAGACGAGAGGAATAATTTAATACTTGAGTCCATAATTGTCGACTAGAAAAAAAGCAAAGTCGAAATGATAAAAAAGGAAAAGAAATAACAGAAAAGTAGAAAATGAGATTCAACGCTGGAGTCACTATTCTCATATAATAACAAGTGTCTCAGTAGAGTGTTTCAGGAGGAGATTCCTTTGCACTTGAATATTTTAGAAATTTTAGAGCCAAGCTTATTTTATGAGGCACAACATGTTAACTATCTGACGTCTTAGATTTTGTCAACTTCAATCTAATTGGCAGTGTGCGGAACCTCTTCAAGAGGTGACCATTTCACTTATGTTAGTTGTAGACACCCAGAGCTAAATTCAACAACAAATTAAGACTTTGCTTTGAGCTGAGGACTTGTAACTCGTGGAATCTGTGGAATAACTTACACATCCAAACTGAACATGTTCGTACATACGCACACCGACCAGTGCTGACTGGTGCCAGCTTATTTGACAATCCCAAACAAAAAATAATACGAAAAGTCAGCCAATCAAACTGGAGTAGTAATACTCTTTCTCTATTCATAAAATTTCCTCCTCTCACCTGCCCATCTCCAGTTCCTATTACTAGATCGCAAAACATGGGGAATCGTCTCCACTTAAGTGCAGAACACACCTCGGTTCGAGTAACATTTCACTCAAGTTCAACACTCCGTGGCATTTCTTTTCAGATCAACCAAGATGTCTACTTACAGAGAGTTAATGGAGAGAAATGGAAAAATAGGGACATCTGATTCTTTGTTAAATCCAACACCACTGGATCTAGACTACTTGATTCACACATTGAGAAACCCAACCCCACACACAACTGTCCAGAATGTTTTAGGATACATCTACCACTACATTCCGTATGTGAAGGTGGAGCACAACCTAAGAGTGATTTTCTCGAGTTTCTTGAACAGTCCGGTATGTTTCGGTACTAATGTGCCCAGCTACGAAGACAATTACCTTGTCGTTGAGGTGTTCAAATTGATCACCGACAAGAAGTTGAAAGTGTCGCAACCAACACTTTCAATCAAGACATACTATGATGTTCTCTTAAAGGAACTCAAGAGCTTTGTGTTATTCGATCCTTTGCGCAACAGCTGGAAGGTGATGCCTATTCTCAGTGGACTCTGGCTCTCAAATGGACTCAGAGACCAATTATACACAGATAATAACATTTTCAAGTACAAGTGGTTTTTTCACGACTGGGACCAGCAGTCGGACCTTCTTTTCAAGAAATGCTTGCAGAATTCTCTATTCGGAGCTGCACACCCAGAAGTTGTCAACCTTTGCCTCCTTAGTTTTGCATTGAAGTACAATAAAGGAGAGAACCTTAGCGATTATCTTGGCAAAATTCAGCGAACGTCGATCATTTCAAGACTTACTGAATTAGTATTTGGATTTGGTGGCTCTGGGGCATGCAAGTACACGTTGTTTGCCCAAACAAATCCCAACGATCCAAACTGGGATCAATATATCAAGAAGAACATCTTGCAGAAGCCAGTTGTTAAGCACTTGAATAGACTAGCGGTTTTGCTCAAATCACTTCTCACAGACTTACCATATAATGATGAAAATTTCCAGTTTCTTATGAACTTGGTTTCATCAATGTTGGATTTCAACCGAGACATCAACCACTTCACTGCAAGCCATCCTTTGCTCAACGTTGGATCGGAGAGCTTCAAGGATGAAGATTCTTATCAGGCTCAGTATTTACTATTGATGAAAGGATATTTGTTTTTTGAAGTTATTGTTTTTCAGGGCATACTTTCCAGATTTGTTTCTTCTAAGAACGTAAGTTTGGTACACCTGCTCATCCGCTCTCGAAAATATATTAGTCACATAGAGTACGAATATTGCGAGATTTCTCAAGCCATCTTGCATTCGCTCTACTACTTAAATTTCATCCTTATGACTATTGGTCAGGGTGGCTTTGATGCATTTAATTTTGTCTACTATGTCTGTCTTGAAGTTTGCCTTCAGAACAATCGAGGGGTGGTTTTTGAGAATTTTACACAATTCTTAATTGGTAATTACAAAGAAGTAAACTTACATCATGATGCTTTGAACCGAAATTATGTTGTACGGTGCAAAGTGCTCTTTGTGTTGGGACTTTGGGAAAATTACTTGCAGACTTTTAAAGAAAAAGACGCTCGATTTGTTGATTTTTTGTACGACACAACAATTGATTTGGCTCGAGACCCTTACATCGAGGATCATGCATTAGTTGAGGCTGCACATTCAGTGTTGTTGGTCTATTTCACCAACAAGGACAATACGACCCTTGGTTTGGGCCAGGTATTGCATTACTTTGAAATTTTGGCCAACCAGTTCCCGGATATTCTTTCCGCAAACCAGCTCAGCGTTGCGGTGGAAACGCTAGGCAAGAAGATTTTGTCTGCACCTATAATCTATGGAAATGACAGTTTTTATCGAGCATCAACCAATGAGTTCCTCGAATGTGTATTCTTTAAATGTCAGAACACAATGCCAGGAAATCGCATCGAGAAAGCATCAGAAACGTTTTTTTCTTCAGCACAGCCAATCCAGGAGATTGAAGCAGCATCTACAATGTCGCAATTAAACAATAACGATCCAGAACAGACGAACATCGTGAAAGTTAATAAAGCAAAGAAGCCAAAGGACCTTCCTGACATGAAGCTACACCCAAGTTCGAACAAAAATGCCCAGCAACATTTTACAAAGAGGGAAATCCCTGCCACTTCAAGAGAGGCCATTATTGTTGCTTTCCTCAATACCATACCTTATCTCCCGTTGAACATTTTCGTCCATTGGCTAGACAAGATTTGGTCACTCATATTGTCCAGTAACCAGGACGAACGCGCATATTTAACTGATAAACTCTGGTACGTTTTGAGCAAGAATCTCGACCTCAACCGATGTGAGATTGCATATTCTTGGTGGTATGAGACAAAACGAGCTGTAGAGGAAAATTTTGGACATGCAAATAACAGTGCCAAACTCTAGAGAGTAAGCAAAATTGTCAAGTTCTTCTGAGCTGGTCTCTCGAATAATATATCTTCAACATTCGTGCATGTAAGCCCCACCATATATTTTCTCCATAGTGCGATGAGATGACCTTAACTAGTAATAATGGCCAGGAAAAAGTCTGCTTCTAAAAAGGCAAGAGAAGAGGCAGCCGCTAAGCTGCGGAATCTAAACGAAAAAGCTCAGGATCGAGAAGAGTCAAAGGCCTCAAATGAGTCTTCTGTCGCCGATGATGTCCAGGTAGAAAGCGAGGATGAGTCTTCAGAAGAAGAAGATGAATATGGAGAATTGTTGACGGAAAATGTTGAGCTGCTGATAAAGAAAGTCTTAGAAACTCTAAAGTCTGACCCTAAGAAGCTATTGGATCCTGAGGCCAAGTTCTTCCAGGAAGGCGAGACTCACTCTGGAGATAAGACATCCAGACATAAGCCCATCTACTTGAAGGATTATCACAGAATGCAATTGTTGTCAGGAGATTACAAGAACTTGGAAGACGAAGGTTCTAATGAATATGGTACCGTTGATGGAGAAAAGCCTTATGTCGTGGCCGAGAGAGAAGAGAGAAACAAGTTGATTGACGATATCAAGAATGCATTCAATGGAGATGAAGACGATCTTGAGGAGAGCGACGATGGATTCTTGAAAAAGAAGGAATACACCAGCATTTCCGATGGTGAAAAGCTGGTCCAGTTGCCAGATCCTTCCAAGAGTGCAGAAGAGTTCTTGACTGCTTTCCTTGACAACCAGGCCTGGATCCCAAAGAAGAATGACAAAGTCATTGACTTGGACCAGATTGATAACGAAGACGAACAGGATTTCGATGATGCCGTCGAGGACTTTGAAAGAGCATACAACTTCAGATACGAGGATCCAAACTCTGCCGAAATCGTTTCTTACGCCAGAACCCAAGCTACCTTGAGAAGAGGCAAGACCAACTCGAGAAAGCGTGCAAGAGATAAGAAGAATGCTTTGAAAGAGCAGGAAAAGCACGAGACAGAACAGATGTTGCAAAAGAAGAAGACGGCGAAGATGAACAAAGTCATCGACCGTCTTGCCAAGATCAAGGAAGCTGTAGGCGATGAAGTCAGCGATGAAACTATCGAGAGAGTTTTCGGTGACTCTTTGCTCAATGAGGACTTTGACGATGCAGACTGGGACGAAAAAATGGCTGAAATCTTCAACGAGCAATATTATGATGCCGAATTGACAAAGCCAGAGTGGGATGACGATGATGAGATTATGGCCGAGTATCACGATAGTAAGGGTGGGGATGACGATGATGGAACGAATGGAGATGATGCCCAAGATGCAGAACTAGAGGAAACTGAAGGGCTCGAAGAACCGCCAAACAAGAAGTCTAAGAAAGAAAAGTTGAAGGAGAAGAAGTTAGCTAAAAAGGAGAAGCAATCTTTGAAGGAAAAGGCAGAGAAGATTGTGGAAGCTAACAAGTTGAAACTCTTGGACGAAGTTGAGGAGGAGAGGGGAAGAAACAAGGCGAATGACCCTAACAAGTTCAGATACCGTGAAGTGTCACCAGAAAGTTTTGGATTATCTACCAGGGAAATTTTCTTGGCCGACGACCTGGAATTGAACAAGTTCATCAGCATTAAGAAGTTTGCTCCATACAGATCTAAGGACCAGGCCATCAAGGACAAGAGAAAGTTCACGAAGAAAAAGCATTTACAACAGTGGAGAAGAGAAGTGTTCAAGGACAAGGAAGGTCCAAAGAGACAGCTGGAGGAGAAAGACGATGAGATCTGGATTCCAATGGAAGATGATGACCAGAAGCGTTCGAAGAAATAACCAGGTTCAAACGATTGTGCATTGAGGTATATAATAAAAATACAAAAATTAAGATGATTTAAAAATCAGTCGTACCTGTTTGGAAAACTAATGACTGATTTCGCAGCTTCTTTTGACTTGTTTTTCAAGCTGAAACTCTTGATGGATTTCTTTGCGTTATCATTTTCCACGCTGCGGCGCTCAATACGTCTCAACCAGAGTTTGACACTAGTAAGCAAAGCAATAACAACAATAACCATAAAGCAAACAATACCGATAAACCAACCGTAATTGCTACCGTCTTGACCCGGAATCTTGACGTTCATTCCGAACAAACCCGTAATCACGTTCAATGGTAATAATAATGTACCGATCAATGTTACATTACCTAAAATCTCAGTGACAGTCAAGTTGGCGTTGAAGGACTCAACTTGCAACTGTGCCAAGTAGTTAGCATGGGATCTACTGAAAATCTTCTCGTAGGCAGACAAGTTTTGAAACATAGTCACCACGTGATCCTGAATATCTCCCAAGTACAATGCAATGTCAGCACGAGGCTGCACTCTCCCGCCAGATGAATGGAACTGACCTCCTGTCATAAGTCCTGGCGGGGCACCTGGCCCAGGACCAAAGCTAATACCTTGATTGGATGGTGGTGCAGAAGCATTGCCAACAAAAGTGGAACCTAATGCCGATAGATTCACCCGAGAAGCACCTGTTGGACCTTGCTGATAAGCTTCATCTTGACATCTCTTAGCAAACATCTTGATAACGTCTGCCTTATTCGAAAGAAGCCTCATCAATGTCATAACTTTCCGTCTAGATTCTCCTATTTTACGCAACATTGAACTGAAATTAATCTGATGAGCAACCAAAACAGAGTCCTCTATGGCATCAGCCTCGTACTCGATTGCAGTAATTACAGGAGCGAAACCATCAGTAATATCATCAATCATTGCATAACAAAGCCAGTCTGCGCTTACATCCACGTAATCCCTCAACTGTCTCACTCTTCTTCTGACATTAGCAGGGTGCAGAATGGGTGAAAAATGGAAGGTCAAGATACCTTCTCTGAAAACCACAATGTAGACATTGATAGGCTCCAAGTAGTCTTCAGATTCCATGTCAGGCTCAAACGTGTGGAAACAAACAAAGTAATAGTTTCTGAACAATTCAACTTTTTCTCTTGTTTCTTGCATTCTGATATCTTCGGCAGTCAAAGGGTGGATTCCGAATGCCTTGGCCAAGGTCTTCATTTCTGAATCTGTTGGACAGGTGCAGTCCAACCACCAAGTTCCATCTCCATTTTTGAAGAGCTCCCGTGTGCTTTGACCTGGAACAAGCAAAGATGCAAGATCTGGTGCATGAACTGTCTCCTCATTATCAGAGTGGAAAAACGAGAATCTGTCGGGCAAGATCAAGTCACCGTCACTGATTCGAGTACCACCAAACTTGACGTTTTCAGAAGAGTCTCCATCAGTGACGATGTTCCTCTTCTCATATACGTAGTCGTCCTCAGAAGAGTCCGAAGGTAATCTCTCTCTTTGCTGACCGTCATATGCGTCAGGCTCAGCGGCACTCCTTCTAGAGAACGCCTTCATCAAGATGTTCTTGGGAGTGTATTTCATGGCGTTCTTACTTGGGCTGATATTGTCCGTTTGAATTGACATACCAGTAGTTTTCACCCTGGCGATGTTCTTCTGGGCCATGGCTTCAGTCTGCTGTCTCATCAACAACTCATTGTCTCTCTCTTCATTGATGAAATCATCGATCTCGTCGAAGTCAATACCGTTAATCCGGACGTGCTCCCGCAACATGGGGAAACACACATCCTCCTCGGTCTCTTGAGAAGATCTGGACGCATGTGAGTCGGCCTCCAGATCCACCGAAGATCTAGATAATCTTCTCTCGCGCTTGTAGAGTCCTGCTGCGCTGTCTGACACAGAGCTGTCGTTTGTTCTAATCTTATGCATCGCAGACATCTCATTTCTAGCTCTAGCTCTTCTCGTGTTCATGAGAATTCCCGGGTTGGCCTCATCTCCAGCAGCCTCCGAGACAGAAATGGACCTCGACCGCGAGTTGCGGCGGTACCGAGGCGCCTCAGAGTTCGATCTTGCCTTGTAGATCGGGGTTTTGGCCTGGGGCTGCACTGGCAGAATGTGGGTGTTATCCTGAAGTGGAGCAGCCTCCTCGGGCGGAGGTAAGGTTTCGGGCTGGTTTCTGTGGTCGTTCAATTGCTCGTCCATCCTAGTGGTGGAAGACACCGGGATGTTTGACGTGGAGGAGTAGCTGTCGGAGTCAGACATTTTTGGCTCAAGTTTTAATTTCTCTTTTTTTATTTATTTTCAGTTGGGACGTAACGCTGACTTAATCTAATCAGACGACGGGACTTCGGTATTTATGCACGCAAGCAAGTGATCATAGCTGGTAAAATTAGACCGCAGTTGGCTTACATGTAGAGGAAGAAGGTAGGATTAAAAAGAGAAAAAATCGAAAAGGGCCGACTCGTCAGGCAGTGCTGCGATGGGAATCTCCCTGTACAGGAGGGTGCAACGTGCCAATCCCCAGCCACTCTTGGTAAGCGTGCCAATTTGCAGTGGAAGTGTCTGGAGAAGAAAACGTGGATCTTAAGGAACATACGCTTATCTGTCACGTCACTTTTTTTTGAATTTTACGCTGATATTCAGGTGTTTACAATAGCTGGACGGACAATGCACTGTTCGTTTTGGATGCGAGAAGCCACTAAAAAATAGTTTGCGCAGAATACAGTTTGCTTAGACATCTTGGCAAGCCAAGGGCCAATCGCCAAGAACGGAAGATAAGACGAGATATTCAAAGAAACAGAGAAAATTTAGAAAAAGCAGTAACCTCGGCTGAAACGAGAATGAAAGTTTTGTCTATACTCCTATTTTCATAATTGACTCCCTACTTGAGGCGGGCTGTACCGTGCGGCTGCAACATTATCCGTATAATTTCGTTACTCTATAAATCGCTAGATCCAGTCTACTGGATTCTGCAACACTTTAATGAGCTTCTCCTCATCGCTTCCTGGCTCTGGGTGGTGGTCGTACTCCCAGCTGGCGGTAGCTGGAAGCGACATCAATATACTCTCCACTCTGGAGCCTGGCGTCAGCAAACCAAACTTGGTACCTCTGTCCAACACCAAGTTGAACTCGACGTAACGACCTCTTCTGATCTGCTGCCAATGCTTCTGCTCTGGAGTGAACTCCTGGTTCATGTGCCTGGCCACAAGTGGAACGTAGGCTGGCAAAAAGGCATCGAAGCATGACTCGACAATGTACAAAATCTCGTCGGGCGACTTGGAATCGAAGTCGTCAAAGAAGATTCCTCCCACACCTCTGGTCTCGTTACGGTGGTTGATGTAGAAGTATTTGTCACACCACTTCTTCCACGCTGGATATAACGAGGTATCGTACTTGTCCAATGCGTCCTTGTGCTGCTGGTGAAAGTGACGTGCGTCTTCCTCGTATAAGTACGCAGGCGTCAAATCTGAACCTCCGCCAAACCACCATGCGGTCACCTCGTCAGAATCTGGGTCAGTAGTCTCGAAGTACCGGTAGTTCAAGTGAGTGGTAGGGGCGTGGGGGTTACGTGGGTGAATCACCATCGACAATCCACACGCAAAGAATTTCACTGACCCGTCCACCTCGCTTCCTTTCAAGTTTTTGTGATCGGCTCTCATTCTCTGCACAGCCTGAGGAGGCAACGATCCATGAACAACAGAAATATTCACTCCTCCCTTTTCAAACGTGGTACCGTTCAGCAACACCATCGACTCTCCACCGCCTCCATCTTCACCTCTGACCCAGGAATCGGTGCGAAAACCAGTAGGATCCAATTCTGTAAGGCCATCGGTGATCTCTTTCTGCTTCAATCTTATCAATGCCTCCATCCGCTCGCGGATAGGAAGGGACTTGTCGTGAATGATGCTCATTTTGCGTTTGTGGAGGTTAGTGGAAGTTGGAAAATACTCATAGTTATATACTTTTCCCACCTGCACCTGCGCCGTTTGGCCAGAATTTTGACAGTGGTATGATTATGACCATTCGATATTTTTGGGCCGGGCTGCCGCAGCTGACTTATTCCAGTTGTCTTACAGGATACGATTATACGATCTAATTTGCAATTAAACGAGTCTAACGAGGTGAACCTTTCGTGCAATCATGCACACATGAGGTTTATGCGTTTGGGGGTCTTTCACGCCCTCACTGTCCCGTATTAAGTATGTGCCAAAAAATCGCACTTCTGCATTGCACCACTTCTCAAAACCTCTCAATCGTACATGCATGGCCATGCGCTTCGTGGAACATTGTTTCTTGACATACTCCAAGTCTACAGAGTAGAGAAATGGACTTATTTGTTTCGGATTTATAACGTCTATCTTCATTTTACTGCATCTGAAATATAACATCGGGCTCTCTAGTGTTGCTCATGACGTAAAGAGCATTCTGCCAGTCCAGACCATCTGCTCTCTCTATTGCCTCCTCCTCTGTGCTTGCAATTCCGCTATCCAAATGCCGTTTGATTATTCTCTTTCTAACTAATTCTGCAGGTGTGTTCACGAGCCATAATTCGTCTGTGAGTCCATCTATGCGACACCAAGGGTCATCCTTGAGACCCACGTAATTTCCTTCAACAAAAATGACCTGTACTTTTGGATCGATCTCGATTTCATCTTCGACTGGATCCTTGATGCTATGGTCAAACAGAGGCACCAAAACCTTCTGGCCAGTATGTAGTTGCCCAACGACCTCAAGAAAACGGCTAACATCGAAAGTGAATGGGGCACCTCTTCTTCTGAATGCTTCCGCAGGGTCCTCAAATTTGGCTAGCTGTTCACGATAGTAGTGGTATCCATCTTGTGGAAGCAGCTTCGCAGAAACTGAGTGATCTTCTAGAGCCTCTATAAGCTTTGCAACTAAAGTTGACTTGCCTGCACCAGGGATTCCTGCAATTGCAATGACCACTCGAGATTGGTTACTTAGTCTGTTTTCTATCCTTTCAACGAGCTCGTCGATACTGCTGGTATGGACTGTCATTGTTTCCCGAGTCAATGGAGGTGGACAAAACTTTCTGGGGTCCACTATATGTATGGCTTCACTGCACTGTGCACTCAGGACATACCTTACGCAGTTTATGCCAGTGATTTGAACAGTGTGTGGGTGAGTTGTCCAAGTGAGGAGGAGGTTTATGAGAAAGCAAATTTATTAGGAATTGCAAATTTTAATGACTCCAAGTTGAAATTTTTTCTTGACGAACTTGTCAAGATATATGGGTCGGAGTCTCCCCCACTTCTGATCTCGAAAGAGTCAGACGTACTATTCACAATCGAAGCTGAGGTGAGTGACAACATAAAGTGGAATTTTCAACTTAAACTTGCTGACTCTTCGGTTACAGCAGAATTCTTCAAGAATACATGTATTTCTGGCTTTGCCAACCATAGCTTTCTCGTCTACAAGATATCGCAGCTTGAAAATTTAATCAAAGCTCGCGACAAGTACACATTGTATTTGGAAGAGAACTATAAAACGGTCAATGGCACTGAGTTGATGCAAAAGTATAAGCGACAGCACCTCGACGATGCTCTCCTTTTGATGAAATACGACAGAGACAACACCAATAAGCGCATTCGAAATCTGTACCGCAGACTACTCAGCAAGCATCTCCAAAAGGGTGAGAATCTGATTTGGGATAAAGTTGCTATTTCTTTGAAGGACATATCAACGTGGCAAGCAAATACTCCAATTGAGTCGCAAGAGCTCCTCGATTTCAAAGATAGCGTAGAATCACAGAGTGCGTCTCAAGACACCACGACAAATTTTGGGAACATACCAAAACTTGAATCTCAATCGCAGAACAGAGTGAAAGCAAAATCCAGTACATCTCCGAAAAGAAAACGTATCGGTATGGTTGGTCGCCGCTAGCATGAATCTGCCAAGTCCTCCCATCTTTGAACCAACGTATAGAGTGCTGCATTTTGAGACTTGTTCATCTCTTTTTGGTAAAGGGTATGCAAAATTTGGGACCAGTAATCGATAAACTCAGTCAATGACAGCTTGCTGCGAGGAGCCTCTACCATTTTTGGAATTTTGAATCTCCCTTGCTCCTCAAAAGGTTTTTTGTTGTGAAAGTACAGCGAAAAGACCGGAATCCAAAATCTGATCATAACTTGATTGGCATCCATTAACGTGCGGGTAGAGTTTCTATCGTAATTTCTGATAAGATCAAGGTCTTCGCCATAATTTGATTCCATGCAATGGTTGACAATCGAGAGAACAAGTTTCTGTATCTCTGAGTATATGGTCAGGTAAACATCTTGAGATTCAGAAATATGTTGTTTAATAGGCACCTCGACTTCTCTAGTGATGTATGTATCTGTTTTGATGCTTCCGAATCTATGGATATTTTCCATTTGTATAGTTTCTGCTATTAGCTGTGCGCTCATCTTGGAACGATAGCTCACCGTCAAGATATCATTCAGTAGAGCCTTCATGCAAAGATTTTTGTCGTTCGACATAAGTACTTGTAAAGTATTGGTGTGATTTTTCTGTAAGTATAAACAGCAGTCGAGAATTGCGTCATCCTTGATTGCTAGTTTATTCAAACGTTCTTCATTTTTCTGTCCCACTACGGTAGAAACTCGACTGGCCAAGCAAGAGTACACCCAGTCGTTGGCCCAGCGGGCCAAATGACCGACCGATTTGCCTGAAAGTAGCTCATTGTTCTCACTATACTGCTTTTCTATCTTGTTAGACCCTTTAAGTCCATCCAACTCGTGCATCACCGCAATGGGAATCACGAGTTGCAAACCATAAGCTTGTCCGATATCCTTGAGTTCATCGAGAATTTTTAAGTGCGATAGTATAAAGTTTGTGTCTATAACTAGGAAAGATAGGTTCCCATCAAGTTTGACAGTTTCGGTCTTGTTATATAAACGATCCAATTCCATAGAGTCGTCATACATAAACTCGCCAGTATCTCTCGAATTGGCCACATAGTCTGTAATAATATCCACTTCATCGAAGCTGTCCATCGGCACCATTTCAATGTCGCCTTTTATGCCACTGTGGTATCTATCTGGATACATCACAGCCTTGTTCACACGATCTTCAATGAGCTTAATGGTATAATTGGTGGAACTTCGCCTTCCCTGGCCCAGAACAATGACTTTCCGTTCTTGCTCATCACTTATCCCTCCAGGAGCATATTTAGAGGGTAGAGCCATTTTTGATACCCAAAGTGGGCAAAACTTATGTGGTGATTTAGTTACTGGTTTCTCTGTACTGCTTTTGTATGTTGTGCACGTGATTTGAGTATAAGTAATTGGTTATTTCCAACAATTTTTTAATGTAATGGGCCTTCGTAGTTTTGCAAATATTGTCCTTCTAGCTTTGTAATTGTATTTTGTTGGTGAGCATTGATCGCGGTTCAGCCTACTACTTCTTGTTTAGGTGATGCGTCTTGGATATCAGTTAATATGTTTGGCACTTTCCTGCAACGGTCTGGATTCTTGACATCAAAAATTTGTCCAAGTCATGCAACAAAGAGTTTTTCGACGATATTTCGAGTAGAGCCAATAGTTTCGGACTTTTCGCAATCAGTATCTGGGCATTTGAAAAGCCATTCTACACATATTTCAATTTCGAATGCAAAATATATAATGTTTGTAATGCTGTAAGAGGCCAGATGCCTCCAATATATAGCCGGTATATAATGGACAGTGACTGGTCTAAATAATTTCCAAAAAGAACTCGAAGATGCTAACAAGTAAACTGAGGAAGATAATTATGATAATCATCATAGAGATTCTTGTGGTGCTCGACTCGTTGATGCTATCACTGATGATGTTTGTAAACTCCAAAAAGACTTTACATCTATCATTAAGAACCTGTACTCGTTGCTCAATCTCAAGATAATCTCTCACAGCACTGTAGAGGGGCTGCAAGGCGGGCTCCATAGACCAGAAAAATTCTGGTGTGTCGAGAATTGAGCTGGACAAATTGACATCGACTCTTAATTTGAAAAGCTTACCAGACTTTTTCATCAACTGCTGTCTTTTTAAACCTATGCGGCCAGTCAAAGCAAGCTTTTTTGGAAGTTTCGAAATCAGCTGCAAGGTGTAAACCATACGGCTTTCAAATAAGCAAAGCTTTGTCAGCTGGGCAATTGCATGAGACATGGCTAGTTTGATTAGATGATCTCCACTTCGCAAGGTGATCATGTCGTTGTAAATTCTCGGACGTTGGATCTGAGAATCGTATTCAAAATGGAATTCCTCCGTCTCGATATCTTGCTCGCTAATAGGATGAATAAGAAGTGGTTCTGGAATTTCTGATGCAAAAGCCAAATCAGCAAGGATATTTTTCTCATGTGTCTCGGATAAGTTCCAAAACACTACAATTCCGTATTGGAGAACAAACATTTCAGCGTGATGCTTACTAAGCTCTGCCTGTTCATCTGTGACTTGTTTATGATCTCTATGATGTGATTGTTTCATTTCTGATCCTTCTGTGTTTGAATTTGGGATTTCAGGCTGCTGGCCCTCTGAGATGGACCCATTGCCATTACTTCCGCTGTCGCTGTCGGATTCGTCCATAGGAGGAGCAAAAAATTGGGGTTCAGAAGGATCAAAAGGGCCACTATTTTCACCAGAACCCTCTTCTGGGTCCATCGAGTAGTTGTTGGCATCTTCGGGAGTCTCAACTCCAGAGTAGTACTCATACAAATGGTCTGTCTGCTCACTTTTGTTGATCATCTTCTCCATTAAGCGCTTATTAGGAAGCGATTTCGCAGTGTCATTTGACTTAACACGAAATCCGTCTGTTCCTGGAAGCAATGGAAGAGCATATGGAACATAGAGTGCCTCGTCGTACAATCTTGGCTTCACTTCGTGGTTTTTGGCCAAGAAATCTGAGAGAGCCTCCAAATTGAACTCTTCACAGATGTAGTACGCTGTGACTCTGCTAAATTCCTTTGCTCTGGCTTCTTTTGGCATGAGTTCTGCACGGCTTCTCTGGATCATGGATGTGGCCGTCCGAGACTCTCCGCTAAGCGGCGGTGAGTCAATCCGGTGCGGAGAGTGCTGCATGCCAAGTTCATCTGGGATCATCACCAATCTCTGTGAATTCTTGGAGGTTCTTGCTGGCAAATTCTGACTAAGTTTAGGGATCGACCGGATGTTTCTTCTGCGAAGATCTGCCGTTGGAGGCAATCCTGGCGGCGACATGCTGCGTTGTGGGGGCGAAAACCTTCCCCCACCTTGACTTAGAAGAGGCAATCGGCTTTGGCCTGACGGAATATCGCTGGAATTACTCAATAGCTTATCGACAGAAATGTCTGTGTATTTGTTTGCTCGAGCAGTGAACCGCTTGTGGAGATTGACGCCAAATCCTCCATGTGGCACTCCTGAGCTCCCATAATTTGGCTGCTGTTGCTGCTGCTGTTGTTGTTGCTGTTTCCTATAACTGTGGCCAGCAAACGGCGCTCTTGCGCCTTTCACCACATTCGACCGGGCGTCGGTGACAAGAATGGACGGCGACCGTTTCGCAGTGGGTCTATGTGTTCCATTTGACATGGTTGTGGATAGCGACAAGCGCTTGTAAACTAGGTTATGGAGAAGAGCTAATTAACTATGGGAGACTTAATTGAGTGAGCTTGGTCACGTGTAGTGGCTTCGTATGGAGACATCGTAGATGAGTGTAAAAGACAGTGGTGTATTGAGCGTTTGGGAGAAAATGGGCATTCTTTCAATCCTTCTGTCAGTATTTCAAGTGCACACTCTGCCCAAATTGTACTTTTTCGGTCTTGTTGGTGATTCTGCGTGTTTTCTTATACACATATTGGTTGTTACTTTTGCTATCACTACGCTCACTAAGATAGCTCATTAAATCACGGACAAGCTTCGGTAAAACACAAGTTCCCGAGAAATCAAGATACCAATAGACCGGAAAGCATCAAATATCCATTCACATAGTAGTCCAGAAATCACACTTACTAACTTACCCAAACCCTTCTGATTTCTCCTCCATACAATTCCCATTTAATCACGTGATTTTAAGGTGAGGAATTTTGCAATGGAAATTGCTAATTTGGAACTCTCCATATTCGACCGAAAATGGCTACATTGACTATCGCTGCAAAGGCTCCTTTTATTGCCTACTCATCCGTCATTGCCTCGGAGTTTGCGAAAGCTGAGTCTGACTCTTCGCTCACCATCGAGTTCATTGACGAAAAAGCCGTCGAGAATGATGTCACCGCCAAGTTGGTCATTGGTGACAAGACTTACTTGGGTGAATTGGAAGTCTTGAAGGGATTTGCCACTTTGGTGCCTTCTGTATCTAAGTCTAGTGATGCATCCACCTCGTGGATCCTGTTTGCTTTGGAGAAATTGGCCAACAAGAATTTTAAGGCTTTGGCTGGCGACTTGGAGAAGTTGGATGCCCATTTGAACTTCAGATCGTTTGTGGTTGGCTACGCCTTATCTCTGGCTGACATTGCCATCTGGGGTGTCTTAAGAGCCAATGCTGTCATGGGGTCTGTCATAAAGAATGAGGTGTACGTCAATATCTCTAGATGGTACAACTTTGTTGGATCTGATGCCAGATTTGATGTTGCTGACAAGACTACCAAGGCCATCAACGAATTAAGAAAGTCCGCTAAAGCTGCCAAGGGTGAGAAAAAGGAGACCCACAAGGCCAGTTTTGCTATTGACTTGCCAAATGCTAAGATGGGAGAGGTTGTCACCCGTTTCCCACCAGAGCCCTCTGGATACTTGCACATTGGACATGTCAAGGCTGCCATCTTGAATGAATACTTTGCTCACGCTTACAAGGGTAAGTTGATCATCAGATTCGACGATACCAATCCATCCAAGGAAAAGGTTGAGTTTCAGGACTCTATCATTGCTGATTTGGCTGCTTTGGGTATCAAAGGTGACAGGGTCACTTACTCTTCTGACTATTTCAACCAGATGTACGAATTGGCCATTCAGTTGATCAAGGATGGTAAGGCATACTGTGATGACACTCCTTTGGAGAAGATGAGAGAGGAGAGAATGGTTGGTGATGCGTCCGCTAGAAGGGAGAGAAGTGTCGAGGAGAACTTACAGATCTTCACCGAGGAGATGAAGAACGGAACCGAGATTGGTGTCAAGACCTGTTTGAGAGCCAAAATTGACTACAAGGCTCTCAACAAAGCTTTGAGAGACCCAGTCATCTACAGATGTAACTTGACTCCTCACCACAGAACCGGCACTCAGTGGAAGATGTACCCAACCTACGATTTCTGTGTTCCAGTTGTCGACTCGATTGAGGGTGTCACCCACTCTTTGAGAACTAACGAGTACAGAGACCGTAACCCACAGTACGAGTGGATCCAGAACGCCTTGAGCTTGCGTCATGTTGACATCTGGGACTTCGGCAGAGTCAACTTCGTCAGAACTCTTTTGTCGAAGAGAAAGTTGCAGTGGTTTGTTGACAAGGGATACGTTGGCAACTGGGATGACCCAAGATTCCCAACTGTGAGAGGTGTCAAGAGAAGAGGTATGACCGCTGAGGGTTTGAGAAACTTTATTCTCTCTCAGGGTCCTTCCAAGAACATTATCAACTTGGACTGGTCTTCCATCTGGGCTTTGAACAAAAAGATCATTGACCCTATTGCTCCAAGACACACGGCTGTTGATGCCAAAAATGCGGTTGCTGTGAAGCTCTCCAACGGTCCAGCTGAGCCTTACGCCGAGGACAAGCCAAAGCACAAGAAGAACCCCGATGTCGGTACCAAGAAGGTCATTTACTCCAAGGACGTGTTGATTGACCAGGCTGATGCTCAATCTTTTGCTGAGGGTGAAGAAATCACCTTCATGGACTGGGGCAACGTCATCATCAAGAAGATTCACAAGGAGGGTGACCTTATTAAGTCCATCGACGCTGAGTTGCACTTGGAAGGAGATTTCCGTAAGACTGAGAAGAAGGTCACCTGGTTGGCTGACACCCCAGAAAAGGTCAACGTGAAGTTGGTCGACTTCGACCACTTAATTACCAAGGACAAATTGGAGGAGGGCGACAACTTCGAGGACTTCATCACTCCAGAGACTAGATTCCCAAGTGATGCCATTGCTGACGTTAACGTCAAATCTTTGAAGAAGGGTGATACCATCCAATTCGAGAGAAAGGGTTACTACAGAGTCGATGAGGATCTCTCTACTGGTAACGAGTTGGTCTTGTTTACCATTCCAGATGGAAAGAAGAAGTAAATCTTTTTCTAGATTTATCGAAAACATACATGAGATCTAAACAAATTAAAAATTCAAATGAACGTAAAATAATGAAGTAAAAAAAAACAACCAACATTTTCGAAGGAACAAGACATTAGCCTGGTTGTTGAATAATTGTTAAAAAAATATGCTCCGATACGGGGAATCGAACCCCGATCTGCTCGGTGAGAGCGAACCGTGATAGCCATTACACTATATCGGACTTGGTGTACTGAATAGAGGTTTATATACAATATAATCAAATGTTTAATTACCTATCATTTTAGTTTATCGAGTTGAATAATTTTGGAAAAAATCATTTTTTCACTCATCGGACAAGAATTTGATTCAGTCCAACACATCATAATTTTGTTCAGTATAACACCAAATTGATGAGCCGCTTAGCTGCTCAAGTTTCACGCTTTAAACTTGCCGTCAGCTGCTTCTATACTTCAAAAAAGAGATTTTAAAGTTGCACTCATTGGAAACATAGGTGATTAACTTTGGAAAAATTCAATGCCTATTTATGTTTCCAATTTCACTCATGGTCCAGACCGAAGATGACATCGAGACACTTTGACAAGCAGAAGTGTGGATGACGATCATCCCAGTTAAATAGTAGAATTGTACTCTTTCAGGGCCCTTTATTAAATACTAACTTGTATTATAACTAAGTGCCAATGATGAGTATTTTTGCGAGTGGGTAGGGAAAACGCCGAACATGTTGAAAATAGACCAACGCTCTGAATCGAATTTGAGGAAAATATGCGATGAACCGTAAGGTTATTAACGCAATACTATACATATAAGCTAACGAAAGACCTATCAAGTGAAAATACGTCCGTTGTTTTGTGAGTTGTTCATTGGGTTTGCAAGTTGAAATTGACTCAAGGACCTGAGGCAAGCTTAGGCTGCTACTAAGGCTTCGTGAACAAATGCAGGCTTTTTCTTTTTGGCTTATGGAAGCTATCCATTACCATTCTTAGTAAAGGGCACTATTGCAGAGGATTATCACAGACCTCTTTTCTCTCTAGTTTCAATATCGTGGTGTATTCTTTTGAATTTAGTGCACTTTAGAGCCTGTGAGCTCTTAATCTATTTTACGTTTGCCCAATTCCAGGCTTACAGAAACTTTGTTTCCGCTTTCATATAATTTGAGACTGAAAAATCAACTTTAACTTGACACGTACATATGAACTAAGTTTTGTGTTGCAAATTTTTGCTATTCGAACGTTCTGAAAACTTTGGCGATCTAATATCTAAGTACAAAATGCAAACCAATTTTTTAGCCACTGAAAACTCGGTCTTCCTGATTGATTAATTAAAGAAACTGAAGATGAAAACGCATCAAAATCTGCATGACCCTTAAAAATAACACATCTCTCTTTCTGTCGTCCAAGAAGAATGCTCAGATTGGCTAGAATGTTGGGGAGATCTCCAAGTTGATGCAAAATGAAGCCAATAGGGCTTTCACATACCGGGCTGATAATCGGTAACATTTAATGAGTTGATTTACTAAGAAGGTTGGTTTAATGGTTTTCCATGTGTGGTATTGTTCTCGCTCCGAGGGTCTGTACTCTTTGTCAGCCAAAAAATATGGTATATTTGAAAGAGACATATATAGCCTACGGCGCACAGTCTATGAAAGAAATAAGCTAGTGTCCGAGGTGTGTGCATACATGTTTACATGAGCACTTATCCTTGATCAGACTCGAATTTACAAAGCTGCCTTGCAAGCATTTTCGATCTCAGGGAATCAAGGGGTGGGACGTTTTGTATATAGAAGTTGCAGTTAATATTCATTACAGATGTGTTTTGTTCTATATTTACGATTCAAGAAAACAAAATATATCGACAACTATCACAAACCTTATTATTACAGTGCGTCACAGTAGTCCGATAGCAAGAACTCGAGTATTTTCTTGTATAGTTTAGAAAAAACCGCTCGGAAATTTTAGGGCGTCAAAAAATCAAAGGCGTGTATTTTTTGAGTGTGGAAACTTATCCACAATACAATTGGGTCGTTTCATTTGGGGAGCTCTCAACCAATTCACATGCACCTTTGACCGAATTATGCAATGGCGCGTTAACTCGTAGACACCCAGGGGCTTTTGAGCATCAAATTTGCCATTCCTAGAATACCTAAACCCGATATATAGTAGCAAGGCAAGACAATACTCCCAAATGTGATTTTAAATTTTAAATCGACACATCCATCTTCTGCGTAGATATAGTCATTATCGACTGCACCCCAATCGAGCTACCATCGTAAAACTGTGAGCTTTGTCCTTCACATAATGAGGCTTAGTTCAGCCGCATGAATAGATAGGCTTATGTGGAAATAAACCTTCCCGCTGAAAGAGTATCGGGCTGAGGGAACAGGGATCTTCACAAATTAAGATGAAAGACAAACTTCTGCTTTTGTTTCAACTCGCAAAGTCTCCTAAACTGAATCCATACGATCTCAACGGTAACCTGAATATGGTGCTTCATTCGTAGGATTACTAGCTGTCAACATTTGATCGCTGAAAATAAAAATACCTTTGCTCTGAATGAATAAACGTACCATGAATGAGTTTTCACCTTACTACAAAGCAAGCTGGGCTACCATTATTGAAGTTGCTTTACATTAGATTCCCCGTTTGCTACAAGATGTGCAAGTGGCACATGCGCAGTCCCGAACGTGAAAGTTATTTCAGAATATATTCTGCAAAATCAATTGCATCGTTTTCTTCAAAACTCAATAAATGCGTAAAATGTTAGAAATGGGGTAATATCAACTACATTACAACTGTTGTATAGCTCTGTACGTTTTGAAAACTTTGTTTACTCAGAAGTTCCACTAGATGCTCCGGAATTATAAACTGACACAATATAGCATTCACTTCCCTGATTACATTATCGGCAAGAGTTTTTCCAATAGCACTGTTGATTTCAACTTTAGCAGTATCTAAGTGACACTCTGAATACGTTTTGTTTGACGCATGAAAAACAACCCAGGTCTTCTTACCCGATTTTTATAGGCCCAGCAATTTCTCACTCAGGTCAAGAAAGTATTCCTGACGACACTCAAAGTCTGAGCTGAATTTAGAACAAAGCTCTGATGCAGATATCGTTTTCCAACCACATAAACAAGCTACATACCGAAGTCATTCTTATTTTTGAAGCCACAAGCGGCTTCTTTGTTTACGCTTTGGGGAGTCCAAATATTTTGAGAACCCCATTTTAAATATAGTAAAGTTTTTCTCTCCAGTTAATTTATATCTTCCACTGCATGTGCAAATGTTATTATTCATTACAACTGAAAAAATTAGCTCGAAAAACTACTATTCGCTTTTAATCTTAGCCCTTCATAAAGTGAAACTCACTTAAACCCCACTGGCTGGATGTGTGTTCCACAGGTTTTCAGACTGATAAAGATAAGCACTAGGGGACGTACGCAGTATGAAATCTAATTGCAATACTATTGATGCATTTTTGTGGCGCTACTCAAGATGCAAGGAAATGACAACTTCAGTGATACTATGTCTAAACCTGTGTCTGGCTGAAAATGTTCTAAATTGTTCCTTTGGAAGTTTCACCCCGTCATGAGGAACGAATATGATTTTGTTCAAAAATATGTTTTTCTCCGCCTGAATATATAAATAAGAAGCTCGGAGACGCAATTGCTTGGATCCGACTTTCTGTCTTGGAGCTTCCAATATTTTATGTCCTTTGTGAACTCATGTGCTATGCACATGTATGCAATGCGCTGCGCGCTTCCCTCGTGGGTTCTTTTCTTACGGTTTTGCATAATTATTAGCATGCAAAAAGTTTGACCCGTTTGGTGAAGTTGACTGTCATTCTTACATCAGGGCAAAAAATAAAAGATACTGAAACTGTCGGCAAATGGATTCTTTCTGAATAGTAAACATAACAGTTAGATGAATTTACCTTCGAGGAGATTAACGGTGACTCTGGCTTTTGATAGCTACTATGTTTGGTTTGGTTAATCCTTTTATATTACTATAATAGTATTGGAGAGATGCAACTCAATCCCAATATATACTACTTCAATCTCAATAAAGTTGGCTACAGTCAATGGTGCAAATCTTGATATTGAAAGCTACTTTTATGACGCAAGTGTCAATCGTCACGCGAGTGCAGATGTTGCTGCTGCAAGTGGAACCAGAGAAAAACACTCAGGTGTTACTGCATTCAATGCCTTGAAAGCTGATTTTATTTCGTCGTAAGATTTTGCAAGTGATGGTTATTCGTCAATCCTAGTTCTCTATTCAGTGTTTGGTCTAGTTGCTCCAGCCACACCATTTACAGTCACATCTGCTCTCAGTTGGGAAAACTCTGGATTGATTTACTTGAAAAAAATCTTTGGAAACCCAAAATTGGTCGCTCTTACATTGGCACTCAATAACTGGCTTCTTACAATCACTAACGAATGAATCATTTGCCTAGAAAACACTCACTTTCTTTAACCTATCAGTGTGAACGGTGACTGTTGCTTCGTATCTAGTACCGCTGGAATTGTACATTTAAAATAAAATTTCAAAAATCTTCTCTTCAATTTTGATTATGATCAATCGGCTTGTTTAGAAACGCCTTCTTTGAGATTAAATTTTTGGGTTTGTCAGTATCTCTTCTCGATGTTCCAGCCATAAACGTTTAAGGATTTGGCAACGGAGACAGGATCAGTATCAACCTAATCCACATTTCAAGACTCTGTGGCTCTTCCACTGATATTTTCACATCGAGTCTTAGTTTGTTAATCGAATTCAACTTTCACATTAGCCCAGGCTATAGCTCGAAGCATTTCCAGATTAACAGATTCCTCGATATTTGCACTGATATTATGACGAATAATTCTCCACCAATCAGTAATATTGTTCTTGCTGTGTGCATGTGAGGATTTACAAGTCCATCTCACCTCAATATCTTCGTTTCAATCTTCGTGGTCAGTGGCTGAGTCATGTTCTACGATGCTAACTATAATTTAAGCGCTGAATAATCATCATCGAGAAATAACGCTGAGATGTCTTCAAGCAGTAGTACAATGAAAGATTCAAACATCTATACTAATACTCGTTGGAATTACTGCTAACTCAAGTGTTACTTCGATTGCGGACAATAACTTGACAGGAAGTGCTGACAGCCGTAAAACTACCCAGAGATCTAAGTGATAGTACTGCCACTGAAACCTGAACTCCAACTGGCACAAGAGCTCCAACTAATACCCACACTATTGAAGTAACGACATTCACATCTCATTCATCTACTTCAACTAGTTATTCCGCCGGTTCGAGTTCCTTTGGTTCTGATTCAGGCTCTGCTGACTCTCAAACACGCTCTCCTCATTCCGATTCTAAATTCAAACCTTCAATCATTACTACTGGACTGGCCATGACTTTGAAGGTCTAGAACTCCATAATTTTTGCCACGTTCACTCTTTTGGTCTTCATTTAATGGCAAATACCAATTATATCCCGGCTCGCAGAAACTCTCGTCGAGCTAAACTTTAATCTTTTGTCACCAACTAAAATTCAAGACTGTTTTCACTTCTTCCACACAGTCTTTAATGCCAACAACAATTTGTTTCACAATATTTCAATCAAAATGTGAGCGGGTTCTGCAATTGTGGCAACAATGGTGTGATCAAGAGTCAGATATCGCATTTCTTTCAATACATGTGTTGATTTTCCCATCTTTCTGGAAAGCAACGTGGTGTTAAGAAAGTTCTTAATCGGGAACAAGGTAGGCAAGTGTAAATTTAAAGCTTTGATTAATGAACGAAATATCTATCGAAAGCTTTTTCTCCAGCACTCCGATAGATCAACTAAGTTAATTTCAGTGGAATCCATGCTTTAAATTTTCTGTGTTTTTACTTCCCGTTTTGAATGACATTAGCAACTTAGAGTTAGAATTTTGAATATCCAATTTGCTGATAGTAAAGTCAAATATTATTAACTTAGGTTGAGTCAAGGGCGCTTAAGACTTTGATAATCCTAATGTTTTGTATTCAAATAGCAAGACCAAAACAATTTTAACTGGCAAATCTTTATTCGCTTTTTGGTTGTGATGAAAGTTTCTCCTTGTTTGCAAACTTAACCTGTGATACTGCTCAGCATTTAAAGCAATTCTTTGTCTCCCATGGAACTAATAAACCTCAAAAATGGTAATTAAAATTTGTTACATGCTTGTCTATCAAAATTTCCAGCATACCATTAAACACCAATAAGTATTTTAATGAATTCCATATATTTATCGGTCGCCTGATTTTGCTACCTAGCTGAGTGCCTTGGTGATAAGAAAGTACCGTTTTTCGTGTGGCGAATTGGCATAAAACATAGATTACAATTATCTATTTTATAACTTTGCGTAATGCTCGGTATAACGGAGGGTTGGCCGAGTGGTCTAAGGCGGAAGACTTAAGATCTTTTGGACGTTTGTCCGCGCGAGTTCGAACCTCGCATCCTTCACCATTTTTTTTTGGACATCTAATTCCAAACAATTTCAATTCAATTGCTTACGAACAAAGCTTTTCATCAATTCAAAAAACAAGTAAAAAAATTCCAGTGCAATTTTATTAACATGTGTCATCTGGTGTCGCTCTCGGCGATTTTGGAACTTCCTGCAGACTTTCGTCATGACCTTTAGGCTGACCGGTATAGTGGGGCTATTTTGCAATCGTTGCTTTCCTCCCTCATAGTTGCTAAGTAGAAAATATATAAAGCGCTGGCAATTCCCAGCCACAGTTAATACTCAAAGTAAATCAGCAATTATGGCACACCCACACAAGATTTTTTACAAAGGCAAGGAGAACGACTTCGTCATCTTCACTGAGAACCCAGAGGAAATTAAAAAGTATAAGAGCGGTGACAAGACGGTGCCATTGATCGACATCTTGTCAATTTACAAGGTTTTCATCAACCGACAAGGCGGAGTGGAAGGTGTTCTAGACGAGGCCTCAAGGGCGGAATTACAGAACGAGTTTGGCAGCAAGGCCAATGTTGACGATGTCATCAAGACCATCTTGGATCAAGGTGACGATAAGCATGGTGCTGGTAGATTCGACAACCAAGCCACTCCGGGTGGTTTCACCTAAATGACTGTTTGTCGGCATACATATACTGTTTATTGGGCCAATGGCACGACAAGCAGCTTGCAAATAGCAGAGATTAAAAAAATTCAATTGACACTAATATGACAATTTCTCAGTAGAACTGGATTCACTCACTAGCAATTTCGGTAATGTACTGCACTTGCACTTCATACCTACTAGACTCTTACTGCTCAGAATTGAATTAATATGTACAATGAGTTCCAGGGCTTTGAGACGTCTTGAAAATATTCAGAATTCTGTCAGTCCAGAACCGGCTAATGACGATTCTGATGATGAACCTAAATACTCTAAGCCCAAAGTCAACGCATTTGCATTGCTTGGAGATGAAGATGATGAAGATGATGAAGATGATGATGAGGTTATCAAAGAAGAAGATGGCGAAACTGAAAATAATCTACTGAGAAAAGAATCTCCACTTCCAGTCTCTTTTCGAAGAAAGGGTAAGGGTTCCAAGAAAAAGACTTTGCAAAAGACCAAGACAAAGAATCAACAGCATGATGACGACGACGAAGAGTTGGAGCGATTTTTGGAAGAAGTCAGGAAGAAAGACCAGGAGTCGGCAAAACCTAAAGAAAATGAGTTTGTGGATGGTGAAACCAATGATGCCGAGGAAGCTTACGATTTGGAGGATCCACCGATCTGGTATGACGACTCCAATTACCTCTACTTCACGACATCCAGACTTAAACAAAGTTTGCCACTACTCTCCATCGGCTCTATTAAAAACCTAGATCCAGACACGGAGCTTAAGAACTTGTTTGGTAATCTTTCTTTGGATACCATTGAGGATGCAAACAGTACAACGTCTTTGGCCATTACTCTGGAAGTTTTGGCTCAATTCAAGAAGTTGGCTAGACTCACAAGAGGTTGGGGAGGCAAAGACCACCGCAGTGTTCCTGGTACCGCTAGAAAATTATTACTTACTAGAATTAAGGACGACTGGTTGCCCACAGCACAGAAATTTCTCAGCATGGAAGAATTGACTTCAGATGATATCGAAACCTGTTTAATTTACAAGAAAGAGGATGAGGACTATGACATTATTGAGGGCAAAATCAAGAATGAAGAACGGTTGGGCATCAAATACTTTAAGTTCTCGAAGATTCCCTCGGTTGCAGAACGAGTTGCCAACTCAAGATTCTATGCATCGGTGGTGATGACGCCAGACCCAGAATCTCTCATACGGCTCTTGCAACAGCACCCATACCATGTGGAGACTCTCTTACAGGTTGCAATGGTCATGTTGAGACAAGGCAACAACAAAGCCACAAGCAACGCTCTTGTAGAGAAATGTCTCTTCGTCTTTGATAGAAGTTTCAACAAGAGATTCCATGAAATGCTTCAAGGCGGAAAGACTGGCTACATTCGACTTCCTTATGAAAGTTTCATGAACAGGCAGTTCTATCTCTGCTTGTTCAGAGTCATTACAGGTCTCGCTGAACGTTCAACATTCTTTACGGCCCTTAATTATTGCAAGCTCTTGCTTTCTTTGTCACCGGCCGAGGACCCACTTGGAGTCCGCTATTTTATCGACCACTACGCCATATTGAGTGACGAGCACCAATATATTGTGAATTTTGTCAATTCTCCTCTTGGCCAGACATACAGCAAGTGGTATACTCCGGGCCTTGCCTTCTCGGAGGTTTTGGCTCTTTTGCACTTGAACAATATTGAAGGTGCGAAAAAAGCTCTTCAGAAAGCATTTACTGCTCACCCGTACTGTGCTGCGCAACTCTTTGAGACGGTTGGACTTGGAACACCACAGAATGTCGACCTGGAAAAGAACATTTTCGTAGAGTTGGCCGCTGAGACTTACCTCGTGCGTGCTCCATTACTATGGAAAGAACATTCACATCGAAAATTTCTTCACGACGAGCTTTTGGTGTTATTCAAAGAAAGCAAGCCTACTGGAGGAAAATCGTGGTTTTCGAAGCTATTTGGTAAGGAGTCGAAGCAGCTGCAGATTCCTGTCAACTTGATTCGTTTTGCCATTCTTTCCGGTGAAAACAAGGTGTTAGCCAAAGTGCCTGAGTCTGTCTTTGAGCAAGACAATGTGCTCGAATATGATGTCATTCCACCTACAGAGTCAGCTACAGGCTACGATGTCTACTCTGGAGTGCAAGGTTCCAACAAAGTGACGGACTCGTTATTTGATTATCTTGATCACAACATGATCAGTGCCATTGTGCAAAATAGAACTGAAGAGAATATTGAAGATCTTTTGGCCCGATTTGGACAGGCTGAGGAGGAGGAGTAGTTTGCACATTTTTAGTATTCTAATGCTCATTTCAACAAAGTGCGAAAAGTGTATCTAGCTGCGAAGAAATAGACACAACAAAAATCATATAAGCACATTAGGAAACATAATTAGGCATGAGTAAAATTATTATTAAATGGTCATTTTAAAACCTTGAGAATAAAAAGTCATCATTTTCCTTAAATTTCGAATTTATCAAGCCATCTTGTCTGATCTAACCAACGTATATGATTTTTGATTATTGCGGCCATTCTCACCCCACTGCTTACTTGGCATGAGAAAACTAGATATTCACCAACAGCGACCAATTGCACACAATAATATCCTGGGCCACTTGATTGCCTCAAAGTCTAGAACCAAGAATCCTTTAACTAGAAAAGAAACAGCAAAAACATTAATGGTACCACGCTACATCACACGACGTCCACCAACTTAGAAGCACTCTATCGTGCACATAGCTCAAGGTCATATCCGATTCGCATCTAGAAAGTCAAGGTTTCACCCACTTGAAACTGCCGTGGTTGAACTAAGCAAGACGGATTCAAAGCCGATGATCGCAATTGACCTCAACTTCGCCGAGTCACAGTGGCAGTATCACATCTCCACTACGTTCTTCGTGTGTGTGATTGTTCCCGTGCTCTACTACGTATACGAACGATACATCACGTCACGACCAAACAAGTATAACAAGCTTGAGGCGCCAAAAAAGATCGTGTATCCCATTCCTGATGAGGCAAAGCCCCACTGGAAGGGGAAGCGGTTGTATCCGCCCAACATCGGGATAAGAGTGAATGGAGAATCGACAAAGATTCAGAGCTACTGTCCAGCAACTGGCCAGTACTTGGGCACATTTAATTGCACCACCAGGGAAGAAATGGATAGCAAGATCCAGAAGGCTTCTACTGCGCAGAGGAAATGGAGCAAGTCCAGCTTTGTGTTGAGAAAGCAGCTTCTCAAGACTCTCAACCAGTTCATCATGGACCACCAGGAAGACATTGCTCGGGTGGCATGCAGAGATAGCGGGAAAACTAAGTTGGACGCCTCAATGGGCGAGATCATGGTCACCTTGGAGAAAATATCGTGGATTGTAGCCCACGGAGAGAAGGCCTTGCGCACTTCAGCCAGACCTGGGCCTTCGTCGTTGCTTATGGGACTTATGAAAAACGCCGAGGTCAGATATGAGCCTTTGGGTGTTGTTGCAGCCATTGTGTCATGGAATTACCCGTTGCACAACCTTATCGGTCCTGTGGTGGCAGCCTTGTTCAGTGGAAACGCCATAATCATGAAATGTTCTGAGCAAGTTGTATGGTCGTCATCGTGGTTTGTCGGGATGATCCACGCTGCGCTCCGCCTGCTAGATATCAGTGAAGATCTTGTACAATTGTGCTACTGTTTCCCTGAAGATGCAGACTACTTCACGTCGCACCCAGGCTTGAAGCACATCACTTTTATCGGATCTAAGCCCGTGGCCCATAAAGTGTTAGAGAGCGCCGCAAAGGAATTGATTCCTTGTGTGGTTGAACTCGGAGGCAAAGACTCTGTGATTGTCCTAGACGATGCGATTGATCTCCAGGCGTTGTCTTCTGTGTTAATGAGAGGAACGTTTCAAAGTGCTGGCCAGAACTGTATTGGTATCGAGAGAGTCATTTGCGTGCCTAGTGCGTACGATAAGTTGGTTTCCATTCTTGAGAAGAGAGTCAAGGGATTCAGATTAGGATCCGACATCGACCAACTAGACGAAATTGACATGGGTGCTATGATCTCTGACAATAGATTTGACGAGATTGAGGAATTGGTCAAGGACGCCGTCTCGAAGGGTGCCCGTCTAATCCATGGTGGAAAACGTTATCTGCACCCAAACTATCCTCAAGGCCACTACTTCGAGCCCACGCTATTGGTGGATGTCGATCTGTCCATGAAGATAGCACAGAATGAGGTTTTCGGCCCTGTGTTGACCATGATGAAGGCACGCGATGTTGACGACGCAATTGACATCTCCAATGGCACTGAGTACGGATTGGGTAACTCTGTGTTTGGTAAGGACTTCTTCCAGTGCAACGAGGTAGCTCGTAGATTAGAGAGTGGAAACGTTGCTATCAATGACTTCGCTACCTTCTACGTGTGCCAGCTTCCATTTGGAGGATGCAAGAAATCTGGATATGGCAAATTCGGTGGCGAGGAAGGTCTTCAAGGACTCTGCAATGCCAAGTCTGTGGTAATGGATAAGCCTATCTTAAGAGCATTGGGTGTCAAGACTGTCATCCCTACTCCTATAGATTACCCTATAGCTGATGACAAGAAGGCCTGGGGATTCGTTAGCAGCCTTAATACTGCCAGCTACGACAACAGAATATGGAAAGTGCTCAATGCGTTCAAGAAGTTGGCCAAGGGTGGGGAATAAAAGTCACTCCAGCTACAGACAATTACAAAACAAACTGGTGGATAAGAAACACTCTGTACATACGGAAAATTGTATATTTTACGACATAGACCGTATCTTAGGAGTAAATGTGGCAAGGGATTATCTAGGCGTTGATGTGCAACTCTGGAGTAGGCTTGGTGGCTGCCTTCACCAACAAATCAACCACAGCAGACTTTTTCTCCTCGAACTTCTTCTTGATCTCCACCAATTCTCTCTCGACCTCGGCGTCGGCATCCTTTTCAATAGTCTCGTTCAATCCAGCATGCTCGCTCTCGTATTTCTTCAATTCGGACTCCTTTTGGGCCTTGTATTCGTCGATTTCTTTTTGGGCGTCTGACTTAGCGGTCTTCAAGCGGGAGGTTCTATACTTTCTGGCCTCGTTGACAATCTCGGCAGCCTCTTTCTCAGTTTTCAACAAGGATTGGATGCTAGACGACATGGCGGGCGGGTATATGGAAAACTGTGTTTTAGTGTCGTTATCTGGTGGATATTTCCGTTGATTATTAAATTAGAATCGTCCGGCATATTGCAGATTATAAGTCACGTGATTATAACATTAGCACTTTCTGTTAGTCTTTCTCACTACTTGTAGGAAATTTCTAATTTAAGATGTCCAGCAAGGCCGCCCATTATATATATTAAAGACCGTACCCCTTATATGATTATTATAGTATAGAATTGATGATGAATTTGCTAATTTGAATCACTGGTAATATGCCGATCTTGGATCTAACGGCCTAAAATTGAAATCTTGCTTTCCGTTAAAAGTATATCATGCAACAACTTACTAGCAAATACTTACCAGAGTCATTTCAACTGCATAATTGGCCATAAATTCAACTAGTTAGGCTTCAAAATCACATTAGTTAACCAATTAATCTTGGTCTGGTATGCATCATGCTCATTTGTCCAGCCGGATGAATATGCGGACAATATAAAAGTAGACTAAAGGATAGACTTATTTGTCAGTTCAACAACGGTACTTATGTTCTCGTCTTAAGCTTTGAGTCTCTTCATAAGCAACCTGCCAGAACTTTCGACATTGTGTTGCCTGATAGTCACACGTAATGAACTCAAATTGAGTCAGGATACTTAAGCCAAGGTAAAGCTTTTGTAAAAAGGCCACACCCAGTCTTTTATATAATTTATGTGTATGATTTGAATGTTCATAGTTGGAACACACGGCAAAGACAAAGTCATGCATTAACTTCTTGCTATCTTGTTTGTGGTGAAACATTATGTAAGAGAGCATGCATGAATTATCAAAACTCTCTATACATAATCGGTGTTATCCATTCGTTAGGCCTTTATTTTTTTGCTTCTATATCGTAGTCGTCATTATTCCACATAATACCCCTCTCCAATGTACCTCAACATGTACTCGTCAATATGACCCACACCTGCGTCATAGTCTTCATCGTCTAAGCTGGCCTCCTTGGCTTCTTGTTGGCCCGGAGTGCCTTGCTTGCTTTCTTCATTAAAATCTTCGTCGTCAACAGCAACTTCCTTCATTGCCTCTTTGGCCGCGTTTCTATCTGCTTCATCTTCTGCCTGGGCAAGAAGCTCAATGTTAACATTCTCACCAATAGGCTTGTCTGGCAAGTCACTTACGATGCTGGTATCATTGACCAAATCCCTCACAGAAAATTTGCCTAGATAGTCAGTGGTGAAATCACCTTCCTGAATAACAACATTGTCTAACTGTCTTTTCTGATTGGCCTTTTTCAAGATATTTGATTCGATCGTGTGATCAGAAACAAATCGATAGATATGTACATCTCTGCTCTGTCCAATTCTGTGACAACGATCTTGACATTGCTTATCCATGGCTGGATTCCAATCCGAATCATAGAAAATAACAGTATCAGCTCCGGTAAGATTAATACCCAAACCACCAGAACGAGTTGATAAAATGAAGACAGGAATCTTTGGATCTCTATTAAACTTCTCTGTCATCAATTGTCTATCTTCAATCTTTGTGGCACCATCTAAACGCAAGTAACGATATCCATGGATATTCAAGAACTGCTCGAGGATGTCCAACACCTTGGTCATCTGGGTGAATATCAAAGCTCTGTGACCATTAGGAACCAAGTCTTGCAACAAAGTTGCTAACTTCTGTAGTTTACCACAATCGAATTGTAAAAGTTGCTTATCAGGAAAAGCAATAGACAATTTAACCTGAGCCTCATGGAATGGATTCTCAATTTCATTATTGAAGACTTCGTTCCGTACCTTATATTGTGTGCTGAGTGGGATAATTTGATCCTTTATGTCTAGTGTGACCACCAGTGGTGTGATAACTGCATACTTGTCGATGACATCTTTCATGTTTTCCGCTCTTTGAGAAATATTCAAAACCATGTTGTTGTAAATCTCACAATGCTTGACCTTAGTAGCAGTTCTTGCAAAATCGAAAAATGAACTTCCATATATTGGTGCTCGCTCGCATCTCAAGGTATTCAAATATAGCGCCTGCTTCAATCGATCTCTCAATTCAATTTGTTCCTCCAACTTCAAAAATCTGTTGATCTCCAAAACATCTGTCAATGAAGGATTTATAACTTCCTTTCCTTGCTCTATGAGTCCATCTAGCTCCGCGATTTGCTCTTCCAATTTCTCGTTCGTCTTGAGACGATTGGCAGATTTGGCCGCAAAGTAGTTCATATCTTCCCTGTTGGTAAGATCCAAATTCAACACTGGTAAAGAGATAGACTTGCCTTGAGTTCCGTCTGTGAGCAACTTTCTCACAGTTGAATCAAATGATTTGAAAGAATTCGTCACCGTCTTGGGAATAGCAAAAGATGTCACAATTGGACGAACTTCAAACAAATCAGGGTGGTTACACACTTTTCTCAATTGCATTAAACAGTTAATGATAGATAAGAAATTACCAGAGGATAACGTTTCTCTGGTCTTGGCCCTGGACATAAAATCGTCATACAAGTATCTCTGTCTTTTAGACAACCGACAGTATACAATGTGCTCATATTTCCCAGGCATTTGTTTCTCCACATCCTTTTTCAAACGTCTTAATAAATATGGGCGCAAAACCTGATGCAACCTTGCAACTGTATCTCTAGTATCCTTATCCAATTTTCCCGTGACGTTATCGTCAATCAAATCACCCGTACTGGTCTTTTCCAAGATTTTATCCACAGGCTTTCCGAACCATTGCTGGAAATCCTCGAAGTTCGCAAAACCCTCTGGCATCATTTGATCTACCTTAGAAGACGGCATAAGGAAATACAACAAGGACCATAACTCCATCAAATTATTCTGTAATGGAGTACCTGTTAACAACAATCTGTTTTCAGTATTGAAATTTAACAAAGACTTCCATCTGGTAGATCTAAAGTTTTTGATGTTATGTGCCTCATCAAGAATCATATATCTCCACTTTTTTCTCTTAAACGAAGAATGATCATGCACAACCAATTGGTAGGACGTGATACAAACATGGAAGGCATCCATCTTGTTCCATCCTTTTCTCTTTCTTGCTCTTTCTTGTGGAGAGCCATAGTAAGTCATCACCTTGAAACCTGGAGCGAACTTCTTGAATTCCATTTCCCAATTAAGCATGACCGAAGTTGGAACAATAATCAAATGAGGCCCCCAAATATGATGCTCACATGCTAAATATGATAAAAGAGCAATAGTTTGAATTGTCTTACCCAAACCCATCTCGTCGGCAAGAATGCCGTTTGTGTTGTTGTTGTACAAACTTGCCAACCAGTTTAAACCTTGTTTTTGATAAGGTCTTAAAGTACCTCTGAGAAGAGATGGAACAGGAACATCTCGGACTTTGGAACCGTTGACCTCTTCAACCTTTTCCTCTTTGTCGCTGTCTATAGATCCAGGAGTCTTTGGCTCTTCCTCTTCTTCGGTGGACTTGTTACTCGGTTCAGTGTCATCCATATCGATGTCATCCTTGGACAGGTACAAACCAACAAGAGCAGAAGGTTTAGAGCTACTTACCTCATTATCAGATTCGCTTCCTGATTCCTCTGAAGACTCGCTGGATTCATCAGACATAGAGTCTGAGTATTCATCGGAGTCAAGCAAATCATTTTTCTCTGAGGTTGTAATGGACTCAATAAGCTTCTTTTGGTCTTCAGTATACTCCAATGAGGCAGAAGCTTCACTGGCCACAACTTCTCCACTAAGTGCCTCAAGACCATTTCCGTTGCCATCAAGTTCCACATCCTCTTCTTCACTGGAGGTGCCTCCGTTCATCTCGGAAGTTGGTTCTATCGAAGACTCCATTTGAGCATATTTTTTTTTCAACTCCTCAACACTAAGTTCGTTATCTCCCTTGTCCGTAAGATTTCCCTCATTTTGTTCATCTTCACTTTCAGAAGAGCTGGAGAAATTATCTGAACCCTCAGTGATACTTTCGTCGTCAGAATCTGCCATGGAATCTGCTGCAGATTCAGCCTCGGTATTTTCACGGGATGAGCGATTCAACTGTGCTTCCAAAAGCTGAGTAGAATGCTCAAGCATCTTACTTAAATGCTCTCGTCCCTCAATCTGTTTGAGCTCTTCTTCTTTCTCATTCTGCAAAATTCTGTACACCTTATTAGCTTGTGACCATCTCTTCTTAACAGCTTGGATGGCCAATCTGCTAATTCTTCTTAAGTTTTGCTCCCTTTCGCGAGCCAATCTATTCTTCTCTCCTGCCTTCTTTCTGAAATGCTGTTCGATCATTTGTGCAATTTTTCTCACTCTGGCAATGTGCTGTTTGCGCATCTGCTGGTGAATTCTGGAAAATGCCATACCTTGTGCAACCAAATGATCTTGATAAGTTTGATCATTGTTTGCTCCTTGTATTTTGGGGATTATGCTACCGTTATCACGGAAGGGGTCAGTCATCTTAACTGAAACGTTGGGCAACATGACTTTTCTTCTTTCGATCTTATCACCGTTTAACTCGAACCGTTCCTCGACCATCACTTTGTGATACAACCGCTTGAGCAAATGACGTTGTTGATCGAGAATGGCACGGGACTCCTGTGGAGTGTTTGAATACTCAACACCACCATCGTCAACAATAGCAGCTTGAAATTTATTCTTCATGAAGTCCTCAATCTTACTCTCGATCAGAGGAACCAGAAACGGCATTTTCTTGGTGGAAATAATTTTGAGGGGCTGAAAATCGTAGTCTATAACCTGTTGGCCATTTTCACTCTCCCCGTGAATGGCACTTTCACTCTGATCCAGAGGACGCCATGATGAAATATGCGAAGGGTGAGTAATGATCGGGGGAGGTATCGTGTATGTGACGTCCTTGAGCCTGTAGTTGGTGTCGACATCCGAGTACAGAACCTCTACTTCTTCCTCTTCAGGTTCTTCTGATGTAAGTGATGATTTCGTGTTTTTGGCTGTTTTCGTCATTTTAGGCTTCCCATTTGGTTTAGCCTCGGGCTGTGGCTTATGTTCCTTAAGGCCAGCAAACGCTAGAAGCGATTTCTCTTCCTTTGCTGCCATCCGTATCACCTCGTCCTTGAACGGGTACTTCAATCGGAGCTTTTCCTCTCTTTCTTGAAGCTTCTTCTTTTGTAGTCTGAGAGGCATGCTATCCAAATTTTCCATCGATTCCTCGTCCCAAATCAACTTGTAGCTATTCAGATCGATAAAGTACTGGAAAATCTCCGGAACGTGGCTGTTGGCAGCCTGCGAGAAGTCCCGTGGATTCCACTCTACTAATGATCCGTACTCTTTGAGCTGGAACAACTCGTTTACAGCCAAATTGTAGTCTGTGATCACGCGGACCAATTCCAGCTCACACGAGGTTTCTGCAGAGGTCCCTGGCTCCATTTTTATCTTCTTTCTCGGCTGGCCGTTGTGGTCAGATTGATAATGGCTACTTGACTTGCCAAACTGGTCAGAGTGGTCGATGACGGCATTCCTTGTTTTCCGTTTTCGTATATCGGCCAGTGTATTTTCAGATAGTGCAAATCCTCTAGACCCTTCAACATTTGTCATTTTACGAGTAGTAACAGTCTTTATGGGAAAACTAGTAAAATTTTAGATTCAGAGAGCTGTTTATGGTGAAAGATTTGTGAGCTGGGTATTGTGCAGGATGTAAGAGCCAGCTAGAGATAGTTAGAGGGAGATACTCGAATGAAGGTATTTGCGGATGAATTTTCATATCTGGCCTTTGGTTTCGTTTTAGACTAGTTGTGAGTCCACTGTATTTATTTTACAGTTTATCTTCAATTTATTTTGATACTTTTGACTGACTTGATATCATAAAGTACGTACATATGGATAGAGGTACGCACTATGAATTCGAGACTACTACAGTGTAGATGCAGACATTTAGCGGAAACTACCATTATACTTAAAGAGACCAATATCAATCCCCACTCCAAAACATTCGAAAGGCTCTAAGTATGTTGATTTCTTTTCGGTTGATCCTTCTAAAATACTCTACACTCTCCTAATACTTGTATATGCGAATGAAAGCTATGAAATGTACCCCTAAGCCTTGAGGAAGTCAGCATTGGCTTGCTCGTAGGCAGCCTTCTGTAAAGCCACCTCTTCGTCAGCTGGCAAGATACCAGCACCGTCGGCGCCAGCGTCTGGCTTGACTCTGTAGAAGTAGTCGGTCTCCGGTCTACCAGAACCCAATTCCTTGGCCAAACCGTTGTATGGGAAGGAACGTGGCATGGCAGGCTTCTCTGGGTTGAGCTGGAAAAAGTATATGACAGCACCAAAGCCAATTACAACCGAGAAGAAGATGGCGTTGTGCTTCAAGGCTGTCTTGTCCGAGACAAACTGGTAGTAGTCTGGAGACCAGATGTCGTACAAGTCGTCGTCGATATTAAGCGGCTCATTCTTGTTTCTTCTCAATTGCTGGAAGTCGTACTTGAGGTAAGGGTTCCTATTCTGCGCCAACTCAGGCTTTGGGTTTGGGTAGTCTGCAAGCTCTGGATGGTTTGGGTCTGTCAACGTGATCACCTGGCCCGTGGAGTGGTCGGTGATTGTGGTCTTGGTGGTCAACGATCTGAATGCGCCACGGGGCATCCGCGTGGCTCTCAAACCCAATCTAGTCAACATGATGGTCTAGGGTGGTTTGGCTGTTTGGGTAGTTGCTGAGGTTTTTTGCCCAATGGAATCTCTCGGATATAATCGGGACGCGCACGACTATGGAGAATTGTAGGTGGTGGTGTGATCTGACTTTTTATTTTATTAAACTATACAAATGTTTGATATAATATTAGGGCAGCTTTGGATTCATTCTGTTATTATCAACAAATTATAATCGTTTTTCGACGGTAAAGAAGATGGAGTTGAAGTGACGATTGGCTATAAGTATATGCAGGTACATAATATCCAGTCGGAAACAAGATGAGAGCAAGGTAAGTAAATGGCCAGAGAAGTAGGACTTGTATGAAATTTCAATTGAATTTTCAATTGAATTTGTAGATTTTCAGGTACTCGAGAAAGTTTTCATTTCTCAAATTTCAACAAATTTCACCAAATTTCTGCCCAAATGCTCACCTTTATACTCTCTCTCCATTTCAACTTTCTACTTTCTAGATCGGTCTTTATTGATCTTAATGTCTTCACTTTCCCTTCTCCTAACATGATTGCCACCACCCATTACACATTTCTAACCAATATTGTATTCGCTATACGATATCTATGCATGGACACTACTTCTTCACCACCTGGGCCTCACTAAACTTAAGCTCCTTCAAAGGAGACTTCTCCGAGTCGGCAAACTGTAACAAACCCTCGAAGCCGCCCAACTCCGACCCCGTGTACTTGCCTAAGTAGCCCACGGCCAAGTAGAGGGGAACAAATGCAATGAGAACGGAAGCGTTACGGATGTTCCAGTACTGATGCACTGGAGGAGGGTTTATGTTGAAGTTATATTTGTTATTGAAAGGAGCGGCCTTTTCCTCTGCGGGAGCAGCATGTGATTGAAACCTTCTGGCGACACGGACGGCCGCGCGGGTGTTGATTCTAGAAAACATCACTGGAGAAGGTGTTGTTAATGGTATTTTCTCACAATTTTATTGGGCATATTGATTCTGAGAGTCTAAGAGGTACTGATGTATATGGATACATCAGTGCGGTGATAATAAAATGCCTGTACAGTATTTTTACCGACCTCAGACAACGAGACGAAACAACACAATACCACATGGCATGGGCAGTGTCAGTAGCATGTTGAGTGTAAAAATGATCTAAAAATTGATGAAATAGATCATACCCCTGTGCAGATATTGTATTAATTAATAAATTAGGGTGAAACGTGGTACAAATGCCGTCTATTGATCTCATTATTGGAAATCTATTTAAAGACGTACGTCTGTCCATTATTTGAAAAAAGGGCAAAGAGAGAAAAAATAAATATTATGAAACGGACAAGCCGACATTATCAAGTATATTTTTACAAGATAAATGATTGATTGTAATATGGACAATAGCAGCTACTGCATGAGCTTGAATCATGTGGTGAACCTAAAAATTCGACAGAATGGTGGGGATCGGATGCAGGATATAAACACAAGGTGGACATAGGAGTGGATTAATTTAGGGAAAGAGAAATTAAATTCGATCAGTTGAAAAGCATTGTAGAATTAAGAGCTAAGAGACTCTTTTCGTGCACTTTTAAAAGTGTTTTCGTTTGGGGCTATATCACTTACCATGGACAAGTTTACTGCCTCTCAGTGCTATTTTAATGCTCAAAAAGAGTCTATTAAGTTCTTGAATGTAAGCTGTGCTTCAGATTTGAAATTTATTTTTTTATCCTTTTTCTCCAACTGCAGCTGTTGTCTCTTCACATTTTCACAATTCTACAATGCTTGTGGACATCGTCACGATAGTTCTTCTTTCTGTATTCTGCAGGACTCATATTTGACATCCAAATACTTACATCTCTTCATCTCCAGATGTCCCAATACGGAGGTGGCTATAGGCGCGGAGGTGATCTGTATCGTCCTGGAAATGCTCGAAATAATAAACCTTACGCCAGTCATCCAGGTAATGCCAACGGTGCCGGCCGTACTTCTCATTTCAGCCGTAACGAGCAAGGCCTCAGTTACAGACCCCATAATTCTGGTCGCTCACAACCGCTAGGACAGTCCAGCAGATATCAACAGAAACCCCAAAACAATGCATACCACCAAGTCTATGCCCAGACACAGTCCGAGCACCAGCTATGGCAAGGTGATCTTGATCCAAAGTGGTCAGAGCAAGTGATCATGGATATATGGGCACAAGTGGGAGAAAATCCAGTGTCGGTGAAGCTAATACGAGACAAAATTGGTAAGCCACAGTACTGCTTTGTCACTTTTGCCAGCCAGCAGGCAGTTACCAGTGCCATCCAGAAGAATAGAATGCAGGTGCCTGGCTCATCCCGAACATTCAAGCTTAATTGGGCTTCTGGAGGCTCCCATGGCGATTCGAGAGGAGGAGGAGGAGGCTCGAGATTCGGTGGTAATCCTCAAGTAGCAAAATCCTCCACAGAATTTTCTATCTTCATTGGTGACTTGGGCCATGAAGTCACTGAGTCTACTCTCTATGCCCGCTTCAATAAAGAATATCCTGGATCGGTGAAACAGGTCAAAATCATGGTCGATCCTGTTACCAAAGCCTCCAAAGGATTTGGGTTTGTCAGATTCTACAATGAGGAGGCTCAGCAGAGTGCACTTCAGGACATGAATGGAATAGTCATTGGTGATCGACCAATTAGAGTCGGTCCAGCCAGTGGTGGAAACCAGGACTCAAATACACCTTTGAAGAAAGGCAAGGAGTCGCTGGCGGAGACGGTGGTGCTTTCACAGAAACAGCCTCCCCTAACTGTCTTCACAGATCCCAACAATTCCGTGATTTCCGTTAGAGGAATCACCACGGCTATCACATTAGATGAGTTAAAAGCACATTTCATTTCCTTTGGCAATATCGTCTATTGTCACATGAACTACTCTAAGCATTTGGCTCATATAAAATTCCTTTTTCGAGGCTCTGCAGCACGAGCACTACTATTCATGCATGGATTTATCATTAATGGCTGCAGATTGACTCTCAGATGGGCCCGAGAGGAGGTTGTCGATACTGGGAAAGTGCGGTTCAGGCCAGCCGACAAGAGCTCAAAGTATGTGGCCGCACAAAAAGCCCCACCTTTGTATGGACAACTCCCGTATAATGTGGTGTTTGAAGATCTCACCAGAGGCGAAGTGTCCGACTTAACTTTTACCGACCCATGCGAGATAATTTCGACCAAAGAGATCGATCAGAATATGATATCGCAAAAGAAAGACAGAGAGCGGTACTTAGCACTGGCTTTCTAATCTGAAAACTAATATGGATGGTCGGTCTCAAAGGGCCCGGGACAGTTATCTTGCATGTCCTTCTCGTCCTCATAGCGTACACTGCAATATGGGCAATAGAAGTAAGCTTGTCGGGAGTAAGTGAGAAGCTTTAGAAGCTGTTCGTTGGTGGTGAGACTGTCAAATTGATCTGATTCGACGCTTTCTTTCACGGTGCTTGTTCCAGTGCTGCTTTCAGAAGCGATTCCATTATCATTCCCAACACCTTCAGAACTGCTACTAACTTCTTGGGCCTTAGAAACGTTCTCGTTGAATAGTAGCTTGCGTCCTTTCGGTTTTGATATTAACTCCTTTGCACATTTTCTCCACATCACATTGACTTCACCTATTTTTTCCGGGTCTTCTGAAATGCAAACATCATCTCCACTTTCATGGAAACAAAATCTCTGTAGCTGTTCCAAGATCTTTCTGTTTCTAGTCGCCGCGTGCTTATCTTTGGATGTCAGCCTGTACTTCTCCACTGTTGCTGGATTGAACTTACTTTTGTCTGCAACTTTAAAGGTCGTGGATCCTATACCTTTACGGTCAGTTTTCACCCTTATGGATAATGGCTCCATCAAACTGCTTTTGGCATTATCTTGTCTGCCCAATGTGCCCCCTATCTTGAAGCCCATTTTCTGCATAATCTTCAAACCTATCGAGTCACTCAGTATGGGAATGTCAAGTGATGCCTTGGACTGTCTGGATCTGAAAGCGGGTGTACCAGGTGATATAACCATACTCATGTAGTCTTCATCGTCATCCTCAAAACCTTCTTCTTTCCGATGGAACTCTCCATTGATATGTTTAATTTCTCCACTATTCTTTCCACTACCCTCATTACTTTTCACCAACCGTTTCGACCTTTTGACAAAACATTCCTCTTCAGAATCAGAAGAACCATAGTCAAATACATTCCGCTTCATGTCCTACAGTCATATGTACCGTAGTGTCATGCAGCTAGTCTATGTACTTTCTTTCTGCCCGTTTTCCTTGTATCTGAGTTCTTTAGTAAGAGCTTGTGTAGAGTACGCGAACCTTCTATCTTCTAGTGAACAACTACTACCTCTAAATGCTTCACCACAAGATCGACCAATCGTTCATATCGGTGCCTGTCTCTCGCGTGGGTCTGTCTACTCGGCTTAACCAGCTCAATGGCTTGAACGCTAACCAGAGCCGACCTACGTCTAGACCAGCGACTCCATCTACATATGTGACCAGTTCACTTAATCCGACCAGAAACCTACCGGTGTCGTTGAATGACATCCGGTCAAAGATCTCGACCAAAGAAGATTTCGAAAAGTTCGAAAATTTGCCCATCACAGCAAGTCTCCGAGACTTTGAATCGACATTCAACGAGCTCAGCCAGTCTCTTTCGTCATTCAAAGAAGATGCGATTGCTGGTACAGTGGAGAGATTGATAGACATCAGCGACAACATTTCGCTGGAACTTGATGTTCTTAAACGGCATCAGGTGCTCGGGAAGGAAATCGACATGCTTGAAGCAGAGCATACCAAACTAGACAATGAGTCAAAACACATACTCAAAGAGTTGATAGCATGCCGTGCAGATTTGAAAAAGCTCCCCAAGCTTCCAGCTAAGAAGGAACAGAAGGAACCAAGCGAGGTTAGTGTTCAAGGATTGCTCAACTATGCCATGAAGCTCGCTAAATTCTCCAAGGCTCCACCTACGGTAATGTCTCAGATGATACATCCTAACAACTACGTGTGGCCGGCAGAAGATGCCTTACGGCGTGGAATGCTAGCAATGGCCTCATTGAAGCCAGATGAGTTGATTCGAGCCGAGATTGGCGAGGAAGTTGAAAAAGAAGATGTGGAAATGGAAGATGTTAAAGAAGCGCCCGTACAGCAGGAATATAAAAATGTCAGCCCCGTTGTACCGAGGCCGTCAGCTCAACCAAAGGAGGAGACTCCTGCTGCACTTGACTTGGACCTCTTTGATCCTGAAGATGATGATGACGAATCCGACTAGATAGTCAATGTGCTATGAATATACTGCCAATAACCGATGAACTACCATGACCAACGTACTACCATTACCAACGTACTACCAAATACCAACGTACTAGCAATCACCAACGTACTATCGATGTACTAACTATGTACTACCAATTTACTACCAATGTGCTACGAATGTACTGCCAAAAAACCGATGAACTACCATGATCAACGTACTACCAAGACCAATGTACTACCAAAATAAACTTACTAGCAATCACCAACGTACTATCAATGTTCTAACAATGTACTAACTCCCTGCTACTACAATGTGAACTTCCTAGTCTCTTCGTATCTAAGCTATATTCTATTTCTATTTACAGTTTGTTTGCATTGTGCTTGCCAAACATCTCACGAGGATGCTTGAAAGTGTTGGAGGTGAACTGCTTACTCAATTCCCAGTCCAACTCAAGCTGCTTAGAGTACAACTCGCCCGATTCAAGGTGATTCTTGACCAACTCGGCCAAACCAGAGATAAACTCCTCGTTGTCGTTCAATGACCCGGCACGCTTGATAATATCCGGGTTCTTGGAATCCTCAATAAGCTCAATATCAAGCTCATGCAAGGTCTCGATGTGGTCAGAGGTGAAGGCAATAGGAACCAAGATCAAGCCCTTGATATTTTCGTTGACTTCTAACTTCGAGACAATCTTAGCAGTCTGACCACCTAACCAAGGCTTTGGTCCAACCTTTGATTGCCACACAAGACGGTATGGGTTACTGAAGTTCAACTTCTCCATAACAGCATAAACGGAGGCTGCAACCTCGGCTGGGTACGAATCTCCTCTGTTGACAATTTGCATGGGCAAAGAGTGAGCAGAGAACAAAATGACAACCTTGTCTCTATCCTCAGCAGGGAACTCCTCCAACTTCTCCTGGATGAGTTTTGCAAATGGATTCACCAAACATTTGTCCTTGGGCCATCTGTCGATCAAAGTCCATTCAATGGTTCTTTCTGGATCCACAACCTTTGTTTGACGGTACAATTCGTGCACAGAGGAAGCAGAGGTTGAACTCGAGAATTGTGGGTACTGTGAGAAAGCCACTGCTCTGGTGACTCCATCTGCCTTCAATTGCTCCAACATATCTTCTGTGAGAGGCTTGGCGTATCTGAATGCCACATATGGCTTATGTGGAGCAGTTTCGGGACTAATCTCGTCCAATCTCTTGCACACACGTTCACACTGGTACTCCAGCCAGTATCTGATGGGCGAACCTCCGCCAATTTCGTCGTATCTTTTCTTAATGGAGGGCGTACGTTGCAAGGCAATAAACTTAGCCATGATACTTTGAAGGGGACCCAAGGGAATTAAGTCACCATCAGAGAACAATCGCATCAAAAAGTCATATGTTTCACTGGTCTTGTTCGGACCACCCATGTTCATAAAGACAATTGCGGTAGGGGACTTGGTAGGGGACTTGGTAGAGTACTGGCGAAATGGAGATGATGACCATCTCGAGATTGGACGCCATGTCGAGGCACGGATAAGACTCATTGATAGTAGTTGGTATTTTTCTGCTGAGAATGGGTTAACTTTATTTCCGGTGGATTTACGAGAGTGAGCATTGTACTTTTGGTGGCGCAGAATGACGGAAAAAATGCTGCGAGATGTGTTACGCAAGATTGCTAAGATTGCTCATACGACCGCGGAAAACTATTAGCATGTGGCGAATGGTTGTTTGGGAGTGGTATGATAGTAAAATTTATGGATTCATAAATTGATAATTGACGACAAAATTTGGCGACATTTGCATGCAAGTGACTACTCCGGTTTGGCTTTACTGTTCTGGAACTCGTCTCTCTTGGCCAGTATGATCTCGTTGATCTCGGTGGTGAAGTTGTTGTAGGCGTCTTTTAATCCCTCCAGCCCATTGCCAAACGAGCCACGGCGCGTCCGGAACGACTTCCATGCCTCTGCAAACTCCTTCATATCGCTCTCGAACTCTTCCTTGGTGGCAGTTTCAAGCACATCAATAGGTGGAACTCCCAAAGTAGGAGAATCGTATTCATCATGAAGTGCTTTTGCGATCGCCAGTTCCACCATGGCAGCCTCATGAGGAGATAATTCATTCGTAGCAGCAGGAGTAGATTTGGCTTCAACTGGCTTAGGAGCCAAAGACTTGCAAAATGCCTTCACTTGCTTCAGAAATGGTCCATTGAACAAGAATAGGGTGATTGCAGTAACGATGGGAACATACATGTTGACGGTCCACCAGCAGTAGAGAGACTGCTTAAAGTCAAGAATGACAAATGGCTGACAAACGAAGCCAAAAGCAAGCTGGGTGACAAAGTAGCTTACAATGTCGTAAAACACCTTTGTGGATTTTGGAGTCTTTCCATCAGCCTGAAGGAAGATTGGGCGCAAGTTGCGACGATAGATCTTGCCTAATGTTTGCATGAAAGCACCCACAATAAATGTCAAGTAGTAGCCTGGTCGAGTGCCATGCCAAAATGCACTTGTGGCGAACGTAAAGAGAGTACTCTTAAAACCAGGCTTCTTTCCCTTTTTGCTCACTCTCAAATACACGTAATATTTCAACCACTTGTTAGTGTTCATGTTCCAAGCTTCAAGACAAGTGTGAACATTCTGTCCCAACTCGAACGTCCATGGATCGATGTTCTGGACTCTGTTCCACCTAAAGCTGTCAGTAGCACGGTCATATCCATTGTATCCGATTCCACACAAAATACAAGAGCCTTCGGCTATGAGCCAAATAGCGTAGTACTTCAATCTATGGCTAATACCCAAAACCCACAAGTAGAAAATTCGGTACACGAAATTGTGGTTCTTCACTAAGTTTCCGTTGAGCACATAATCAAGACTGACATACTTCGGAGCCTCAAGGAACAAACCGGCCCAAAAAAAGCCCTCGAGGACTTTGTAAAGAGCCTGCTTTCCACTCCGGGGGATTCTTCTTTTCTGCTTTCCTGGACGCTTATCCGCTGGAACATCATCGAATAAAGTTGAGTGGATGAACTTATCGTAGTCCACAAAATCAAAGGCGGGACCAGTCAACAAAGAAGGGTAGAAAAAGACATAACCCAAAAATGGCAAGATATTAGGATGCTTTTTGATAGCTCTTGTCTTCGTGTAGTCAGTCAATGCCACCTTCTGTTTTCCATCATAGACATTCCATCCAAATGCTGACAACTTCATCACCAAAACCATCTGCGCACTTGTGATGTTAATGACGCTAGGATCGTACGTATTAAAGAATTGCTCGTGAACATGGTTATATGCCAAGTGTGTCATCAAGAATAAGAAGTTGATCCATGGCATTTGACTTGTTCTGATGTATCTGGTGATAAAGTAGCATCCTCCTGAGGAAATGAGCAATGTTTGCAATCCCGAGCGGAGGTTCAAGATCCCAAACACATAGAAGGCAGACACGGCCACCACATAGGCATTCTTCAATGTGTAATTGTGATCTGGCAACCGTTTGAAGACGAAACTGAAGGGGAATGATAATAAGGAACATAGCAAGACCTTGAAGTTGGCCTCATTTATACCTGCAACAGTCAGAAGATAGGAGATTCCCTCCTGGAATTTGGTAAACATGGCAACAACGACAATAACCTATTATGCCAGATTGGGATGAATTACGGTTGGGGTTGAGGAAAACGTGATAAATTAAATCTTCCCCAGAGACGCTCAACATTGGATAATGCATATAGAGTAGTTGCTCGTATTGGGATGAGTGAGATCAATTAAGTGCTTTTCCCCCTATCTTTTTTTATTCATTCGTGTTCTTAGAACTGCTTATTCTCGGGCCAGAACCATCTTGTATCCGCCTTCGAGAGCCTGTGTGATGTTGTCGTTCTTGTAAGGAATGGTGCTTAAAACATATGCGACGTCGTCCCACTGCGACTCGGTCTGGCACTTCATCAATCTCACCAAAAGCTTCTCGGCAAGCTGCTTCTGGTGCTTCTCTTTCTCGATAAAACCAACCAAAAACTTGATGATTCTCTTCATGGAGTCCTTGGAGAGCGACTTGTCGTGAGACAAACCACTGAAGATGTCGATAAATCCGTTGTAAATAGCATTATCCTTTGTAGCCAACTCGGTGAAGAACAATTTACACATATCGCTAATTCTTTGATCTGGGTTCTCTAAGCACTTGGCCATTGATGAGAGTTGTCCTTTGACCTTTACCTGGCCGGCCAAGATCAAGAACGTGACTGTCATCAAGCATGTCCTCTGCACCATGATGTTCTCATCAGTGAGACGACGATATAAGAAATCAGTGTTTTCGTCCACTAAGTTATTGAAGCAAACTGCCATGTCGCCGAGGCCGAGAACACAATTACTTCTTATGACTGGATCCGGTGATTTCTCCATAATTGTGATTAATAATGGTAAATTGTCCTCACAGAACTTTGACGAAAGACACATCAACTTGGCCAAGCAGAGTGTTGCCGATCGTTGAAGAGTTTCATTATCATAAGCTTTCGTATCTGAGCAAATTTCTTTAGCCAATGGACCGAATCGCGCGAGGAGAGATTGCTCTCCAAAAAGAAGTTCTCTTTCTTTGATATAAACAACGGCATCTGTGAAGTCATCCTCTGACGTACCACCAATCATTTCCAATTCATTTTCAGCTCCTTCATCTTTGTCGGCAGACTTTTTAGCTTCATTTTCGTGCTTGCGCTTCTTGAAAATGGCCTCAAGCTTTTCAAGATGCTCGATTGTTTTGATTCCGACATGACCAACAATAAATAACAATTGCGAGAGTCCCACAACCTGTGATTTCTCAGCAAGATCTCCGTCAAATACTTGCTTCACCTTTTTCTGGATGACCTGAGAGCAGTTCAACTCAGGATCTGCAGACACCATGAAAATAGCAGAGATAGCCTGCTCTGCAACACCATACCACTCTGCTTTGTCTGTGAAAAGCAACAAGGCTTCCTGCAATCCTTTAATAGCAGGATCTTCACATGCAAATTTAAAAGAATTAGCAGATTTCAGCTCACCAGCTGCAATTTTCAGCAAGGTTGAACATGAGAACTTGCAAAGATCCAAGTCTTCTATTCCAGCTTCCCCAAGACCCACGTTTAACAAGTATTCAACGCCCATTTGCACAATGGAATTGTCTGCCAGCGACAACATGCCAAGGATGATAATGGAACCATGAATATAGTTTTTAGGATAGTCAGGGTCATCGGTACCAGCCTTGTTATATATGTGCCACAACACTTTGACAACTTCACCATGTATGTATCTCGCTTGGTACATGAGACACAAGAGCTTCTCGAGAGAGGCAAGATCTGCAACCGAGGCTGCCACAGTCAACCCGATCAAGTTTTTTGCAAACAAAACTGCGGTCTGAGAAGCAGAAGCGTTCTTTGGAGCTGTCAAGAAAAGATCTTTGTAGCAGTCTATGAGATGAGAAGCAATAGACTTACCTTCATCAGAAGAGCCTTTCATCCAAACCAAATGAAGCATTCTACGGATACCTTCCCCAGCATTCTCGATACCGTGTGCATCTGAAAGAACCAAAAAGTCCATGGATTCCAACACCTCGTTTCTATTTTTGGAAAATAGTAGAGTGGACGTGACCTTTGTGCCCTGTTGGACAGCTTCAATAAATTCTACGGCATCTTCATAATACTGGACTGTGAGTTTAGCCTTGACGAGAACATTCGTATCCGGAAGTTGCCGCTCCTGCTCCATCATGGACTCATTCAATTCACCGTGATCAATGTCTGAGTCCGAGTCTGAGTCTGGTGAAGAATTGGCTTTTTCTCCTTTTTCATCTAACTCCATGTCATCACCTTCCTCTTCCATTACATCATGGTTTTTCTTGTGAAAGTTTGTCTTGGGCAAATATTTCTCGAGCTCTGCTTCAGCGTCATCCAACCTCTTCTTCCACTCTGTGTACGCCAATTGAGTGCCGTGTGCAGCCGAAAATGGGTGTGTCAACAATAACTTGTACATCAATTTGATGGCATTTCTTCTCACCAATGTACTTCTATCAGCCAATGATCTAACCGCGTACAACATTACTGACTGCCTCCGTTTGGGGATCCGAACTGGCAACGAACATATCTTCACCATCGCTTGGATAGCTTTTGTACGGACAAATGGGTTTTGGTCCAGAAATCTCTCCTCGAGTAAATTCAAGAGACCGTCAACTTGCAGCGTGCGGTTTGCTGTGTGCTCATCAGCTCCATCAGGGTCCTCTGACTCGGATTTGAGTATATCCACTACTATATTTCCACAAGTTTCCACAACCGAACAGCGCAACGACTGGTTACTATTATCCAAGAGCTGAGCCGTAGACGACATTTGTTTCAAAATTAGTCTTGGACTGAGCTCCGATAGTTTAATGAGAAACTCCGAAACTGCCTTTGGACCGTTTGAGTCGTTAGCGTTAAATTCTAACTGGCTGATCTCACGTAAAAGATCCTCAGTCAATCCAATGTGTTCATACTGGGTATTGAGAATATGCATGAGCTCCGCCATATACGGAGGCAAGTGGATGTAGTATGTCAAGGACTGGATTACTGCGTTCTGAACAATTATACTCATTCCGTGCTTGGTAACAGTCAAGGCGACATTACGGAACATGAGCGTCTTTATAGGCATCAGCTTCATGCGGTCTGGCAATTCCATGAGCCTGAATATCGGCCGGATAAACATATCAAGAAACTGGGTCTTTTCTGGAGTAGTCACAAACAACTTAGAGAGATCAACCTTGAGACATGAAGCTACAGCATCCAAGGCATCTTCCACCTGCGTGCAGTTATTTTTCCACTTCACCGACGTCAGTTTCAGCTTGGTGTTGTCCGGTATGTCTTCCTTGCCCAAGAAATTGAGCAACACAAACATAAGGTACCCGTACCGTTCTAGCTGGTTCTTGAGGCTCTCTGCCAGGTCTATGAAGTCGCCCAGCTCGATTGTGAGAATGCACTGGTGGCATGCATTATTGAAAGACGACGAGATCAAGTACGCCGCATGCTTCTTTGGTTTGTCCTCAAGCAGCAGAAACCCATGGGCAATTTCTATCAATTCCTCCAAAAGTTCATCGTTAAGTATGGCCTCTGGACTGTGGGCCAAGGCATTGGTGGCGGCGTCTATCTTTTGATCAATGGAGCCTGTGTCTAAATCGTAGTCGGTATCGACATCGAACGCATTATAGAACGTTGAGAGAACGAAATCCATGTTGGTTCTGGAGGTTTAGATTTGGCTGATCTCAGGTAAACAAACATATAGGTGTATGCAGTGACAGAGATGTAATTTGTACGTGTTTGGTGGAGGAAGTGAAAGCGGTAAGTTGAAGGAGATAACGAGGTGAATCCTTTCATTTGGTGCAACTCTGTTGGCTTGTCTTCTTTTTTTTAATTTTTTTGTAATTACTCTACTGATGATTGTCTTGTATGTGATATCTTCAAGTCACACCAACATCAAGAATGCGATCTCAGTGCGGAGGCTCACATAGTCTCAGAACACCAAATTGTTTGAATCTTAAACATTTTAATAGTTTTTTTGAAAAAATCAAATGCAAAAAGTCCACTCTCCTACTTCTTTCTTCAATTCCTCAACTATTCCTGCCACTATCCACTACCCACTACAGCAAGTAACGTTATCTCCACCCTCATAGATATATTCATTATAATACATAGCTAATCCTTCAATTTTGCGTATCCTTTCACAACCGCCTTGGATGTGCCCATCCGCTCCTCCTCGAGCACACCCAAGAGATCTTTAGTAGTGATCATGTTTCCTGTTCTGATCTCACGGAATCTCAATCCATTGTCTCCTCGCGACGAGATAAGTGTGCTCTGTTTTGGTCCACCGTCTTTGCTTACAGTGAGCTTAGCCTCGTCACCGCCCGAGGAGCCACCGCTCGTCATCCATGAATACTTTTTGCGTGGGTTCATCGTCATCATAGCTGCAGTAGCATTGGCTGCCCGATGTAGCGTTTCCTCTGCACCGGCCTTATTGCCAGTCTCTGGAGCAACTTCGTCGGACTTCTCAAGGCCAAGTGCCAACCGCTTGGCCACTCTTCTCTCTTCCAATTCTTTTTGCCGAAGGGCCAAGTTGCGGAGCTCCTTGGAAAGTTCGGACCGCTGTGAAGGATGAATGGTCTTGGGTTTGCCAGCTCCATTACGGTTCAACGCAGGAATTCCACGCCGTCTGTGACGAGATAATGCAACTGTTTTCGTGATGATATTAGAGAGCCACTCCTTGCATGCGGCAGACATGAACTCGAGCATCTCCGGGTCCACCATAAAGTTCTGCACTACGCCGTTCTCGCGGGCCACTTTGTTCATGAAAAGTGCCACATGATATGGGTGCAAAAATGCGTTGAGCGGGCCATACGTCTGGCGCTGCCTATTGGCCAACTGCTGCTGGTGCAAGCTAAGTGCCGATCTGTTGTAATTGGAAGACAAAAGCTCCTCCTCTCGCTGGATATCCACACCTGCGGCCGCAAGTGCATCGTTAAGCTTCGAGGGATCGTCAGGCTTGGTTCCAGCAGCATTACCGGTATTTGGTGGCATTGTCATGCCAGGAGGAAACGTTCGTTTCGGATCAAACCGATTACTGGGTCTGTAACCACCGGTTGGCATAGGTGGTCTATACTGGTTAGGGTACACCATACCGGAGCCAGGTCCAGAAGCAGGTCCGCTCGTGGGAAAGCTGCTCCTTTGGTATGGGTACGTGTTCAAGTTCAGCTGCGACATCGACTGGTACATAGGTGCTGGTGCAGCTGAGGACGGACCTGAGGTCAGCGACGCCACAAGGTGGTCTGGAAGTTTGCTTGTGGAGTTGACACGGGACACTCCGACCGGGCCGTACGCCGACGTGTTTGTGTTGATAGTGGTGTTCATATTTGTGTTGGTCGGTCTGGCTGCTCCAGTGCTGACACTGGCGCCCGGAGTTCCAACTGGTGGATATTGAGACCCACCGACAGAACTTCCCACATTGTTCACTGAAGAAAGCGACTGGGGATTCTCCGAGAGCATATCTGGCAACTCTATCTTCTCTTCGTCAATGGGAAAGTCTGCACTGGAAGGAAAACCGTCTTTAGTCTCGAAAGGAAGCGGGTCAAAGAGATCGCCAAACTGCGAGTCGCCAAGGACCACGTCATGATTTTCTGTCTTGATGCGTTTAGCGTCGCCATTGATCGAGTTATCTTCGTGAGACCGCTTGGGCAGCACAGGGGTGGCTGTGCCGCTGTGCAGGGACATGAAGGCAGAGAGCGTAGAAGAGAAGTTATTGTCAGTACTTTAGAGAATGGTGTTTTCGGTGGTGAAGGTCGTGCGCAGGCCATAAGTAGGTGGACGCTGAAGAGAGTGATAGTAAATGTGGGAATTTTGACCTGGTGGAATCGGGACAGAATGTTCAGCTGTGACCCTTGATTGATTTTGTGCTTCTATTTGTTGTTTTCTGTACCTTTTTGATGTGGTAGTTGAGTGTCAATTGCTGGAATGTCAGTGGTGAGACTAACCATGAACATAATAGAGAATATGCGCATATTAAAGAGCAAGTGCAACAGCTTATTAACAAAAATGAGAAGAAAAAATTACATATTTCAATGAGCTGATGATAAAAAAGACACCTTCATTTTTAAAGACGCCTGAAAAACATACAATGTTCAGCAAACATCTGTAAGTGCTGATTGACTAAACAATTGACTATACTCAGTTCACCTGTTGCGATTGTCTTGATATGACTGCCTAGATGCGAATATACTTTAAATCCTCAGCGGCCAGTCTCGAGTACTTACCATCACTCCCAATAATTTTACCACCATCCATTCTTTTTTTAAATATCAACTAACACATAATAATCAAAATTTTCCCTCTTGGATTATAAATCGTCATCTCTCTATTCTACCTTTTTTTGTTCTGGGGATTCCACCAAATCCTCCACTTTCCCAACTGCCTGTACACTCCAGATGCTCATCTCAAAAAATTCAGCTACTTAATCTTTCTTCTGTAATGGCTTCCAAACCAATCTCATTCGAAGGTGCCCGCAACTTCCGCTACAGATTGGTGTTGGCCACTTTGGCCGGCAAGCAAATCAAGATCCTGGAAATCAGATCAAACGACATGAATCCTGGTCTCAAGGACCACGAAGTGTCCTTCTTAAGACTCTTGGAGTCAGTGACAAATGGCTCGCACATTGAGATCTCCTACACGGGTACCACCGTCATATTCAAGCCAGGAATTATTGTAGGTGGCCAGCTCACCCACAACTGCTCCGGAGATAAGCCCGTGGGCTATTATCTAGAACCGATGCTCTTCTTAGCACCATTCTCAAAGAAAAAGTTTTCTATTGTTTTCAAGGGACTCACCAGCTCAGATAAGACCAACGACGCCGGCGTTGAGGCGATCAAGTGGGGACTTATTCCTGTAATGGAGAAGTTCGGCGTCAGGGAGGTTGAGTTACACATTTTGAAGAGAGGTGCTCCTCCATTAGGTGGAGGTGAGGTGCACTTCTTGTGCAACTCGCTAATTGCCCAGCCATTGACCATCCATGCATTAGACACACCAAAGATGTCTGCCATTCGAGGCGTCGCCTACTGTACGAGAGTGTCGCCATCCATCGTGAACAGAATCATCGAAAGTGCCAGACAGGTGTTGAAACCCACAGGAATCGAAGTAAACATCACTGCAGATGTGTGGAGAGGCGAGAATTCCGGCAAGTCTCCCGGATTCGGTGTCACTTTAGTGGCCGAGCTGAAAAGGGGATGGAGGATCTTTGCAGAGGGAACCGGTGCGGCTGGTTCGTTGCCTGAGGACTTGGGGGAGACCGTGGCATATCAGCTTCTTGAAGAGTTGACCAAATCTACCTGCTTAGGAAGAAGTCAGCTCAAGTTAGCGTTGGCATACATGACTATTGGTAAAGAGGATGTGGGGAGATTGCGCTTGAACAAGGACCAGATCGACGAGCAGTTTGTGTGGTTTTTGCGTGACATCAAGAGCATATTTGGCACCGAGGCATTTTTGAAGGACGGCTCGGAGGAAGGCGATGACAATTACATGACCGTGACCATCAAGGGCATTGGTTTTGTCAGCGCATCGAAGAAGATTGCATAGTCTCTCAAGGACTTTTTATGTACAATAGACAAATAATAAACTTTTATTTTGGGTAATCTTACCAGAATGAGCACCATCCAATGTAGTGCTGGCACAAATTCTCCACACTGGTGGCCTGCTGGATCAACTTGTCCACTTGAGTAGGAATGTCCAAACCACGTAATCTCTTGATATCATTACCAGTCAACTTGTCGGTGATTCTCTTGAGGACGAGCGCTCCACGGGCATTTCTGATCTCAAGAGCGTTCTGCTTATTAAGTCTAGCAGCCTCTACCTCATCAATTTCACCCTTCTTTAGCAACTCGGTAGTGTTGTATTGTTGTACCTTGATACCAGTGGCCTCGGCAAGAGCCTTTGTAGGGAAATCGAAACCCCAGTTGATCAACGGATCATATGCAAATGCTTCCAAAATAGCCATCAACGATTCTTTGTTGTCCCGAAGCACTCTCATGACATGCTCGCAGGTAATGCGGAAAGAACCCTCAATACCACTAACCTCCATAGCATAATTGAGCATTCTAGTAAGACGGAATGGCACCTTTTCAGGGTACTTCTCGCGTAGAATGGCAGCCTCGAAACAGTCACCGAAATCAATATGAACAACTTTACCTGTAATACGGTCAAGCATCAAATTAGAAGGATGCCTATCACCCAAACCCAAAATGTAACCAACCATAGACATAACGGCCAATGATCTGGTGTAAGTTGTTCTTCTGTCTAACCATGCTTCAGATGATTTAGATTTTAGCCACAATACCTTGTACAAATCCTGACCTCTAGTGTTGTCAAGTGCCGCAGTAAACACCTCAACTTTCTGTAACAAGGTCAAGCTATCATAGTCGGGTGCCATTTGCAACATTATTCTGTGCTCAATGTTCAACAAGATCTTTCTTGATTCACGGTATTCTCTGATTAAAACGTGGAATGTGTCACTGTTTGGAACCCAGCCCAATAAACCGACCTTCGGTGACAATGGAATTGCTGGGAACTGCTGAATATCCAAGTGTCTCTTGAAACACTCTGTATCATTAAGCATGAACGTGTTTACTAATCCAAACAATTGCATAACCAAGTTGTCTTGTCTGATGTCCTCGTGACCCTTCAAAAGATAATGGTATTCTTTACCGTCGCTTCCCTTGCAACTCAACTTTCTTGGTCTTTGTTTCGAAGAAATAACTGTGAATGTAGGATCAAACTTCATGATCTTGACAATTGGTTTACCTGGGTGGTACGTTCCTGGCACAACCAACTCCAAATTGTTCGCCTCCTCTAATTTAGGAGATACAAACAGCAATTCTAAGCTTTGCAACTGAGGTAACTGTCGTCCGATTCTTCTGAAAACATTGTAATAGACATCCCAAGCCTGATTCAAATTGGTGATATCTTTTGTTCTACGGTAATTCAACACCCATTCGTATGCATCTGCAAGTTCCCTTCCAAATGCATTATTAAAAGAGGCCTCTCTCATGGTTTCAGGTCCCTTTTGTAACATTTTGTGCAATGGATCAAGAACATCAAACATCTTCTCAGTGTTGTGTTCACCAAAGAACAATCTTGAAGCATCTTCCAAACCTTCGTACCACTGTTCAAGCCAAAGGACAGCGACACGAATGAGCTCATGACTGACTAGCTCTGATTGCTCCACTAAAGTTGGAGAGTGGATTCTCATCTTGTCAATAATGGACAACGCAGCCTTCTTTCTGCTCACAGATTCTGACGTTACTGCAACCGCCAATGGGTACACCAAAGCCTGAGGATGAGCCTTGCCAAGATCAGTCAATAATCCTAACAAAGACCTACTGACGATTTGGTTTGGTTGGTGAATTCGAGAAATCAATTGTGGGATCACCTGTAACCAGTTGTCAATTTTCACCATGTTGAATCCATCAGTCATAGCTTGTGCTGCCTCGGGAATGCCACCAAACTTGAACCACAACGTAAGCAATCTGAGGGTATCCTGCAATGAGTTTGAGCTCGAGAGTGCAATTGAATGGAAGAAACCCTCAATCGAGGGAATGACGTGACGCTGAACAACTTCCATGGAGATCATCTGCAGTTGCTGAATGTGCTTCTCCAGACCATCATTCTGCTCCAACAGGTTGGGCACATCGCCACGATTGCCTTGAGTATGAAGAGAGATGACCTCGAAGTTGGCCAAAGCCCAGTTGTGCCAGGCTTTGTACCACTTTTCGTCGAAATGTGTTGCCAAGAGATAAGCACCTAAAATGATTTCGGAGGTTTCTGTTCTCCAATTGTTGTTAAGGACAATTTGCCATTCACCTTGCTTCAAGAAACATCTAGCAAGCAACTTCGTGTACTCTTCGACGTGTTTGGGGATTCCAGGTCCATCCAGAGGAACAGGTTGGGTGATCAAGTCGTTGGGATTCAATCCAAGATCCTGAGACATACGTGTGGTAAAGTCAACCAAATGGCGGAGTGCTTCCTTCCTTTGGCCTTTAGCCCACATGTATTTCAATTGAGCGTAGACGACTTGAGGAGGTGCTCTCGATGGATTCTCAGGCAGACCTTCTTCCAATAAGCTGTTTAAAGATTTCTCTGCCAAATTGAATCTACCTGATTTTCTGCACAAATTTGCAAACTTGATCCACATTTCCATATCCTGCTTGGGTTTAATCACAAGCGCTCTGACCTTGAGCATTCTTTGCCAGATATCGACATTACGTTGACATCCCAAAAGACGAGTATTCCAAGTCTTTCTCATAAGAGCACGCTTTTCGGATCCTTGAGGTAAGCATTTGTATTTGATGATTTCCTCCAACTCCGCAAGCATTTGCACTCTCACAACAACACCGTACGCTCTATTGTAACTTTCACTAACCAAAGCGGTGATTTCAGTCACAAGGAGATCTCTAGCGTTCAAGATATGATTAGAAGCGTCCTCAAAATTGTTTCGGTGTAAGTTCAAGATAGCACTGAAAAATGCTTTATCTGGAGATTCCGCTTTCATAACCTTAATATACGAGTCCATTCTATCCCACTGGCCCAATCCCCAAGCTGCTGCTGCTGCCAATGGAGCAACACTTCTTTGAATGTCACTCGTTGAAGAATTCCACTTGCTTTGCGCAAGTTCAGAGAGTTGTTCCCACTCACCAAGTGCATGCAAACATCTCATCTTACCCATGACAACTTCCATGTTGTCTGGTTCAAGTTTGGCACGCTCATTGTATGCTCGCAAAGCATCATCCCATCTTTGAAGTTTTTCATTCCACATTTCCTTCAATTGGAGATCGTGATGCATTTGAGCATGCTTCAAAATACCGACTGCTGCATCTGACTGTTGCAATTGGTTGTTAATACTGATTAATGCTTCGATTGTAGGGGTTGTTGGTTCTTCGTAGAACTCCAACTCCTTGTAATGCAAGGCCTTGGCATACGCGTGACATCTCTGAGCATATTGTCCCAAGGTTGTTATTGCAATAGGCAATGATTTATCATCATGTTCCATGAATTCCGCCAAATTCAATAATATTTGATGAATTTCTGGAGGATTATTAGGAGATGACAATGCAATACAGAATGACTCTATCAATTCTTCCTGATGTTGTGAGTATAACTCACTCCAACATGACGCAAAGCTCGAATTGAATAAATCTTTAGCGAGTGGATGATAATCCGAAGCAAGTCCAGCACATGCTCTAATCGCGTGAGAAGGACTTTGTTTTAATAACTCCTTACTCAATCTAGCAATCCAATCTTGCCAATCTTCTTTTGTGTTATTTCTCTGTGAAGACTCCCATGCGGCTTTAAGAGCAGCTTGGTTCACAGGCAACTTTTTAGATGGCATATCAATATCTGGAACATCGAAGTGAGTCATATGCAAATCGTAATCCTTATAGATAATTAGATGGGTAGGCAAAGGATCGCCATTTAACATTCTGGTGACAATCTGCTCAAACATGGCGGATTGGAACTTTTGCTGGATCAAAACCTTTTTGATAATAGGAATAAAAACAACAAAATCGTTTCTCAAGCTGAGCGCCAAGCAACAGAATGTGTTCATCGCGGAAACAGACAACTCGTCGTTACCTTGGCGTAATACTCTTAGCAAGGGGTGGACAATTCTTGACGACATGTCATTAAGAGAAACGCTCTTCGAGAGCTTGCCAACAGTTTCAATGGCTGTTTTTCTCAAGATAAATGGGCCAACTTCAAACATTTTCACAATTGTTGGAATGATAACATAAACGTATTCTTCGATGTTACTGCCAAAGACAACAAAACCTCTTAATACATGAATTGACGGCTCTCTCTCCGAAGATTTGTCGTCTTCAATCATGTTAAGTAATAATGGCAAAACGTCTGGGAGATACATTTTGAATTCGCTTTCAAGCGCCCTTGAGATTGATTCAATAAGGTGAATTATGATCACTCGGATATTCAAGTGAGAGCTTGTGTTGAAGAACTCCTCAATCACACCAAAAATTTCAGTTAGGAAAGGGCGAATATGCTGTTTGACAATCAAAATAAGTGCCCCCAATTGTTGTAAATAAAACTTAAGCATGTTTGGTTGACAATTATGCATCACATTTATGATTCCTGGAATGATTTGAGGGAGAAATGAAACACAGCGTAATCCAAGTGTCTGGAAGATGTACATAACTGCTTGAATCACCTTATTGTGATGTGAACTTAACGAAGGATCTTTCAAAATCTTCATTAAGTTGTTGATAGCAACAGTTGGGTAGTATTCATCGGAAGAAGGTGACATGCCTTGCATGAGAAGTGCAATATCAGCCGGTGGGGCATTTTGCTCAGCAGGGATCTTCTGAGAAGTCTGCTCAACCTCTCTATGTTTATAAGGGTCTAAGGCACCTAAAATACCCAAAAGACGAACGGTTTCTCTTCTGATGTGAGGAGATGTCTCCAGCTTCAAAATCCCTACCAACATACCTAGAAGTTGAGGATAGTCTAACAATGGCTGAATAACATAACCAGATGAACTCGCTATCTGGCCTAACGCTTTCAATGCCGCATCTCTCTTCAAGGAGGAGCTCTGATCTTGAAATGTATCCAAAATTAATGGCATTAAATCAGTAAGGAAAGGTTTCATATCTTCACCAGCAACAATAGCAGCCTCTCCAAGGCAGCTAATTGCACTTGCAGCGACTGAAGAGCTTGAATCCTTCGCCTTGGGAAGCAATGCTTCGACAATTGGTTTTATGTATGGGCGAGTAAGTTCGTTAGAATTAGAAATTAGGAGTGAAAGGATAACAGCAGTTTCTTCCTTCTTTCTGCCCGTGTTCGCATATTCCAATCTCGATAAGAGCTGGATCAATGTCTTTCTTAATGAGGGAACAATATATGCTGGGTTGATCGAAGACAATCTCCCTAGGATTTTCACTGCGACCTTTCTGATTGCGAAAACTTCATCATTCAATGCAATGAATAACAGTTTCACATTCTCTGCCTGAGAAAGCTGTGGGTCAAAATTACCGGCTTCATCGAGACAAGTCAAACCTTCAAGTCTAATCTCCGCAATTTGATCGGTGATAGAGATTGAAAGCAATTTTTCAACAACGTCGTTGACAGCTTTCAATGCATTGACACTTGTCTGATGGCAAATTGGATCCCTGATAAAGATTTTGCACGAGGTTGAAGTAGCAGTTCGACGTATCTTTGGACTGCTACTGTCCAAGTAAGTTATTATGCAATATCTGACAAACTCGTTGAGCTGGTAATTCTCAAAGTCAAAGAATGCCAACATTTGTAATGCCTGGACAACGATGTCATTATCCTGGCCCTGGTAAACCTCTGGATTGTTAAGAATGCTACTGATACTAAGACCCGTATCTCTGGAAATCATGATCAATCGGTAGTCACGAGCTGAGGCTTCATTGATCTTGATAGACCCGTATGGAGAACCTGGGGGTTGGAACGTCTTTCCTGATAACACCAAACTTAACAAATTGAGCAATTTTTTGTTAATGGTGGCTGTGAGCGAAGGTATGTTGGTAATGAGTGTCTGCAAAACATCTTGCATGTGCTTGGATAAAGAACAATTGCTGAACATCATATCTAGAATGTCTCTTTGAAGATGCTTTGTTAATGCTGGTCCGACGGCAATGGAGAGCTTTCCAATACAATCGAAAATTGCAGGTTCTGTATCTTTACGGATTGCTCTGTACTTCGATGATCCCAGGGCTGTCGAAATGTTGTTCAAGGTTGTACCTGAGGTGTCACCGTTAGAGACTGCATTAGCCAAAATCAGCTGAACAGTGGAGTTTCCAGGATATGAGAGACCGTCTCTGATGTTATCCAATATGGCATCCAAATACGTGGCCATCTGGTTGCCCACCTCTAATGCAATTAAACCGATGCTTCGCAAGATAGCGCTCTTGTCTGCGTTAGCTGCATCACTATGCTGGTTCTTGAACTTCTTCAACTGCGACAAGAAGAAGTAAAGAGTACGATGCAAATATTTTTCCACGAACAAATCAGGGTTGACTTTACAGAGTAGAGGGTAGATGTTTGTCAACTCCTGTCTTATCACAGAGAGCCTGTGGCTCTTGTAGATAGTGATGCTTTCATATATGACCTCGAACATCGACTTGATGTATGGATCATCATGGTACTTCACCAATTCTCTATACACCAAGAGCGAGCCATGGATGGCCTCGTTTGTGGGCGCCGTAGCGTTGCTGATCAAGTTATAGCTGGAGGAATATCCATTGCCATTTGCATCGGAATTATCCATCAAATTGTTCTCGTTGAGCACTTTCGATGCCAGATCGATGAGAATGCGGATCCATTTACGTCTGGCCTCAACGTCTCTCGAGTATGTAATCGACATACACTTCAGAAGCGTCACTGCTGCATCGTTTCGAATAATCAACTTGTAGTCTCTTAGAGGTACCCAGATGTGCTCTAGGATCGAATTGATGTACGGCTGGAGAAGTAATGGTGCATTGTCTGCTAATGCGGTGATTATGAGTATAGCTGCATGTCGCCTGTTCTCATGCTGGCGGTTGTCACTCTGGAGCCATTCGATGGCCTTTTTCGCCTCAAAGTCAACGAAATCTCCAGTCAAAGTTCCACCTGGCGTGGCCAACTTACCCAATGTATTTGTGGCCTGTTTCATAATCGTAATATCGTTCGAGAGGATCAACGAGCTCAAGTAATTGGAGAATCTAGCGGTCTTTGTGGCATTTTCCTCGCCGACCCCACTGTCGAAGTCGATCAACGCATTCAATGCGGCAATCCCTCCTAGCGTATGCACTGCATCCTTGCTTTGAAGAAGGTCGAAGATAGTTCTATTGATTTCATTGTTGTAGCGGTTAAATTGTTCCGGAGTTAAGTCTCGTGCTATAGAAGCAAGAAAAGTCCGTAATTCGATGGCACTGCGGTTGCGCTCGTCCTCTTTTGCCAGTTTCAAACCAAGAAAAATCTGGTTGAGAGCAACGCCGTCCACAACCTGAAGCTGCGCCGACGACATCTTCCGATTTCTTGTTGAATCCGGAATAATCGATGGTAAGTAATTCCATCTTATCGCACATAATGTATCGACAATTGTGTGGTGTACGGGTGTATCGCCGACACCTTTTACCGGGAGAACATTCGAAGCAGTGAAGAATCGAACATACTACAAAAATATAGCATACAAAGCAAACCAAGATACAGAGGTGGAGTTTTGCTTATACTTTTCCTTTTTTACTTCTTTCTTGTTTTTGTATTTTGAATGGACACCTTTAATGTATAATCCTGCTTGTCTATGGCACCGAGAACAACGAGAAGTTTCTCACAATGCTTGGTCCGTACTCGTCGTAGTCTTGCTTTGTGTAACAGTAGCTCTTGAACTCGGCTGTCTGTGCTAATAAAGAGCCTCCGAACCACACAGCGTTCCGCTGTCTCTTGTGGGAAATCACCTGGACCTCCACACCGGTACTCTTGACTCCACTCAACTTCTCGCTGACCTCTATTCTCTCGTTCACCAAGGTCTTGATGTCTCTCTGCAATCTACGGCCGAAATCCTTGAACATGGTCGATCCTCCAGACAACACGATGTTCTTGTATAATTTCTTTCTCACGTCAATTGGTGAGGACTGCACAACCTGGTCCACCACGGTAGGCAATGGGGTCAAGTAGTCAGAAGAAAAAATCTCCGGGTTGAAGAAAATCTCAGGGGCCAAGAACCGCTCGTATCCTACATCGACGGTTTTCTTTCTATCAGCAGTTTCCACAATATACTGAGCAAACTTCTCCTGTGGGTACTGGTCGAACTTCTTGAACTCTTTGACAATATCAGGACACACGTAACAGAACTGCTGTTTGATCTTCTCGGCTGTCTGCAACGAGGTGTCTTCCTCGCCTCTGTCACGCAACAAAGACTGAATGAAGAGCGTGATGTCTCTTCCAGCCAATGGGATGTTCTTGATGGCACCTCCAATGACGTAACCTTCGGCCACTGGGATCACATGTGTGACACCGTCTCCGGAGTCAATCACCGTTCCTGTCAACGATCTGTCTTGAACCTTTGACGACGTCCACGAGGCGGCCAATGCCAACACAGCTTGCACAGCAATATACAAACCGGCACAGTTGAAAGTCTCGAACATGATCTCGGCAGTGCTCTCTCTGTTTTCCGGTGGATTCAAAGGAGGTTCGGTCAATAAGAAGTAATGGTCCTCGGGCTCACATCTAAGGTACTTGAAGATGGAGTTCTCCCAGAAGCGTTCCATGTGGTCCCAGTTTTCGATTTGGCCGTGTCTAATAGGATACGATAACGAGTAATTGGGGCCTGTGGCGGCGCTCAACGCTTCATCTCCAATAAAAAAGTCCAAATCCTCCAACCCACGCTTGGAGCTCAAGAAGGAGTTGGTGGAAGACGTGGTTTTTCCACCTTTGCCGGCGGCCGTGGAGGTGGAAATGGCGGTCGGGAATACAAATGAGGGCGAGTCGTTTCCGGCAAAGCCCAACTTGGTCAATCCGGTACCGTTGTCCATGACAACGGCTGGCGTACCCATTGACGACATGATGAGTGGTTTTTAGGTCAATTGGAGAGGGTGGTGTTGGAGTTGAAGGCAATGCTGGTTTCGCTAAGAAAGGGGGAGTGCAGGGAGTCGCACCATCTAGGTGGTTTATGGTCATGGCACGACCAGAAGCTAACATTGAGAATATGTGATAACATGACGTACGGAACAATCGTATTTCGCGCTATTCATTTTCAACTTGACCTATAATTGGAGAATCTATTATTCTATAACTACAACGATAGTAAGGCATGCGCACTCTTCCCTGACTAAGTTCTTGCAGATTGGTTTGTATAGCTTAATAACCGTGTCTTTTGATTTACACAGGTCTGGCAATTGCTTTTGGTGCTACTAAAGATATGAATTGGCAGTTCATCTTCATTTACCTTTTTTGGCTGTATTCCCAACTACAAACCACCTCGCAATTAAGGTTCCGAAAGTGGGATTTGTGGTTGCTCTTATTTACCTTTATTTCATGTCCAGTGCTGTGGTGAAATCAGATTGGGCACGTAATGTTTGATCGGAAGCCATTCCTCAAACAGGCAGCATTTGTCACTAAACGTTGACTCGAGAGTTTGAATTTCGAAAGCCAGACCTGCACATAATAAGACATTGGTACGAGAGTTGCTTCCGAAATAGTTATAAATATGGTAAAATCCATACCGATGCATAACTGTAAGATGTACCTTAAATCTGGAAGTAACTATTAAGACGATTCATTTCAATAAATCGTTTAACTGTAAGAGAAATCTTGGTACTATCGTCTTCTAGTATGAATTCTTTGCGTCCACTTCGTCAGTGAGGACAGAGCAACGTCCTGAGCTTTTAGAGATTTGATACCATAAGTCTCACGATACATTGTTAGTGAACAAAATTTCAGAAGCAACACAGAATGATTAATGTTTGTGGATGCGGCCTCTTGTAAAATGCCCGCTTGTCAAAGTGCTTCAACAGTAATCAATTTTCCACTGCACAAAACAGTTATCGGAGTTCGAAACCACACAAAATACAAACTGTAATTCATATGTGTACTTTTCTTTGTATACGAAATAAAGAAGCTATTGATACATAACTCACAGTCTCGAAGAATCATACGTTATTGATACATAAATCACACTCTCGAATATTTTAACCCTTTCCCTTGACTCGTTGTCGATGAGCATTCGTAAATTACAAAGGGTGGCTAGCGAATTGACAATAGTTACAGTGAGCATTCTGAAACTATCGGTAATGAGTCCAAGAACGAAATTTTAGACGCGAGCTAAATTTTATTGGCTCTGACCAGTGTTTGGCAACTTCGGATGCGGATTTCATTATGTATTTAGAGAATGTTGATTCTAATCACTATAAACATCCATCATTATGGTCGCACTTACCAAGATAGTGCGCACCTACTATAGTCTGCCCCAGTATGTAGTGAGTATATTAAGAAACCTATGTAGAAGCCTATAGTACATGGGCGAGAATCAGTATTCGTCCTTCCCGCTGATAATGACGTCGTTGATCTTCAAGATCATCCTTGTCAATTGCGTAGCCAACAACAACTGCTGCTTCTTGCCAATCAATGGGTCAATGACGAAAAGCTCCTTCATGTCGTTGCTGCCCTTCCCCAAGCAATCAACACCTAGCTGCGACGACTTCTCAAGAATCTGCTTCGACTTGAGCGTAGACAATGTCTCGATTGGGTTCAAGCCCGAGTTCTGGGCGAGGATCATGGGGATCTGGTCCATGGCACTGGCAAATGCTCTGAAAGCATACTGGTCAATGCCCTTCTGTTTGTCTGCAGCTGCGCTCACTGCAATGGAGCAGGCCAACTCGGCTGCTCCACCACCGTATACGACTCTGCTGTCTCTGATCAAGTTACGGACCACACAGATTGAGTCATGCAATGCTCTCACGCCCTCAGCGACAATCATCTCGTTCGATCCACGGATGAAGCATGTGACAGCCTTGGTATTTGAGCAGTCTTCAATGACCAACATGCGGTCTCTTGTTGTACCGAACTCGAGCTCACGGATGGTGCCCGCATGGCCCAACTTCTCTGGAGTCAAGTCCTCGAATCTAGGAACAATACGCCCGTTGGTAGCAATAGCCAACAACTCCAATTCAGAGCCACCAATCCATCTGATAGCGTTCAAGTTGTTGGACAACAACAAGTGGTTGGCCTCGTCGTCGAATCCCCATTGACATGCCACGACGTTGGCACCAGAATCCTTGACTCTGGTGATCATCTCCTGGAACTTCTTCTGCTCGTACTCCTGTAAGACCTTGAACTCTTCAACGGTAGAAATGTCCAACTTGTGCTTGGTCTTAGGCTTTGGAGGCTCGAAGGGACACGTCAAGATGGCAATCTTACAATCATTCACCTGCTTGGGCATCTGAGGGTGGGAGAAGTCTTTGTCCAATAAAACACCCTTGATTAGTGTGGAGTCCTCAATACCTCCGCCGACTTTGCTCTCCATCTTGATCAACTCAAAGTCTACGTCTTTTCTTTCAAGGTCAGCAACGGCCAACACAGCATCCACGGCCATGCGGGCAAAATGGTCATGAGATTTCGACACAATTTTGGAGCCCAACGACGTCTTAGCGGCCTTCAACAAGTTGGCGTTGCTGGAGTCAGCGCCAGTATGGATGTCGTCAGCAACGTCATCTAGCTGCTGGCATGCAATCTTACAAGCCTCATCGAACCCGTTGGCGACCTTGATTGGGTGAATACCCTTTTCGATCAATTCCAATGCCTGATCCAACAACGCACTGGCCAACACCACCACACCCGTGGTTCCGTCACCAATCTCGTCGTCCTGTGATCTCGACAACTCCACTAGCAACTTGGCAATTTCATTGTCCAAGTCCATCTGCGACAAGATGGTGGCTCCATCATTTGTTATGGTGATATCACCATCTTGGCTCACCAAGATTTTATCCATACCTCTAGGACCCAAAGACGTCTTAACAATAGTTGCCACTGCTCTGGCTGCCAATATGTGGGATTTTGTGGCTTCAAGGCCGTGCTTTCTCTGTTTTTTGCCTTGGTCGCGCACAATAATGAATGGTCTGCCCATTTCATCTTGTGCCACTATGGCATTCGACAAGTCAGGAAGCGCTGGTTGTGCCATTCTGTCGTTATGTTAGGTAAAAACGTGTTTATAGTGGAAAAAGGACGTTGAGAGATCAAAATTTTCGAAAGAGAACCCGTACACCATGCTTATATGGGTGGAGTGGGAGGAATGGTACTAGGGTTGTTGGATGTGGGAAGCAGGTGGGAGAGAAGAAATTGATTGTGTGGAGCTGGTTTGCAATTCATTAAGTTTGATTGCTGAAGATTTGTAGAATTGGTGTGGGGAGTTAGTGGTCCACTTGATGGTCTCGGTGAGACTAGAAATTACTTCGGAAAGTCACTGGAGGATAGTGGAAGTGATGAAACACAGAGACTGACAAACAGATTTAATTCTTCTCTTTTGACCGAATGTTATTCTTAATGTTAGATTTATTTGACCTCCTTCTATTTACTTGTTTTACATTTACTTGTTTTCTCATTTGATGAGAATCACAAGGTTTGGAGCTCGAGAGGTGCGACCGGCCATGCGCTAACCAATATAGGACATATAAGTATCTTCGGTGGGTCTAGACATATTCTGGTTTTCACAAATTAAAAATGACTTACTGTTCCGTAAAATATATATACTATTCATCACTCAATTGCCGTACCTTCTGCATATCCAAAAAATTTTGTGTTCATTATTATTCTTCATCACCTTATCCTAGTCCTCTGAGCATTTGGAGCACATACGACATCGGCTTTCATGCATAAAAAAAAAAAAAAAAAAAAAAAAAGAAAGACATACGACTTCCAAGTCTTGTTCACTTTCACTACTTTCTTTCTATATTTTTTGAAATGTCTGAGATCGACATCGACACCGCCTCCATCGAACAGTTGAGAGATGTCTTGTGCAACAAGGCTGGTAACGTTGCTCTTGCTAACAGGTTCAGAGCATTGTTCAACTTGAAGTGTCTAGGTGCTGAGTCCAAAGACAAGGAAATCGTTCATAAGGCCATTGACTACATTGCCGAGTGCTTTGCTGATAGCTCGGAATTGTTGAAGCACGAAGTTGCTTACGTTTTGGGACAGATCAAGAGCACCTATGCCAACAAGTACTTGAAGCAGGTGTTGGAAGACACCAACCAGCAGATCATGGTCAGACACGAGGCTGCCGAGGCCATGGGTGCCATCGGTGACTCTGAGTACTTGAACGTGTTGGAGAAGTATTTCAAGGAAGACCCAGCTCTTGAGATCAGACAGACATGCGAGTTGGCCATTGAGAGAATCAGGTGGGAAAACTCTGAGAAGGCCCACCAGGAGAACTTGGAAAAGTCTGCCTTCACCTCGATTGACCCTGCACCACCTATGCCTACCGACCAGGAGTCTAAGATCGAAAAGTTGCAGAACATCTTGAACGATCAGGACAAGCCATTGTTCGAGAGATACAGAGCCATGTTCAGATTGAGAGACTTGGGGACCGATGCGGCATGTCTAGCCTTGGCTACTGGTTTCGCTGACCCTTCTGCTTTGTTCAAGCATGAGATTGCCTATGTTTTCGGTCAGTTGTGCAACCCAGTCACAGTTCCCTCTTTGATCAAGGTCTTGAAGGACAAGTCTGAGGCTGGTATGGTCAGACACGAGGCTGCAGAGGCATTGGGTTCCATTGCCACCGACGAGTGTTTGCCAGTTTTAAAATCTTTCTTGAATGACGAGGAGCAGGTGGTGAGAGACAGTGCGGTTGTTGCTTTGGACATGTATGAATACGAGAACTCCAACGAGTTGGAGTACACTACCATCAAGATCAACTAGATTAGGGATTAGTAATAAAAATAAAAGGGTTATCGAAATAAAATAAAATAAAAGGTTGGTAGTTTCAGTGATTCAAGCATCTACAACCTTCGTTCTGTTTTTCCATGACGTTTAATGCTAATGTATGTATTGTACAGAGAGGTTCCAGTCCCAACTCGCCAGTCCACTCGAACCTACAAATGGCCCGCTAGTTGTTTGTTCTGAATCTGTAGCCACAGCTTGTACATGTGTAAAACACCGTGGCACCTTCATCGGCTGATCTTAATTGCAAGGTATGGTATTGCATCTCTTCGTTTCCACACTTTGGACATTTCTCCTTGATAGTGGCACCCTCTTCCAACTCATCTGTGGCCAAAGTGGTCTTAACTACCGATCTCTTTAGTCTCAAAGATGATGGGAATGCATCTTCCGAAGACTTAGTCACCACCTTCAAGTTGGCAAACTTCTGGCTTGGATAGGACTTTTTGCACACTTTACAGTCTAGCGTGGGTTTAGCAGAGACTGAGTCTAGCAAGTTGCCGCAATGAGTGCAGAAGATCAATGAACCCACGACCGACATTTTCTATTATTTATTTGAGGATTTTGGTTATTGTTTTAAGATAGTGAAGTTATCTTCTCATCTCGAATTTGGGGTTTTTTTCACCCCCGGTACAATGCCAGACGACCCTCGGATGTGGTCGAGTCCGACATACTTTCCCGCAGTGGGTCGGGCACTTTTACCCTCGTTTCTCACCAGATGCCCATCTCAAGTTGATCTTCAACGTGGAAATACAAAACACAATTAAAAGCAAATACAAATGAGACAGAAAAGGGCTAAAGCTTACAAAAAGCAGATGAACATCTATACACATACGTTCAAGTTCAGAGAACCATATCAGACCATCGTGGACGATGAGTTGGTTCTCTCTTGTGACAAGGCCTCTTTTGACTTGGTGAAAGGTCTTGAAAGAACTATCCAGGCAGAGACAAAGCCCATGATCACACAGTGTAGCATGCAAGCTCTATATGCTACAGAAAACCAGAGAGCCATTGATATGGCCAAGCGGTTCGAGAGAAGAAGATGCAACCACCCACCTAAGGACCCAAAGCCTCCAGCAGAATGTATTGAGTCCATTGTTAACATAGAAGGCATCAACAAGCACAGATACGTTGTGGCTAGCCAGTCGGCTAGATTGAGAAGAAGACTTCGTGCGGTACCTGGTGTTCCGTTGATCTTCATGAACAGGTCAGTGATGGTGATGGAGCCAGCATCGGATGCATCGAAAAGAGCTGCAGCGTTGAGCGAGAACGCAAAACTCAGCGCAGGCTTGAACGACTCAAAGGTTGGTTATGTCGATAAGCAAGAGGAAATTTCTGTGGAAGAGCCAAAAAAGAAGAGAAAGGGTCCTAGTGAGCCTAACCCTTTGAGTGTAAAGAAGAAGAAGACAACCCCCGTACAGCCTGCAACTACTTCTGAGCCCAAGAAGAAGAGAGTAAGAAGACACGCAAAGAAGAAGGATGGTGAGAATGAAGAAGGAGCAGAGCAGCATAAAAATGGAAATAATAACCCAGAAATCGATGAAACCGAAGCTTCTGGAGAAAAGACCTCGGGGCATGAAGAATAGGCTATCAACTCTACAAGCAATGGAGGTAATGAGGGAGATTGAATAATCTCCCATGTATTTATACTGAGAATGGCTCTCAGAATGCTATATATAAACAAATGAATCAATTATTGAGGTTTAACCTTCCACATCCAACTGTTGTCCTTGTAGAACACTATACAAATTGTTGGATGCATCTGGCTTTATAACCTCAACAGTGCGGGACGTCACGAAGTTGTTCAGATCAGTCTTCAAAATGTGGTCGACATCGTCATTGACCAAACACATCTTGCAATCGAATGCAATTAACTTCTCCCTCAAGATTTTCTTAAAGGACTTCAGAAGAATGTAAAGCTCATTCTCCTTGGCCTTGTCCATTTCCAAGAAATGCTTATCAAAGAATACGAATGTGGAGTCCTTAATCCATTCGATCTGGTAATCCTTAATGTCATGATGGCTTTCAAGAATTAACTTGACGTTCTTTTCCAAATCTTCCTTAGACACACCGAAAAACACGTCTCGGATCAAAATTGCGTTGAATAATGCATCATCTAGTTGTGAGAGCTTCATCTCTTCAAGTTGTTGTCGTTTGCGTTCAATGTCTTCTTCTTTGTCAAGAGCCTGTTTGATTGTGATAGCTGGCATTATAGACAAGTTTGTTATGCAAAGAAAGACCGATCTCTTTGGCTCTCTATCTTGAGATTCGGAGTACAACTTGAACACCAGAGCCAAATTGTGAAGGAATTCTCTTTGGGGTTTGGACATCGGTGGGAAGTGTATGCTCTTTTTAGTTGGTAATTCAGCAGCAACACAGTCCTGGTAGTCGCTGATAAAATTTCTTATTATCATCTCCATCTTCAGACACCAATTGAACTGGCGACGGAAGACGTTGGTGACCACTTCAGGGTACGGGTTTTCAAATCTTCTTGGAGAGTTATAAAAAATGCTTCTTAATTCTTCTTCTCTCTTGATAGAAACACATTCTTCGTCACAGGAAAATGTCTGACCAATTCTGGTTGCCTCAGTAAGCAGTGCTCCACATTGGACCTTTTTGGACATACGTCCACAACCACAAGTGTATAGAATTTCTTCTTTACATCTAAAGGCGTCACAAGGAGTTCCCTCGGAGTAATGACATTTGGAGACACACATGTGAGGACAATTCTTTCTGATCTTTTGACACACCAAGTAACATGCCTTGAAGTCAGCATGGTTGCCCTCTACACAATCTCTTGAACATGCTCTATTGCATGCATGTCCACATTCTAATTTCACGTTGCAGATTTTTCCACATGAGACACTGTCGATGGAACAGAGAATGTTCTTTAATTCCTTCTCGCCACAGTTGCATCTCTTGGTAACCAGCTTGGTACATTTTGGACATTGCTTGTCATCTTCGTGACACCGATGTGGCTCAGGAGTATGTCCACAGGCGGTCTCTCTAACACACTGTTCTTGACACACAATCTTTGTTCCACATCTGACAGGAGCAGGAATGACAGTCTTACCACAATGACAAACAAGATCTTCATTAGAAGACTCAAGACACACTCCACACGGACCACTATGACATAGAGCTTCACAATAGTGCATCCCGCAAGGCTTCAACTGGTTACAGGTTCGTGTGCAAATGTGAATGGGCTCCATTGTGATAATCTGGTCCTCGAAATTGGAACGAATTCTGTTACGTACCTGTTTCCGCATTTCTCTTTCTCTTTTGAGGGCGATCTGCTCGAACTCACAGCATTCCTCTCTGTGGAAATGCTTTCTACAGCTAAGTGCTGCTGCACATTTGTGATGACATTTAGGCTGAAAGCCTTCCTGAAGAGCTTTGCAAGGAACAAGATAGCTTGCACTCAGGCAGGAGCACTTTGTTTCTATAATGTTGTAACATTCGCAGGGTCCTTCATGGCACTTGGCAAGACATGTACATCCACAATTTAACAATCTTCCACACACCTGGTCACACTCGGGCATGGGATCCGTACACTTTGCTCTAGAAAGAGATTCTGCATGAGTTTTCCCACAGTAACAAGTTTTCACATTGTCTGGATTAAACTTGCATTTGCGAGTAGATGCTGGAAGTGGCTGGCAAATAAGTTCCTCGCTATGAATACCACAGTCATAGTACTCGATAATGATGTTCCCGCAAGAAGTCGCTCCAACAAATTTATTATCTCTGTGATCTTTTTCATAACACACTTTTGGATCTGCGGCCAGACAAGCCACCAGCTGTTTGGAGTTTCCACAGTAGCATCTGGTTTCAATAGTCTCTTTACATGGTCCACAGAATCCCAGATGACAGGCTCCAATCGAACACTTATGGCCCAATTCACACACTTTAGTATCACACGGTGTATCACAGGTCCATCCGATTTTGTACGGAGTGACCAAACAGGGTAACTGTTGGTTATGCTTTCCACATCTGCAGTTCATGACTGGGCCCAAGGCCCCACATTCTGGATGCTTGCCCGGATGGCAGACAGACGAGCAAGAGTGAATGCAGTGTTGGTATTTGGAATTACAGGGATTCCCGCAACTGAAAGGAATCAAACTGTCCGATTTTGGGTTGGTGACTCGGCCACACCAACAAGTGAATTTGGATGGTATGGACCGTTGCTCCACATTGCATGCGGGGCACCGCCACTCTTTCTGGGCATTTGTTGACGATCCTCTGATGGCCCAGTCGTTGATACACCCAAGATCGTACACTCTATAACAGTTATGGCAAGACCATATCTCTGAGTGCCTATCGATCTCACAAGTGCAGACTAAGCACACATATGTGCCCTCATCAATCTCCAGTATGATAGTAGTGGATAAAGACTCGTCTATAAGCTCTTCCAAGTCGGAATCGTCGGAGTCGGAGTCAGAATCATCTGTTTCCTCCGAGGCGATGGCTTCAGTATCAGTAGCATATGTACCAGTTTCCAAATTTTCAGCACTTTCATCGTCTTCGTACGGCGAAATATCTTTCAAGGAAGATGCTGGCTTCAAACTCGAGCTGAATTCATTACTCTCATAGATCTCGGGGGACCCTAATGTACTCGGTAGGCTTTTTTTGGACGAAGACATTGATGATGAGAAGATGTCAGACGCACTTCTCAGTAGTCTATATAGGCAAGAGTAAATCTATGAGCATTTGTGGAGTGGCGACGTAAATAGATTAGGAGAAATAAATTTTTACTTGAAGAAGTTACTGGGAACACGAAGAGTTGTCGGGTTCTGAATTTTGATGATTTTTAGCTATTGTGGTATTTTTAGTTGTACTTGCTAAAATTGCAAGAATATTTCATTTCGTAAATGCGACTGGTTTCATGCAAATTCTTGGAAGTTGACCTATTAGTGAATATTCGACATGTACCGAAAGATTGGAAAAAAGAAATCATTTACAAAAATAGAAAAAGATGAGTATTTGACAATCACAACCAAGATCAGACTTGCTTTGATTGTTTGCTGTTTGAAGAAATTATCGAAATGAATATTTCTTTTTTTTCGTTAGTGCTCCCGGTTTCATGACTCTTTCTCATTTTGCTTCTACGCATACATAGTGACCTATACATCACTTTTATATTATTTTGACAAGCCTATAAGTTAAACCTTCAAAAACATGCAAACATAACCATTACGATACAAAAATACGTTTAGCCAATTCTAATACTTCTACGCTTGAAGAAGTTCATCACTTTCTTAGCAGCACTGGCCTCCTTGCCATTAACATAGGTGCCATTCGCTGAACCAGCAGCAATAGACTTTCTAGCAGATTTGTTAGACGACGATGATCCAACCCTCTTTTGTTCATTGTCTGTCATAGGAGGGTGGCTGATGTTAGCATCCTTCAATGGTTCCAAAACCTTTTTTCCAGTAGAGTTGACACTGTTGGAGTCAACAAGGGTAGAAGATGCATTAGAGTTGCTGTAGAAGGATAAGATGCTAAACCTGTTGCGCTTTTTTGCCTCTCTAACTTCAAAATTTTCCCTGTTGCGCTCTCTTCTGATGGCTTCTCCCACTGGAACGGCCATCTGTCGAGCAGACTCTTCCTTACGAGCTTTCACATCATTCTGAACGCCAATAGGAAGCTCCTTTGTCACCACATTTTCCATTGGCGACTCTGTAGGAACTGCAAATGTTGGCAGCTGATTAATCTGTGGAGTTTGATGCTGGGGTGGAGGAAGGTCGGTATCAAGCTTGAGAGCCTGTGGCAGCAAAGCTATAGCAACCTCAGTTGGAGAGCGTATTGGGCTGTGCAGCTCCGTCAACTCAAGGGTGTCAATCTTATCTTCCAAATAACTGAGAACGGAGTTTCTCTTATTTTCATGGCTGTTCAAGTCACTTGTCAACACACCGTTGACATTGATAGCGGTGACAACGGAATCACGTCTCGAGTTGGGATGTCTATGTGGGACTGTGTTCTGAGAGACAGGACTACCCAGAAGTGCTCTATCGGTCATCACAGATTCGGTGCTCAACGTGCTTCTTGTAGGCGAGCCTGACAAAAATTGGGGGGTTGTAGGTGGAGATGACAATTTCACGTACTCCAACATTGATGCAGAGTTATTAGTCAACAATGACGAGGTCATTGAGCCTGGGTGATACGATGTGGGTCTAGGCTTCTTCTGTGAAGGAGGCAATCTGGAGGTATCCTTGGCCAAATCAACTGGCGACTGGGTGCTTCTCTCGAACCTCTCCCTGTACCTTCCCATATCAAACTCACCGCGAGTTGGGCTCTCAACAATTGTGGAGATGGTGCCAGTGTATGTTGTTGAACGAGGTAAATTCCCTGGTGGTAAGTGCCCATAGTGACCAGTAGGAAGACTGATTGGAGTATCAGATTCGAGCACTAGCAGCTTTCTTTGATTCTCATGCTCAGTAGCAACTGCTTTGAGAGCACGGCTAGTAGAAGGGTAATTAGCGGACATTGAGGCGGATTTGGAGTGACCGCGCTGGAACACAAATTGATTCGACTTAGATGGAGAGGCATTCTCAACGTTAGACACCACGGACGACAATGTTGTGGTGGAGCCGTTTGAGACAGATGATGCAGAGGCTGCCAAGTTTGCTTCGTTGGAGTTGGACAAAGCAACGACGTTGGCAAGAGATGATGAGGTGGTTGGGTTTGAGTAGATGATGTTGGCGTTCGAGGTATAAGATCTGCCATGAAGTTTCTTTGTTGAGTTCAACATCAAAGCGGAAGAGCTGGTAGTCTCGTTGAACATCGAGTAGCGTTTCTGCTTGTTTGGGTTGATCAACAGAGCTGCTTTCAACTTCTCTCTACCCTCTGAGTGAATTCTGTCCCATTCTGGCTGTCTGATGGACAACAAGTTGGCGTGGGGAGCCAACCATGGATGTTTTCTGATCTCATCCATGCCGATTCTCCGTTCTGGATCTGAGACAATGATTTTTCTCAACAAGTCTCTAGCTAATGGAGACACATACTCGGGAAACGTCAATGGTGAACTGCAGATATAGTTGTATAATCTGACAATATCTGCGCCATCTTCGTTTTCGGCGTCGTCGTCAAACGGAAGGTAACCAGAAAGCATCGCATATAAAATGACACCCAAGGACCAGATGTCAACCTTGCGTCCCGAGTAAGGGGACTGGGTCAAAACCAACTCAGGTGCAGCGTAACATGGCGACCCGCACGAGGTCTTCATGAGATCATTTCTGTCGCGGTTGTAGGAGTTGACGAAGCCAAAGTCAGAGATGATGATGTTCTTGTGCTTGTCCATCAACAAGTTCTCCAACTTTAAGTCCCTATGGATCAAGCCCTTCGAGTGCATGTAGTCGACACCGCTAACGAGCTGGGCAAACAACTTTTTGGCCACATTCTCCTTTAAGTACTTGTGCTGCAAAATGTAGTCGAACAACTCGCCGCCCGAGGCGTATTCCAACACAATACCGATGTACTTCCCGCTTTTCAACACCTCGACCAAGTTGACGATGTTAGGGTGACTGAGCAAGCGCAACGAGTTGATCTCGCGGTGGATCTTGACCTCGGACTCGGAGTCCTTTATTATGGATTCTCTTTTGATGAGCTTGATGGCGACCTGGCTCGGATGTTTCCCGTCTTTGCGCCAGCCTAACTTGACCTTGCCAAACTCACCCTCGCCCAACGTGGATCCGAGAACGTAGGCGCCAAAACGCACCTCATGGTGCACCCGCTTGCCAATGGAGGAGGCGGTGGTGTTTGGAGACATCAACGCCGCTACAGACGTGGTGGACGACGAACGCGCATAGCTCATCACTTCGGTGGAGGTAGCCATTATGTTTGTAGACTGTGGAAGGATCTGGAAGTTTTGAATAAGCCGCTAAAGTGGTGTTGTTGTGTTTTACAATGGCGTCTGTCCTCTTGTTGACACTGGAATTGACAGTAGCAGCAGACCGTGGAGTGGACCAAGCTTGAGGCCACAATAAGGAATGAAATGGGAGGAGCCCCCTGAGTGGACACGGAATGCGACGGTAAGTCTATGCTGACGGAGGCAAGCACTGAGAAACAAAAACAGGAAAAAGTTGCTGGCGAAGTTGTGAGTAGATATTTTTTCTTTCTGGCCAGTTTAGACTTGTTTGGAAATGCCCGATTTGGAAAGCGAGTAAACAGAATGCGTCTTGTCTGCAGAACAAAGGGGGGTGCTATAACTGATTGTTACAGAGGGAAACGACGAGGTTATGCTTTTTCAATACCTGAAACAGCGCAACGGAGGAGAACTTGGAACAACAAAAGGGCGAAACCGAACGATTAAAAAAATCAAAAGTTAGAAACCCAGAAGTGAAAAGGAAGAAAAGGAAATAAAGGAAAAAAAATCGCCAAAAAATTAGTAAAAAAATAGAAAACAAACAGACAAATCTAATCGAGTAGGCGTCGGGGAAAATCAGTGGATATATACAACCAATGAGTAAATGAAATACGCTTGTGTGAGGCTGACACTTACAGCCGGGGAAAATAGAAAGTAGAGGGGTTTACCTGGAACAGGAGAGTGCGATAAAAACGGCGAAACAACCTTAGAGTGTGGGGCAGGTAGTTGTCAAGTAGGACGCAGGGCTAAAGATCTCAAAATGAAGGAGAGACTAGAGATTGGAGGGGATCAACAGAGAAAGCGGCGTGAGTGCGAGCGAGAATTGTTGAACGTAGACAAAGGACGAGAATGAGATGGATAATTGGAGAACAATAAGATCGAGAAATGGGTAAGATCGGGAGAGTAGATTGAGAAATGGGCAAAGGGAAAGTCAGATCGAGAAATAGGCAAAGGGAAAGTTGGATTGAGAAATAGGCAACAAAGGGAGAGTAGATCGAGAAATGGGCAAGAAAGGCAAATTCAGATCGAGATGTGGGCAAGAAAGGCAAATTCAGATCGGGATGTGGGCAAGAAAACGAAATTCAGATCGAGAAATAGGCAACAAAGGGAAAGTCAGATCGAGAAATAGGCAAAGGGAAAGTTAGATTGAGAAATAGGCAACAAGGGGAATGTAGATTCAGAAATGGGCAAATGGAAACTTAGATTGAGAAATGGGCAAAGCGAAACTTAGATTGAGAAATAGGCAAAGGGAAAGTTGGATTGAGAAGAACGAGATGGAAAAACGATAAAGGAGATCGAGAAATGAAGAAGAACGAGATGGAAAAACGATTAAGGAGATCGAGAAATGAAGAACAACGAGATGGAAAAACGATTAAAGAGATCGAGAAATGAAGAAGAACGAGATATATAAATGAACAAGATTTAGATTGACAAATGAACAAGTGTCAGAATGACAAATGAGAAAGAATGAGATAAAGAATGAACAAGTGTCACATTGAGAAATGGGCAAGAAAGGGAAAGTGAGATGATGCAGGAATACAAATCACCAAAAGAAATATTTAAGATTGATGGAAATCAGACCACGGTTTATCGGAGCTGAAGGAGATTAAGAATAATAGAATCATAAGATGGTCGAGCGGAGATGGAAGTAATTACCACACCCGTCGCCGATCAAGAGCCAGGGAGAGAACGCTTTTCCTCTGTAGCTCGCCACGGAATATGGCCGAATTAGTGAAATTCGCTGGGTTCAGATCGAGAGTCCAAGAGTTACCACAGTCTTGCTAAAATACTCCAGACTACCCGGTAACCACTAGTAGCACATTGAAGCTTTCAGGCAGGATGTGGCAGTAACCAGAGTCGGGTGTAGAAATTACGTAGATACAATTTAGGCCCTGGCACAATCATGAACGCTTCGAACAAGAAATGTGAGACAGGATATAGCACTGGCAAGTGAAACAGGAAATTGCACAGGCAGCTTTGAACGCAGGTAGTGGAAGTGAGGTGAGGTGAGGTGAGGTGAATGTACCTTAAACAAGTTTCGAAGTCAGGGACATCTACAGAGCTAGGGTGAGGTTATTGGTTGGTCTGAGCAGATCTCCACAGACCAGTCAGGTACGCTTCGATCGACTCCCACATATTGATATGACTCAGCCAGTATGTCTTAAACTGTGAAGACTCAGTCGTGCATGCTCACTTCGCTTTCTTGATCGCAAAATTATATTATCATCTTTTGCCTTTTCTTCTATTTTTGCTGGAGAATTGGTGCTTCACCCAGACAGGGTATGGCGGCCAACTTTCACAATATGTGCCCCACCGGGCACGAGTAGATTTCTTCTAAATATTCATTTGAATTTCTATCTGGAATTGGCAGATCTTTGCTTTATATAATTTCGCCTCTTTTTAAGATTAATTTCTGGATTCCCCTGCTCAATTCCATATACCTTCATGTTTGATTCCTGTGTCCGGTGGTTTCTGTCACTGTATGTACTAGCATTTATCTGTGTATTTCCTTATTTTCTGAGTTCGAAATGCTGTCAGATTTCTGTACCAATATCGCTACTATTTCCCAGTCTGCAGTCCTTCATAGCAGCCTCGCGATCCAAATAACGCGCCTGAATATTGATCTTTCAACCGTTTAAGAAATTACACCCAATACCAATTTGAGGTTCTGAACCAATTTGACTATTTTGTTGATTTGAATTCTACCCATAGACTGACTCATACGCATTTGCACATCCAAAATGGTCAAGCGCTCAGCTCGATCTCAGACCAAAGATCCGCTCAAGACTCCCATAATCTCCACTATAGCGAATCCAATCGCTACCAAAGAGCTTTTGGCTCGTCTTCTGGCGTTGGCAGACCATCTTTCTGCCGCAGACCAGAACACGGTGTCCTTGCTGGATTATGCGTCGGTCGCTGCCGATTTGGCCAACAAAAAACTTTTGAAGCACTCCCAGAAAGGTGTGCTGGCTTACGCGTGCTGTGGATTGGCGGATATCCTCCGTCTCTACGCTCCTGATGCGCCATACACTCACCAGGAGCTTTCTGGCATCTTCAAGGCATTTTTCGCCCAGTTTGCACAGTTATGGGACGACCTGAACCCATACTTCTTACAACAGTGTTACTTGCTCAAACGACTTGTAGAAGTCCGACTGGTCATTCTCATTGTCGACTTGCCAGATGCCTCGCTGCTCATTTCTGACTTATTCGACACAATATACTTACTAGCGTCCAAAGGCTTCCCCACAAAGCTCGAGCACTTGGCTTCGGAGATGCTAGCTGAAGTTGTCGCAGAGGCAGACTCAATCCCGCAGAAAGTGGTTACGCTTTTACTCAAGAAACTTACTGCGACATCGGACTCTAGCTTGACCGCTTCCAGCTCTAATATTTCTAAACCAGGACTCACGTTCTCTTTGGCAGTTTGTGAAGCCAACGTGGATAAGATGTCTAGGTACGTCGCGCAATTATTCTCCGAGATACTAGACGAAAGTGCCAAGGCCACAAAGAATGGCCCTTCTGACTACGAAGCGTCGTATCTGGCACTTGAAAAAATCCACACCTGGTCGATCCAGATCTGGAGATACGTTCCTGATTTACTCACTTCTGTTATGGGCCTTATTAATGACGAGTTGAATTCTGACTCTGAGCGTGTGAGGGTCTTGGCCACTACGACTATCGGAAGTATGGTTGCAAACTCCCAAGAAGGAAGTGCTGAGAGCAATTTGGTGCACTTTATCAACACTCATAAGACTACCTGGTCCAACTGGCTCAAAAAATCATGCGACGTCTCGCCAGTAGTTCGGGCAAAGTGGGTGGAACAGGTACCTGGTATCTTGTGTTCGCAGTCCGTGACTTCTGACATGACGACTGAACTCGGGTCCGCCCTTACAAAGTGCCTCACAGACATAAACGAGAGAGTCAGATTCGCAGCTTGCAAATCCTGCGAGGGCCTTCCGTTCCTTGTCTTTTCCAGCAAAGTTTGCTCTGAGAATACTCTTGCTACGCTTTTCCAACTTGTCAGAGAGAAAAATGCTGATATCCATAATGTTGCTATTCGCACCCTAGCCGACATTTACGACTCTTACATGGATATGACAGGCCGGGATGAGGTAGTAGATTTTGGCAACTTGACTGAGGAGGATGTGCGTAAAGTTGAGAAGTTATTGGAAAGAGATTTACCCAATAACTTGCTTCAACTCAATTATGTGAATGACAAATCTCTTACAGCCACAGTCGACATTGCATTGTTCGAGAAATTGATTCCATTCCAAGATGATTCGGTTAAAAGGGTATCAAGACTTTGCAGATTCTATGGAGAGTTAGATGAGAAAAGCAAGGCGTCATTTTTTGCCATTATCATGAGACAGAGAAAGTTTACAGATGCCGTTAAAAAATTTGTTGACCTTACTGTCGAACATCTGAAGTCACAGTCTCTTGATGGAGAAAACAAGGAAAATGAGTCAAATGTTCCCGAAGACAAGGATCAAATTCTTACCAAGATTGAAAAAGTAAATCAGTGGTTGACTGCTTCATTTCCTCCGGGTATCAACAGCCACGAATGCTTGGAACGATTTTTCCAGTTGAGGAACGCTCGACTTGTTAAATTGATAGAAAAATGCGTTTCTTCCAATGCTGACTTCAAATCCGTCAAGAACTCACTCAAGGAGCTATTAATCAAACTCGGAGATGCCAAAACATTCAAAGTTGATAAGGAGTCGCTGTCAGTCACTACAGCGGACATGGTGTCCACTATGAAAATCTTGCTATACCGAGCATCCAACATTTTTTTCAACAAAACAAATTCTTCAGAATTGATCAAAATTTCTAAGGATCAAAATCACAAGTTTCAACAAATTTCCAATGAGCTTATCAGTCGGCTTTCATCCATCTTCCCGGATGTTTTCAAAAATCAAATTAAGATTCTTTCAGATCTTATCGTTGTCCGAAAAGTGGAAATTGAGGTCTCACTTATTCAGTCCTATAGCAACTTCATGAAGCGTTACCCAGAATACTTCCCTGATGATCCAGAGTTTGCACAATCTTTGCGTATATTGGCAACCGAAGGGTCTCCCCTACAGGCAAGATACGCAGTGAAAATCATGGGTTGTTGTGACAGAAAGGAGCTTTACCTATCTGAAATTATAGAGACGATATTACCACTACAGCCAACGAGTCCCTTTTTTGCATCACATTTATCCGCCATTGCGGAAATCTACTTGATTGAACCTATTGTTCTTGAACTGCATTCCAACGAAATTAGTTCGATTATCGTCGAAGAAGTTCTCAGAAAGAATCGTCTCGAAGGCCTCGGAGAAGAATACCTCAATTCAGACAAATGGATTGACAATTACCAATTGAAAGAGTCTTATCAGGAATTGCACTCACTTAATGAAAAACTTATCTCAATTCGTATAGTTGTGAACCGCGTTCGCTCAGCGGTCAAGAATGAAGTTGACAATCAGGATGTGGCCAGGATTATTGAAAAACCTTTGAAGCTATTGACTACAATTATTTCAAACAGTGGTGAAATAGTCAAATCGATACCTAATTTACTCCCTACACCTCCTTGTTTTCAACAACGATTGAGGCTCGAAACGGGTCTAAACATTTTGAAGATGGCTAAGTACCCCAGCCTCAACATGATGTTAAACAATAGCATTATCTCAACTCTTACAAGATTATTACATGATAAATCAGCCGGTGTTCGAGAAACCTTTTTGAATTCGTTAGAAAAAAAGCTTTCTCGCAATGCTATCTCAGAGAGGTTTATGCATTTGGTGTTCTTTATGGGCCATGAACCGGACCAACAGATTAAGAGAAGTGCATTGACATGGGTGGCATCAAATTATAGAAGATGCGAGGAGAAGAATGACATTATTTATGAGAGGATTCTTGCCAGATTGATCCATGCTATTGCACATGAAGACCGATTCACGAAGATGATTGCTGAAGTCAAGGGAGATCGGGTGAAATCTGAGGTCGAAGCATACATCTATGTGCTGTCTTACATTTCTATGTACTTGAACTCCATTGCCAAGGAGGAAAATATGTCGCTCTTGTACTACATTGCTAGTAGAGTGAAGCAGTACAGAGACGCTCAAGTTCAGCCAGAGCTATATTCGTTAGAAGAATTGCCTGACTCAGTCATCAACTTGTATCGTGTCACCGAGTTGTGCCAGTTGATGATTAAGGAACTAGCAGATTCGAAAGGGTGGACCTTACAGACTTGGCCGGGAAAGTTGAAGTTACCTTCCGACTTGTTTGCGGCTATGGAAGACTACCAAGAAGCACAAAAGATCGTTTCAACGATATACATTACTGATGATGTACAAATTGAATTGAGGCAGAACCTCAAAAGAGCACCTGCTAGACAAAGCCAAAAAAGAAAGGCACCTGCTGTAGGGGCAAAACAGCAACCTGCTAAGCGGTCACATGCAAAAGCCAAAACAAAACCAAAACCAAAAAGAAGGTCAAAGCAGGTACAAAATGATGACGAGGAGGTGGAAGAAGACGACGAGGAGGTGGAAGAAGACGAAATTGACACCCCACCACCAGTACAAACTCGAAGAGGCTCCAGAGCCAAAAGTAAAGTCAATTACAAGGAGGCCGACGAATCTGACGAAGGTGAAGATCTAGTAGAAGAGAGTGATGCAGAAGTATCAGCTTAAATCATTATACATGCTAATTGAAAAGTTAAGTATCCATCTCCTTGATCAGATTGAAGGATCTGGTTGATGCATAATCTTCTCCAAGAATTATCAATCTTGTAGCGGCCGGATATGACTTCAGTTTACCATAAGCAGCCCAATCTCCAACAGCCAACTGAAGGCCTTTAAGTGCTTGCTTGCCATATGTTTGTGCAAGTTGGGCAGCTGCAGCTTCCCACCAATTACAGAATACAACGTAATGAACATTGCCTATAAGCGTCGTTTCAGTGTTGAGCATACGGGCCATGAATCTCCATTCAGCCTCCATGCTAAAGAACGGGAATATTTTCTCTTGTCCTAGGCGTGCCATGACCGACCACACTGTGGCAATTCCGCCAATACGTTCTTCGTACTTCACTTCAGGTTCCCACTTTTGGTCACTGCGTTTCCATCCCATTCTGACTCGACCCTCTTCTGTTTCTATCGAGCAAGTGTATCCGACGATTAAGGCACACTTTTTAGCAAATCGGGCACAAAGAAAATAATAGAGACCGTCAAGACTATTTAAAAGGTGAATGGCTAGTCTGGCCAAAGGAAGTGCCGCAGTGGGCTTGACAGTGACCTCTGCTTCTGCCTGGGCAACAATTGCCTTAGAAACGAAGTTGAGAATCCATTTGTAAGCCAATTCATTCTGCTTAGTGTAGTTGACAAGATCAATGACCTCACGCGAAATGCTATTCAACTGACTCATTGAGGAAGACAACTGGCCAAACTTGACATTAAGCTTCCTTTTGATAACATTGGCATTTTTCTTCATGTCCTTATTCTTGTCCATCTCCTCCACGACATTCTGTTTGATGTCTTGGATATCTTGTCTGTACTTGAGCAAGTCCTTCTCGACCTGAGCCTTATTGGTAAGTCCGTTTGACTTCTTCGCGGCCTCTTCCTTGGCCTTCTGCAATCTTTCCTTCAACTTCTGCAGTGCAGCTGCTTTTTCTTTCTCTTCCTTTTGCTTCTTCTCGTCCGCTAGTCTCTTCTCTTCCTCGTGCTTTTTCTTTTCCTCCTCCTGCTTCTTTCTAGCCTCCTCCTCCTGCTTCTTTAGGCGTTCTTGTTCTATGCGTTTCTGGCGTGCCTCCTCTTCTCGCTCTTTTCTTTCTTTCTCTTCACGAGCCAATCTTTGTCGTTCTGCCTCTTCTCTCCGTAGTTTTTCCCGTTGCTCTATGATCTTCTTGACTTCATGTTCATGCAATTTTTTCTCCATTGACACCTCTCTGTCAACGATTGAAGTTATGTAGTTATTCCGCGTCTTGCTAAGCTCGTATAGAGAATTGAGCCTTTCACGCCTCAGATTGCTCCCTTCTCTAGCTTTCAGGATTTGAAGAGAGTTTAAACGTGATAACGTGCTATTGAGAAGTTCAATGGCCAGTACTGGTTCATTGTATGCCACCAAGTGGTCTAGTTCTGGAAATGCAGATAAGCGTCTTTGGCTAGCGACCGGGGCAACTGTTCTGACCGATCTAGCAGGCATCGCATCAGATGCGAAATCAATTCCAAACTTCATCTGGCTGTTGAAATGGGTTTAACTAATCGGTTCACCTCAGGTATAATAAGCGAGAGGTACGGGGGTTTAGATGAGTGATGAGTGATGGGTGATGGAAGATGGAGGTAAACATGCAAAAGTGGGAGAATTGTTGAGAGGAAGAAGCTTGAGAATGCTCTCATGAAATTTTACATTTGTAATTTTATAATTATTTGATTATATTTTTCTTTCTGATCTGTTTGTCTGTCTTGTTAGTCTAGTAGTCGCTAGAGTACTATGTACAGTCCAGTATGTCTACCAAGCCCACCACTTCATTGATTTCCAGCGGTTTTTCAAAAAGTAATATATTAAGCATAATGAAAAATCCAGCGAGAATCAATTTCATACAATTTTGCTCTCTGAGCAACCCACATAGTACCCTTTGAGCACCACCGTCTCTACCCTCCACCTTACATACATGCAGTCTGTGCTCAACTAGTTCAAAATTTTCCTCTTACCAAGAAACCTCCCATAACTCTAGTTACACACCAACATTATGAACAAGCTGTGGGTGCGTCTCTTCTCCACTTCGGGTGCGAGGAACAAGCCAGGATACTCCACCGTGAACCCGGTGCACCACCTTGTAAAAATTAAAAAGGCTGCGTTGAGTCCAAGATACCAACCGCTTTTGATTCCAAGAGACAACATCGAGTCGATCGGTTACAAGCCCACAGAGATTGAGCAGGACCGAGTGGCCGAGCACTACTACAACACGTTGCAGAGTGACTTGTTGTTGCATTTATACGAGCATGATGCCAAGGTGATTCCTGGAAACAAGAAAAGAGAATGGAAAACAGACTCACCATATGCGTTGTACCGTAACTTGAAGAAGCCAAAGGGCGTGGGCCGTGCCACTAGAGACATCAAGCCTATCGGGCCCGACAATTTGCCTGAGCTCACCAGCATCTCGCTCAACTTGTACAATAAGGAAGCCTTGGAGGATTCATGGTTGAACATCTCAAGTAGATTACAATTGGCCCAGATCACCAACGTCAAGGCCAAGCAGCTATACAACCGATCCAACATTCTTCCATGGAAGGTCAGAGAGGGCAAGCCATGCGGATGTAAGGTGGAGTTGGAAGACAGAGACATGTCACAGTTCTTGAGCACGCTAACTGAGTTGGTGTTACCGAGGATCAGAACGTTCCGGGGTATCAAGAACACCTCCGGTGATACCAATGGAAACATATCGTTCGGTTTGGATCCCGAGGATGTCAAGTACTTCCCTGAAATCGAGAACTTCCAGGAATTGTTCCCGAACTTGTGGGGTTTCCACATCACATTCAAAACGACAGCTAGAACCGACGAGGCAGCAAGAACCTTATTGAGCTCATTGGGCTTGCCATTCTACGATGCTGCCGATTAGGCCTGTAAATAGTCATTCTGTCCATACACATACTCAGAGGAGAGTGACGTAGAGCTCATAGAGTAATCTTGATCGATAAGAAATGGATAATTTTCATACAGTTAAGTTTTTATTGCAAAAGTCGACATCGCCTAAGACTTGTTTTTTTCTTTTTACTATCTTCGTTCTTTTATTCTTTTCTTCCCCAAATCTTACCATGGTTCAACTCAAAAAGTCCAATCTTGTTCTATTGAATCTCGCTGCCTGTATAAATTGGTGCAACCACCTACTACTAGATCGCGAAACTTGAACTCCAACTCCAATATTTATCTCTAGGTAAATGTTGATGTCTATAGTGCATGACTTTGCCGTGCTATACTCGAGCCGTGTGCATCAAAAGGACAAAAAATGGAGCGATGGCCGTCTTAAGTATTACGAGTTTAACAAAAAGATCGAGGTTCTTTCCGACGAAGGCTTTCTAGTCAGTAGCGACTTCTACCCTTCGGGCGCGAAACCTCCGTTAGAAAGTGGCATTTTTGAAGACAGAAATACATATAAGTTGCCGAATGGCAAGCTTGTAGTGGAATTTTCTGAATATCTAGGATGTGCTGAAAGAGACATCTCCAAGCTCTTTCAGAAACACTCACAGGTCGACATCAAAAAAGAACCCATTATGATGTTACCAGAACGGCGTATAAAGATAGAGCTGCACCCCATGGCACATAGCGAAATAAGTAAGCCGATGGCTCCTAGAGTCGGGCTTGGGAGACCGAAAAAGGCTACAAGACAGACAAAAGTTACACGGTTTGTGCTGAAAATGTCTATGGAAGAGAAGTTGGTAAGCTATTGCAAGAATACGCCCCAGTCGAGAATCAGAATTCCTTCAGGGAGTAATCGCCTTTGTATTAGGCTTTACAAGGAGCTCGGCATTCAACGGCCACTGGAGGTGACACCCATGAAACCTGTAAACCTTAAAAGTGAAATTTCAGTCAAAACTGAGCCTCAAGGCACTGTCGGAGGTTTTGAACTTCTGGGGACGTCCACAATGGAAGCCGACATGATTCAGGATCTCTCTGAGTTTGAAGAGGACGAGGAGTTCATGGATATGGTGAACCAGCTTCGAAACGGGGCTTAATTCATGGATACAATGAAGTAGCTTTCAAACGATGCATAAAATGCAGAAAGGTGAACAGGAAAACCTGTCCTCTTGGAACATGCACACTACGAAAATATTGCTGTCCCTTCATGCATAACTAACCCATCATTGATAATGGCCGAAGGCATACCAGAGATAAGCATTGCCAATAATACTAGGTGAGTTTCGTAATCCAAACGGAAACCACCCACCTATGCCACATCAGTGCATGGTCACATGTAAGTGAAAGGCAGATGTGACTACAAAAAGTAACTAAGCTCCGAAAATGAAAAGTAGTCCCGATAAATTAACAGGTGGTTATCAAAACTGGGTGAAACTCGCGTCACTAATATTACGCGAAACACAATCTGTCAAAATGATATGATAACATTAATGCAGTGCAATAAATCCGAAAGCATTCTGAAAACATATGCCAAGGCAAATAAAGCCATATGCAGAAGCTACCACCAAATGCAGAAGCTACCACCAAATGCCGGGAATCTGGAATAATGGCCAAGAACAAGGATAAACGTGCCAAGGTCGCTTCCAAAAAATAATGCGGTTAACAACATTACAGGAGTTTACTTTTTGTGACAGCCACATCCAGTTTAAATTACAAACACTCGATTGCTGTAGCCCTGGCCATTCCTCGTTCACCTTATTGATTACACCAGGGTTGACTATTGCAGATCCGCGCTCTATAGACATAGCTTCATTTGCATTAGGAGGTTTCCATGCAGAATGGGGGATTTATTAGCACACGGGTAGAGACGCATTTCTCTGTTGCTGGTGAGCGCACTTTGAAGATGTTATGAAACGAATAACTTCGCAGACACCGGGGCAAAAAAAAAAGGGCTACATACCCATAAACACCAAGAGTTCCACCGTTAGACACATCAAGTTGCAACGACCGGCCAATTTGACAGGTTTCCACTTTGGGTGCAAATCTGTGCAACGTGGGCTCTCATAATTAAGAGCACGTGTGCCGGAAATGCTGATTTTGGAGCCACTATCCTGCAGACAGTGTGGGGCAGAATCTTCGCAACCTATGCCCGCTCTTCATTGCTAGGCCTATAATTACCAACACCTGCGCCATATCTTGTTGCAGGCCATTTCGGACTTTGTGGAATTCTTCCTTGCGTAACGTGCTGCACTGCCTGCTCCTGTCAATTTGGCATAGCATTTATTTCCATCGCCACTGGCTGGTAGTGTTCCAAGTCACCTGACCTGCTTCTAAATTTTTCCCACTCGTTCCAGAGAGTGTGATCACATCTATAAACCGGCCTGGCTTGGGCACTTTATCGGATAATAATAAACAACGGTCTGTGACTGTTTTGTTTTCCTTACACTGTCGGCCTTTCTCTCTTCTTCACTTTCCATCGCCAGCGTGCCGTTCTATTTATTAATGGTGCCCACGCCTTTCAGATGAGTTTGGTTCTCCCTCCGCAACTTTGTCAGATGTCGACAACCACCTCCACCCGAAACAATTCCAGCATTGAGTCTATGCACGTGTCGCCTCGCTTGCGGCCCCCACCTCAAAGCTATCACGGTGGCGGTATGAAAAACGGGCTCAAAAAGCTGGCTGCTGTCGGCTCAAATCACTCGTCAGAGAATGCCTCGCTCATGGACCCATACCTTGCACAGTATATGAAGCCTTCCGTCGACAATCACCATGACCTCTACTTCAAGTCTTTGAGCCGCCAGGTCCATATCAAGAGTTTTGAATACTACCAGCAATACCTCAACCATACGCAAGCCGATAGGTCCACTCCCAACCTCGATGTATACAAACAAAAGTTTGTCAACCGCCATCGCAAACCTCCATCACCCCTTCTGAAGGAGATCGAGCTGGAAGATGATAGTCAAATCATGTCTGACGGAGAATTCTACGACCAGAGGGCCAGCGAGTCTCGTCGCAGGCGTCATACTGGAAGTGATCATGGAAGCGCAGATGGTCCAAGCAAGAAATCACATCCTGAGATGGTTATCAAGACACTCCCACCAGAATTCATGAATTGCTCCATCGATGACTTGATCTCATTGATCTCACGCATGCTACATTCGCTTATCAGCTTAAACGACGGGCTGGTACCGTTATCTGTGTCCAACCCGAACCGTTCAGATGCTGATAGCAATTTGTCTGCCGAGCAGAAGAAGAAACTTCTCACTAGATATCACTCGCGGACACCACCTGCCATCTCCATTGAGACATATCTCAGCCGACTTACCAAGTTTAACAACTTCACTCAAGCAACGTTGCTTACCACGATATACTACATCGACCTACTTTCACATAACTATCAGCCGTACTTCACGTTGAACTCGTGGACGGTGCATAGATTTTTGTTGGTGGCTACCATGTTGGCGCAGAAATCTTTGGAAGATTTCTTCTACACCAACGACCACTACGCCAAGGTAGGTGGTGTTGCATTGACCGAGCTCAATTGTCTTGAGCTTGATTTCTTAAATCGAGTGGACTGGAAGCTTGTGCCGGCCAAGCAGCTTCCGAACAACAAAACATCGATTCGCTACTTCAGGGAAGTGCTTGATCTCTACTACAAACAGTTGGTGTCCTTGATGGGTTGTAATAGCAGTGAAAACAGTAAGGTTGTGTTTTCGCTAGGCGAAAGCAGCTTGCACGACACTGGCCGGTCTGATGCCAGCCATCTCTAGAGCTGGCGACTTTGCATTCAACAGATTCTTTTCTTTATTAAAATTGGGTGACTACTAGGGCTTAGTATGAAAGTTGGTTTCCATATGGGTAGGAGGTCTACAGAATAAAATATCAGATGAAGCAGTTGTAGGTTCAGCGAGCGAATGCTTGATTACACCGTGGTGAGTACGCTAACTTTCTAGCACGAATGGCAATCCATTTACTGAGTCTATTTTGTTTAAGCTTACCTGACTTATGAACAAATAATTTATATATTGATATTTGCCGAACCTTGATCGTATAAGCTCGATAAAAGGTTGGACCTCGAAGTGATAAAATAAATCTACCTTGTGTTAACCAAGGTGCTTCGGTTGAGATTTCAACAAATCCGAAGATTAAAGGTATAATAATGATAAACACGTTAAAGCCGATTCAGGAATCTATGTCCGTTAAAAATATTTTTAGTCCAAATGCACCCCAGATTCTCATTAAGAAGGCATCGCTTTCAAACTACAGGATCTTGAAGCCATAGAAATAAAAATTTGGAATGCAATTTTAACTACCAGGAATAGTTCAAGTCATATTGTCTCCCACTCTCATCATCTCCCGAGACCCTTCAGGTCAGTAAACAACCAAATCAGCTACGGCTTGTATGGAGGCTTTAACGGAGTATAAATGGTCCACCATAGATTATCTCCTAGTAGGATTTGGCGCATGGATCGGCTATTCTCTAAAATTAAGCTGGTAACATGCACTTAACTGGCTAATATATTAAACACTACGGCAGTGAGCCTCTATTTTTTATGTCGCAATGTTGAGTTTACATTGTACTACTTCTACTACTCGGGTCACATCTAACTTGTTGAGAAAACTCATGAAAATATTCCAACTGATGGAACATGAATTAATAAAATAATTTACTTACATACTCCCTATTACACTTCCTCCTTAATATCACATACGATTCCTCCATGCCCCAAGTAAACATAATACTCCAAATAAGCGAAAAAAGGAATAGAAGGATAGAACCATAAAAGAAGCATTAGTCAGCTGAATACCTCCATTCCGATCCCATGCATACAGCCAGCGTAGATCGGGTGGCACTCGTCACTTTTACATGAGGCACTGTGGTTCAGGGTTTTCCGATGATTAGTAAAAGATATCGGTGCACCCACGCAGTACTGCCGGAGGAGCGTGCTTATTTCCGTCAGCTATCCAATACACCGTCGATAACAATACTTGGCGTTAAAACTCTGCAGAGCATCACCCCTTTGAATTTCGCAACCACATTCTTTTCGGTGCTCCCATTTTTGCTGTTGGATATAGAGGGTCACAAAGCTTGAGAACCCAATTTTACATCTGGTTGTATTTCCGCAGTGGCCACTGGCCCGTCTCGTGCAGGCCAAGTCTCAATTTGCACCCAAAACAAAAACAAAAAAAATAGACAAAAAAAAATAGACAAAAAAAAACAGACAAAAGAACAGAAGTCACTTTCTATACCGGCCTCGAAAACGTTCAAACATCCGATAAAAGAAAGCAACCTGTCAAATAAACAGAGTACAATGTCACTATACGCACACCTAACCACTACACATTAGTGAAAAAAAAGGAATAGTGACAAATTAAATCGCTTGCCGGGCAAATTGTTACGAGCACGTATCGAAACTCCAGCTGAGAAATAGACACATGATTCCCGACCGATCCGCCGTCTAACAAAGCCTTGTGCGCACATTAACGACAAAATATCACTTGGACTTGGTTGTGGTTCGACCGATGCCACAGAGAATCACGACAACATGACCATTGCAGAAAAAAAAACGATGAATCCATTTCATTTACGAAAGCCGGTAGAATATGCCATCAGGGGCCCTTTTGCCACCGTTATTCTCGTTCTTGCTGAAATCAAGGAAAGTAGACCCTGGCGCGGGGTTTGTAAAGGCCTGACGGCCATAACTCCGCGGGGATAGCAGACAGTCTGTGCACTCATAGTGGTGATAGCGCCGCACCTACTCTCTGCATTGCTAATTCCGTGGAAGTCATTTATAAGGACGCATCTGCCGTGAATAAAATGCTAAGTTTTTGAATCGTATTGTGTTTTAGCAATGGCATCCACTGAATCTGAAAGCTCAGACTCCCCTGCAGACTTTTACGCTGATGGTCTTGACGGTGTGGAGCTCGAGTTGGTGCGCACTGTCACTCATGGAAGAGGTGAAGACATTTTACATAGATTGGAGACCTTGAGCCGGGAGGTATCTCGAATGACGACTCGCAACGGGCCGCTTACAATTGACCCGGAAGAATTCCAATTGGAGAGACTATTGCGATCGTTTGTCCACAGAGCTGATGCTGACGGTATTAAGCGTAGAGATGTTGGTGTCACCTTTGAGAACTTGTCTGTTTACGGGGTGGACCAGTCGGTGGCGTACTTGCCTACTGTTACGGATGTGTTGAAAGGTCCAGTTGGTGGTATCATCGCTGCTCGTGAGCGGAAGGCTCGTCCAGACAGAGCCATCTTGGATAACTTGACAGGTATTGTTGAGAGCGGAGAAATGCTTCTTGTGTTGGGACGTCCTGGTGCTGGATGCTCGTCGTTCTTGAAAACAATCAGTGGAACAGACTTGGACATGTATAAAGGTGTCAAGGGAGACTTGAAGTACGACGGCATCCCACAGAAGGAGATGCTAGAAAAGTTCAGCTCCGACCTAATTTATAATCCAGAGTTGGATATCCATTTTCCCCACTTAACGGTGGAGCAGACACTCGACTTTGCCATTGCATGTAAGACTCCTCTGGTTCGAATTGACAACATGTCTGCCTCTGAGTATGTCACATTCACCCGAGAGATGTTAGCTACTATATTTGGCTTGCGTGAAACTTACAAGACTAAAGTCGGTAACGATTTCATCAGAGGTATTTCCGGTGGTCAGAGAAAGAGAGTCAGTATTGCCGAGGCTATGGCCTGCAATGGTACCGTCTACTGTTGGGATAATGCCACCAGAGGATTGGATGCCTCCACCGCCTTGGAATACGCGAGAGCGATCCGAGTCTCGACTAAATTGTTGAGAACCACTGCCTTAGTTACAATCTACCAGGCCGGCGAGAACATATACGAAACCTTCGATAAGGTGACTGTGTTGTACAAAGGTAAGCAGGTTTACTTCGGTCCTATTTCTGAGGCGAAGGTGTACTTTGAAAAGATGGGTTTCACTTGCCCTCCAAGGCAAACCACTGCTGAGTTCTTGACTGCCGTCACTGATCCAGCCGGAAGATTCCCAAAACCTGGCTTTGAGCACAAGGTTCCCCAAAACGCACAGGAGTTCCAAGAGTACTGGCTCAACTCTCCAGAGTACGCTCAACTTCAGAAGGATATTGCCAACTACAACCAACGTTGCTCCAAGGAAAAGACCAAGACGGATTTGCACGACTCCATCGAGCAGCTGAAGCAAAAGTACCTGAGAGTTAACTCAAAGTTCACCATCAACTACTACGAGCAGTTCAGACTTTGTTTAAAGAGATCTTTTCAGAACATTTTGGGAGACAAAGCTTATACAATTATCCAGATAGTGGCTGCTATCTCTCAATCCTTAATCACGGGATCTCTTTTCTATAATACCCCGGAAAACGTTGGTGGAGCATTTTCAAGAGGAGGTGTGATTTTCTTCGCTGTGTTGTACATGTCCTTAACTGGTCTTGCTGAAGTGTCTGCAGCTTTCAGTGCCCGCCCTATCTTGTTGAAACAGCATAATTATACCTTTTACCACCCTTCTACTTTCGCAATTGCTGACTCCATCTCATTCCTACCAGTGTCTTTGTTCATAAACATTTGTTTCAGTATTGTCATCTATTTCTTGTCAAACTTGTCAAGAGAGGCTGGGAAATTTTTCACGTTTTTGTTGTTCTCTTTCTTGGTGTCTCTCGCAATGAGTAATTTGTTCAAGGCCGTCGCTGCCTGGAACAAAACAATTTCTGCAGCCAACGCATTTGCTGGAGTCTTGGTTTTGGCTTCGTTAATGTACTCTTCGTACATGATTCAGAGACCTTCCATGCACCCATGGTTCAAGTGGATCTCTTACATCAACCCTGTACTTTACGGTTTCGAAGCTATGCTCACAACTGAATTCCACGGAAGGAAAATGCCGTGTGACTCCAGTAAATTGACCCCTAGCGGTCCAGGTTATGGTGATTCAAATACAGTTTGCGCTTTCACTGGATCTGTGAAGGGTCAGTCTTGGGTCTCTGGTGACAGATACGTCGAATTGGCTTTTGAGTATAGCTTCTCGCACGTGTGGAGAAACTTTGGTATCCTTATTGGTTTCATTATTTTCTTCATCTTTGTTTCTGCTGTTGGCTTTGAAGTTGTCCGTCCTATGAGCGGTGGTATTGACAGATTGTTCTTCTTGAGAGGGAAGGTTTCTTCCAGCGTGGTTTTGCCAGACAAAAAGGGATCACAAGATGAGGAGTCGGGCCCTTCTTCAGAAAACGAATTAGAGAAGCCTTCCAAGTCATCTGAGGTTGATTCTGCGCTTGAGGACTTGCAAACAAAGGATATATTCGTTTGGAGAAATGTGGACTACGTGATACCGTACGACGGAGGCGAAAGAAAATTGTTGGATGCCGTTTCCGGATACTGTCTTCCAGGTAAGTTGACTGCCTTAATGGGTGAGTCCGGTGCTGGTAAGACTACATTGTTGAACTGTTTGTCTCAGAGAGTTACTATGGGTGTCGTGACCGGCGATATGTTGGTCAACGGTGGCGCTCTTGACTCTTCCTTTGTCCGTCGTACTGGCTATGTTCAACAGCAAGATATTCACTTGGCTCAGGCTACTGTCAGAGAAGCTCTTCGGTTTGCTGCAAGAATGAGAAGACCTGAGTCTGTTTCTGATGCTGAGAAGTTGGATTATGTTGAGAAAATCATCAAGGTTCTTGATATGGATGAATACGCTGAAGCTATTGTTGGTGCCAGTGGAAGTGGTCTTAATGTTGAGCAAAGGAAGAAATTGACTATTGGTGTTGAATTGGTTGCCAAACCATCATTGTTACTTTTCTTGGATGAGCCAACCTCTGGCTTGGATTCTCAATCTGCGTGGGCAATCGTTCAACTTCTTAAGGAGTTGGCGAAAGCTGGTCAAGCCGTTTTATGTACAATCCATCAACCTTCGGCTACTTTGTTCGAAGAATTCGACAGATTGTTACTTTTGAGAAAGGGTGGTCAGACCGTCTACTTTGGTGATATTGGGGACCAATCTAAAAGTATTGTCTCATACTTTGAGCAACATGGTGCTAGAAAATGTTCCCCAAAGGAAAATCCCGCAGAGTATATTTTGGAAGTTATTGGTGCTGGTGCTACAGCTAAGACTGAGCAAGATTGGTTTGAAGTTTGGTCTAACTCTGAGGAGAGAATTCGTTCTGATCAGGACATCGACAATCTCATTCAGGAAAGTTCTCTGCGCTCAAATCATGCTGGAATGTCCGAAGCTGAAATTAAGCAGCTTAGACAGCCATACGCTACATCTGCTTTCTATCAATTGAGGTGGGTTCTTCTCAGAAGTGCATTGGTTTTCTGGAGGAACCCTGACTATGTCATCGCCAAGCTTATGTTGATGATGATTAACGGTTTGTTTATCGGATTTACCTTCTTTGGCTTGAAGCATACCTTAGCTGGTATGCAAAATGGTATGTTCTGCGCATTCCTTTCTGTTGTGGTGTCTGCTCCTGCTATCAATCAAATTCAGGAACAATGTCTTCAAGGGCGTGAACAGTACGAAGGTAGAGAAATGTTCTCCAAAACTTACCGCTGGTGGATTATGGTATTGGTGCAATTCATCAATGAAATCCCTTACTGTATCTTCTGTGCTACGGTAATGTTCGTTTCCTTGTACTTCCCAACTCAAACTGACACTTCTGGTCCTCACTCTGGAGTGTTCTACCTTACATTTGCTGTGTTCTTGCAATTGTTCAACATCTCCTTTGGTCTCATGTTGGCATACTTTGCTCCAGATATTCAGTCCGCAGCTGTGTTGGTGTCCTTCTTCTATTCGTTCATTGTCGGTTTTTCAGGTGTGGTTCAACCAGAAAGATTGATGCCTGGGTTTTGGACTTTCATGTACAAAGTCAGTCCTTATACCTACATCATTCAAAACTTGATTGCATCATTCCTTCACGGAAGAACCGTTGAATGTTCTCCTAACGAGTTGTCGTACTTAGACCCACCCAGCGGACAAACTTGTATCCAATACTTAAATAACTACATCGAAAGGGCTGGTGGTTATCTTATTGATGACAACGCTACCGTTAACTGTGGCTACTGTCCATACACAAACGCAGACGAGTACCTCCTCACTATAGGTATCAAGTACTCATATGTGTGGAGAAACATTGGATTCTTCTGCGCTTACATCATTTTCAACTTGGTGGCAGCTTTAGGGTTGTATAAGTTGTTCCGCTTGCTGAACTTCAGCATCACTGAATACTTGAAGAAGTTCAAGAAATCGAAGTCGGATTGAGCCATTTATTGTTAGGTTTATTTATAATATGTGACATTTAAGCATATTGAGATTTTTGGGATATTTTGTAGTTACAAAGAATGAATTGGCACTGGAGCTTCTTATTAACATCAGGGTTCTTGTGGTGCGGCTCGACCTCACAATACTCTATTGAGATCATTCTTCTAGGTCTAAATCAGATTACACTCTCTTAAAGTTTTCGAACAAAATTTTTATTTATATAAAAAATAGTAACCAAACGAATAGAAAAGAAGTCATCAAGATCATAAGTTGTCAAATCTCCATAAGTTTCAAATAAAGCGGACTCTGTGAGACAAGTCAAACATTTAAGATCAATAACCAATACTCCAAGCGTCTTTTGAGAATCCATAATAATTTTCACAAGTATCACACTACTATTGTTGTGGCTTCAACAACTCAAAGGAACAACATAAGCCCTTATCAACACTCATGACTGCACCGTAGTTATTAAATTCACCACAATAATTAGGGGCAGAAAATACGGTCACCAACTTCCTCTTGTTAAAAAATTCATATCCATCTTCAACAACCATATGGCCACGAACAATCAAGTCCATGTTGAAGGTCAGCAAGAAATAATCGACGTGTTTTTTACCAAAGCAGTAAGAAACACCACGATCATTCTTTGGCCAATTGGTGTGAGAAAATGTCCGCACCAGCGGATCTGGATCCGACCATAATAAGTCGGCCAACAAACCCTTGTCTGGGATATCTGTTGGCCTTTGAATTTGCTCGATCTGCTTCAAATTCAGCAATTCAGGAGACAAACCACCGTGTATACAGAAAATCTTGTCGTTGATTGTAGCTGCAATAGGCAAAGTGTTGAAGACATCGATGAAGTTCTTCCACAACTTGTGGCTACCAGAAATCAAAGGCAAACGTCTTTTGCACTCATCGTAGAAACCATAAATCTTCGTGATGTTGGCCGACTCGTGATTACCTCTCAACATGAAGAAGTTTTCCGGGTATTTGATCTTGTAACACAACAAAAGCAAAATAGTCTCTAATGATTTGTAGCCTCTGTCGACGTAGTCACCCAAAAACAAGTAGTTTGTGTGGGGAGGGTAGCCACAAGAGTTGAAGATTCTGATCAAGTCATGAAACTGGCCATGAATGTCCCCTACAATTTTCACTGGAGGCGACAACTTCAACAAAGTTGGCTGGTCCAAGAAAATCGATCTAGATTTCGCCAAGATATGCTTGAGCTCCTGCGTGGTTAAGGGCAACTTGTCCTTTCCTCTACGAGACTTCAGCAGTGAATGGTGGGCGGAAGACTTCTTCATTCCAATGGCCAAAAGCCTGTCGATGATCAGGTCCAAATCAAAGTCCAACTTCTTGTTGACCGGAATCAATGGCGGAGATACCGAGGCGGGGGACTTTGCCTTGTGCTTGTTGATCAAAGACCGGCCCAAGTCGCTGGACTTGGGAATGGCCAGAGGTCTACGGGAGTGCTTAGGCTCGGGAGTGGACTCAGCAGACGCCTCCACGATCGGGTCCAAACTGGTTTCCAGCGGGGTCTGGAACGGGTTTACATGCCCGTTCTTCGCGTGAGTGGGAGAGTTGGTTAACGAGCTCACGGACAGCACCAGGCTCTCGTCCTTCACTTCTCCGCTGGTAGTGAAAACTGGAGATATGGAGAGATTTCCGCTGCGCAGGCTATCAATGGAGGAGCCGTACTCGGTCGTGGTATAGGTGGCTGGCAAGTGAGACTTCCACTTCCCTGAGGGAGACGATGGCGAATGGGACTGTGTGGTCAACATAGTGGCCATGGAGACGTCGATGTCGATGTCGATGTCAAGCTGGTAGTCACGCGCCTGAGAGGGAGATTTCCTTGATTTTCTCGCAGTTGCCGCTGGAATGGACTGGGGGGATACTTTGGTGTAGGAGTTGACGGTTGGAGGAGGTTCGTTGAAAGTAAAGTTCGACAACTTCTCTTGGAGAAGATCGCTACCGTTGCCGGTAGGCCGAGATAGCGCCGACGAGGACTCGTCCGACTCGAGGTCGGCCACAGCAATTCCGGAGGAGGAAGACTGTCCGCTCATTGAGCTGGAGATATTCGGTAGGGAGTCATTTTTGGACGGGTTATTACCCATATTTCTGGCACAGCGGGCTTCAAGAAAGGTTTAACGGGACGGTAGGATGGGGCGAAACTAGAGAGTTTGCGAAGGGAGGAGGTGGTAGGTGAAAGTGGTGGGCCAAGTGGCTTTTTTCCTTTTTCTGGTGGTTAGTAATGGGGTCGTGTGGTGGCCAGAGTCGTGTCTGGGGAGTAGCTCGGTATATAGGGACGGACGGGATAAGGGGAAGAAAACCGACGTTGAAGATTAAAAGGTGAAAGTTTAGAAGAAGAAAAAAAATGTGAAATTGAGAATGAGTATAAACGGGTCCAATTACACGGATCGCTCTTGTATTATATATTATATGGTGGCTCTGTGTGCGGGCTACGTGATTGGAACCTGTAGACATGAAATGCGGCCCCAGGTGTGGCCCCAGAATAGAGATAGGGACCTCCCGGTGCTGTGGATGAATTACGGTGTTTGCATTGCTCTGCTTTGTCTTTGACTTGTCTTTAATTAGATTTGTATCAATTTGTGCTGAATAGTTTTGATATGTTCGGTTTTAAGATGACTTCTTTTGTGTGTTTTGTGATGGTTTTAGTTTTGGTTAACTACAGTGTTTTCGTATAGAGTGTTGGTTCGGAATGTTAGGCTGCGGATCAGAATATTGGGCCATAATGTATGGATCGCGCAAGCAAATTCTCGGGCCCGATTCAATAATAGTGTCTGTTTTGTAGTGCCTATCTTTTGGAATGCCCCTCTTTTTTAATGGCTCTGTTTTGTTGTGCCTTTGTAATGTCTCTATTTTGTAGCGCCTCTGTTTTTTAATGCCTCTCTTTTTTAATGCCTCTCTTTTTTAATGCCTCTCTATTGCAATTTCTCTGTTTTGTAGTGTCTCTCTTTCGTAATGTCTCTGTTTTGTAGTGCCTATCTTTTGGAATGCCCCTCTTTTTTAATGGCTCTGTTTTGTTGTGCCTTTGTAATGCCTATCTTTTGTAGTTTCTCTGTTTTGTAGTGTCTCTCTTTTCTAATGCCTCTCTTTTGCTATGTCTGTTATGTTTGTAAATTTCTGCTCTCTATGATCGATAGCCAATATTGAACTGAGCATTCTTCTTCTATTTCTCTGATATTTTTGACCTCATGGGATTCTTCAGCCCGACTGTAGGTTTCTTGGGACTGATCCATGGCGAGCACAATTGTGTACATTTCGCACTCTGGAGGCACAATTGGGTGAATTCTGGTAAGGTAAAAAGCAGAGTTACACCGTTATTTACTCCGATCAATGATTCTATTAAATTCAAAGAAAACAACAACAATAACGAACTAGCAAACATCGAGACAATATAAAATGACTACAAGTCAATCCATAAACAACAGTAAAGTAGTCTTCCACTAAATTCAGAACAATTAATGAGATCTCTAGATGGCACTTTGCATCACCCAGACCCTTGCTTTAGGGGCCCTACATAGATTGCGACTTACTCACGCAGACCGTCTTCACTCAAAAACTGGCTACCCAGATTGGCACTTACAGGCATTTATACGACTCAGTCTATTTATATTTGTCGATACTTTTTCGTCAGTCAATCAATCTTAGTTTGTTGATAATTTTGTCATTCAGTCTTAATTTGTCGATACTTTCGTCACTACGAATCACCTGAAGACTCCACCTCCGGCTGGATCACCTCACATTATAAACCTCTCGCAGATCTATGCTCAAGACAGCCACTAGAATGACTTCGTCAATCAAATCAGCTGGGTGTCTCATCATCGGCGACGAGGTGCTCAACGGCAAGATCCTCGACACAAACTCGTTTGAGTTTGCCAAGTTCTGCTTCAACGAACTCTCCGTTCCTTTGAAGAAAACAGTGGTTTGTGGAGACGACAAGGCCGATATCATCCGGTCGCTCCAGATATTGCGGGACGATAATTGTGACTTCATTGTCACCAGCGGAGGCATCGGCTCTACGCACGACGACATAACCTACGACGCTTTAGCGGAAGCTTTCCATGTACCTTGTGTGTTGGACCAAGAGACTGTGGACAGAATGCACCTGCTCCGGTCGTCATATTTGAGTCTGCTTTCTCCTCCACAGTTGAAAGCGTTCTACCGAATGGCCACTTTTCCTCAGTCGTCGCCCTCGGTTTCTGTGAGTAAGATCTTTACAGACAAAGAGCTTTGGGTGCCGATTGTCAGCATCAACGAACAAGTCTATGTATTACCTGGAGTGCCAGAGTTATTCAAGAAGCTTATAGTAGGGCTCGGCGCATCGATAAAACCCAGAGTGGTTCTGAAATCATACCGTCGCTACTTTGTAAGTACATCAAGCAACGAGAGCAACATGGCTCCTTTCTTAAGTAGTCTTCAGAACAGATGTGACGAAAAGTACGGTGTGCAACAGGTGAAAGTCGGTTCATATCCACATTTCACCTGGCGTTCGGTGACTATCAGTATAATAGCAGTCTCTTCGGTGGCTGAGTCCGACTTGAGGGCTATAGTGGACGAAGTTGTGGCCAATATTGGAGGAGATGCCATAGAAATCTCTGCAGAGAAGGAGCACTTCTTTACGACCCAGGATCCAGAAACACTGTGATGAGGATTTGATAGTATTATAGAGCGCTCTCATGCAAACTCTTATTCGACTTCGTTATCCGAATAAATATCTATGTGACGTAATTACAACTTCTCGGATAATAATTTGGTAACAGCATCCACGGCGGCGCTGATACCTTCTGGTTTGTCTCCCATACCTTGAACCACATTACCCTTACCTCCGGCCTTTCCTCCAATATGAGACGCGACAGCAGAGGCCAAGTCATTGGCATTAACACCTTTGCTAATAGCTTCATCAGAAATGTAGCATCCGTGAGCAACCTTATCGGTGGTACCGATGACTAAATAGAGCGACTTGTCCTTGTGCAGCTTCTTGATTAAGTTGATGGCTTCGGTGATGGCCTTCGCGTTGGCACCAATAGGAACGTGTGCAACAAAGAATGCAGCCTTGGACTTCTCCTCGTCCTTCAACCACTCGTTGACAGTATCAAGAGTCTTCTTGGACTCCTCCTTCTGCTTGGCCTTCAAGTTGTCCTTGATGGCCTTGTCCAACTTGTTGAACTTGTCGTTCAACTTCTGCTTGTCCAACACAGAGATGGAAAGTCTTTTCAATGCAACACCCAATTCCTTAGCTTTCTGCTCCTTTTCAGCACCAAATGGCAAGCTGGCAGCAGATTCCAAACTTGCATCGAACTCTTGAGCAATCTTCTGGACCTCATGAGCCTCATGACCAGTGACAGCAACAATTCTTCTGATACCTTTAGCAATACCAGACTCTTCGATGATCACCAAGTCCTTGATTTCGCCGGTCTTGGCAACGTGAGTACCACCACAGAATTCAATGGAGATTTTGTGCCATTCCGCACTGTTAGGAGTCTTCAACAAATCGGTCACTGGAACACCAATAGAGACAACTCTGACTGGGTCAGGGTAGGTCTCACCGAAAACAGCTCTGACACCGTTGATCTCCTTTGCCTGAGCCAAACTAACTTCTTGCGCGTAAACCTGCTTGTTGGATTTGATGGTTTCGTTGGTAATCTTCTCAACCTGCTCAAGCTCCTTTGGAGTTAAGGCTTGCTTGTGAGAAAAGTCGAATCTCAACTTCTCAGGAGCTACCAAGGAACCCTTCTGGTCTATGCCATCGCCCAAAACTTCTCTCAAGGCGTAGTTCAAAACGTGGGTACCAGTGTGGTTGTTTCTGATTGGCCATCTTCTTAACTCGTCATATGTAGCGATAATCTCGTCTGCCACCTTCAAGCTACCCTCAGTCAAGGTACCAGTGTGCAAAACGTAGCCACCGTAGAGCTGAACATTGTTGACGTTGAATTCAGCAGAGCCATCGATGACCAAGCTGCCCTTGTCATATTCCTGACCACCCTGCTCGGCGTAGAATGGGGTCTTGTCCAAGATGATTCCGTACTGGGCACCAGCCTCAGAGATGGAGTCGACAAACTTAGAACCGTCATAAAGAGCAACAATTTTGGACTTTGTGTTCTCCAAGCCGTACTTGAAGGAGTCATCGGTTTTGGAAACAGATGAGTTGTTGTCCAACTCGGACAATGCATGCACATCCAACTTAATCAAGTTGGCAGCGTTCTTGCTACCGGTAGCCTTGGAAGCCTCTCTCGATTCTTCCTTAGCCTTCTCGAAAGCTTCCTCGTCAATCTTCAAGCCAGCCTCCTCGGCCATCAATCTGGTCAAATCAACTGGGAAACCGTAAGTGTCGTACAATCTCCACACGTCCTTACCAGACAAGGTCTGCTCTGGGGTCTTGGAAGCAATGATAGCATACTGTTCGAACAACTTCTCACCTCTGTCCAATGTCTTGGCGAAAGAGACTTCCTCCTCGACCAAAATTTCTTTCAATTCCTGGCTGTTCTTAGCGATCTCAGGGAAAATCGACGAGTTCTGCTCAATGACCACATCCACCAACTGCTGGAAGAAAGACCCAATTGGGTAGTTCATGTACTTACGGACGTAACGAGAGCCTCTTCTCAAGATTCTTCTCAAGACGTAACCTCTACCTTCGTTGTTTGGTACACCTCCGTCAGCAATGGCGAATGTCAATGTTCTGACATGGTCGGCGATCACTCTGTAGGCGGTGTCGATTCCGTCGACATCCTCAGCACCGAATCTTCCGGTGTATGGTCTGACACCGGTAATTTCTCTGATCTTCTCAAAGATTGGCTGGAACACGTCGGTGTCGTAGTTGGAGGACTTGTCCTGCAAAACAGAGACTACTCTCTCGAAACCCATACCGGTATCGATGTGCTTGTGAGGTAATGCCTTCAACGACGCATCAGGCTCTCTGTTGTACTGAATAAACACAATGTTCCAAATCTCTAGCACGTTAGGGTCGTCCATGTTGACCAAGTGGGCAGCATTTCTGCCTCCGATACGGTCGTAGTGAAGCTCGGAGCAGGGACCACAAGGGCCCTGGTCACCCATCTCCCAGAAGTTATCCTTTGCATTTCCAGGCAAAATGTGGTCCTCGGCAACACCAACGTCCAACCAGAACTGCTTGGCCTCAAAGTCTGGCTCCAACCCGTTCTTCTCGTCACCTTCAAAATACGTCACGTACAATCTGTCCTTATCCAAGCCGTACACCTGGGTCAACAACTCCCACGACCACAGAATTGCCTCCTTTTTGAAGTAGTCGCCAAAGGACCAGTTCCCCAACATCTCAAAGAAGGTGTGGTGATAAGAGTCTCTTCCGACATCCTCCAAGTCATTGTGTTTGCCACCGGCTCTGATACATTTCTGGGAGTTGACAGCTCTTTTCAACGTGGCCAAGTCCGAGGTTGGATCCACAGTGCCCAAGAAAATGGGCTTGTACTGGTTCATACCAGCATTGGCGAACAATAACGTTGGATCATTGTGGGGAACAACCGAAGACGAAGGCACGAAGTTATGGGAGCGTTCTTTAAAGAAATCCAAAAAGGTATTTCTAACTTTGCCAGCAGACCAGGGATGCGAAGAGGCCGTCATTATTTGCTTTCGGGTTAGGGTCTTTAGCATGTACTGGATTGGAAGAACTTTTTCTCGTTACGGCTGTCAGCTATGGTGTACGGGTGTATTTGAGGATGTTGGAGATGTTGGGGGACTGATTGAGGAAGGGTTTGAAACGAAAGTAGAAAAAATGGAGAAAAGATCATCGTTGAAGGCTTTGTGAACTTTTTTTCTCCAGTTTATTTCGGGATTCTTCTTTATCTTCTTGCTTTCGTCACGCTTTATCAGATTCTTGTATGTCATTTGATCCTGTACTGTGGAGTTTGACTCACGCCGGTAGATAAGCGGAACTTACACTACTAAATGGGTAGGTGCAACCACTTATCTATTTTGGGTAGCGAAGCGAAATGCAAACAGGAAATATGGGCCAAAATAAATCAATATTTTCAGAGAAAAGAAAAATAACTGGTAATACTTCGACTGTTCTCATTGCTACAGTGATGATTAAATTAATGTCGAATTCGCAGCGTTTGCTCATGCGCACTCATATAGAATAGAACTAAAGCTTGCTATAACAAATGAAAGAAGGTAAAAAAATACTGAATAAGATCAAATGACGCTTATTAATCTTCTCTCTTTATCATTAAACTGCCACATAACGCCACATCGAGTTTCCCTCAAATAATCATTAGTTCTGAGAATACCATCAATATCCTGCATACAGAGTTTCCTCTTTCGGATGCTAATTTGCTCGCACTATGGAGACAATAAAGTGAAGCCATTATGAAAAGCATAGACACGCTTGTAACATCTTTCTTTCCGGATTGCAAATTCATATATTTCGTCCGACACCGTTCTGAAAAAACCCCTACACCACAGCATCCTCTCCGTGGGTCCTTAAAAGAACCGGCAAACTCTCACATCTCTCTTGCACCCAAACATGATTCTCATAAACGGGGTCAAGTACTCTTGTCTGGAGTGTGTTAGAGGCCACCGGTCGTCGCTGTGTCGCCATCACATGCGTCCTTTATTACAGGTGAGAGCGAAAGGTCGGCCAAATGTGCTACTTTCCACGGGAAACAAGAACCATCGCATCGCAGTCTTTGCTGAAGAAATCGCTTCGTCTCCAGAGCCAGAAGGCCTGGGTTGTAAGAATAATCCGGTTGTGATTTTGAGGGCTTCCACGAGGCATATCATAGATTTGAGTAACGGGCAGATCGTGGGGCCATACAACGAAGGTGACGAGAAAAACCTGCTCAAAAAGCCGGTGATCAGACCAGAAAGCTTTGTTCATTCGAGATCATGTTGCACCCACGGAGTATCCAAGGCGAGAAATCTGTGCAGCTGCAACCAGAAAAGAGTTTCCAAGTCGAAGATTTTGACGACTTACATCAATAAGAAGATGAAGGCACAATTCAAGCCGGAGCGTATCCTAAAATCGGAAGCTGTAAAGAAACCCGGCCTGTGCTGCTCGCTTACTGAGGAAAATCAGCTTCCGCAGAATAGCTGTTCGAAGCCAAAGGAAGAGCCACTGAAGTCTCTTGGTTGTTCAAAGACGAAAGTCAATCAAGGATCTGATTTGGATGAACTGATGAAATTGAAGCCTACGTCCAATCTGGAAAAACAGGCAACCTCTGCGAGCCAGCTGTATGAATTTGTTCTACAGTTCATGAATGAGAATGACTTTACTGGACTCAACGCTACGAGTACTCTGCAAAACCACGCAAGCCTCCAGACATATGGAAACGACTATAATGGCCAGTCAGCGGGTATGTTCATGTCTGAGAACGGTAAAGAAGTATTTGAGGTTATCAGCGTTCCATCATGCTCAATACCAGGATCATGCTGTTGCTCCTCGGATTGCCAGTGCCCTAACTGTCAAGTTCACAATAATGCCGCGCAGACAATGCCAAATCTCGAGTTTTTGAACAACGATGCACAGTTTAACTCTAAGTTAACTTGTAACCTGGCGCTCCAGAAAAACCAAGCCGGCATTCTGCATTCCCAATCGAATTACGCAAATCAGCATTTCCATTCTGAAACAGCACAAACTATCCCACTCACCAACCAATTTGCACAAGAAAGCGGATCCGGTTCCTCACATTTTGCCGACGAAAACGGAACAGGAAACCTGTTATCACAACAGAATGGTTCTGCATCTCATTTCACTCCACATAAGGATCTACATGACAATACTTCACAAGACAATCTCCCAGAAACTTCAGGAACTCTTTCCCAAACCCTACTGCAGGACCTCAATCTGGTACAACAACTACCGCAACATTTCATCAAGCCAGAAGCTGACTCATACTCCCATTTCCTACAACAGCTTCTAAACTCCACCTCACCACCAGACAATAGTGAAGGTACGCCTCAGCCAGAGCAGGAGGATACGGCGCTGTGCACGTGTCCGGAGGATGGCTGTTTCTGTACTAATTGCGAGACTCACGGGATCATTGAGGGATACAAGTTGGACGACATTTTTTTCTCAAAGGTGCCTTTTGACTTGCCGTTTAAAAACAACACTCATACATGAGGTAGAAAGGCCACAATTTATTCGCAGGCGGATGAATACGTACTAAATGGGCGACGCACTCAATCACTTAATGGGAATGATACCCTATATCCATACATTAAGTGAGATTCTCATCAATCTCGACCTTGTGCCTTTCTACCAGTCCATGACTTGTACATAGATAAGACTGGCCCAGCCATATTTTGCATCCAATACTCACCTCACTAACTCACCTCACTAACTCACCCTGCACACAATAGCAGACCTCTCCCATCACCACATGGAACCTTCTAGCAAACTTACCAAACCACCTTATAACCACCTTCCACCCAGACACCTTCCGGAACCTATCAAGATCCACACACCGTCAAAGTAATCGCGACATCGTCTCGCCAACCAACTACCTTATTCAGGTGCTTACACCAACTCTCCCCACCATTTCCTCATATGCCGAAATGGACCCATCCAACGGTAAAGATAATGATGTCGAAATAATCAAACGAGACCACCCTGAGCCTCATGGCGACGTCAATGCCCATCATGACGAGATAGACACCCCAGCTTTCATGCAATCTTTCGATCTCCCGACTCCACAGCCGGCCAATCCCGGTTTTTTCGACGACTTGGAAAACCTGAAGAACCCCCATATACCCAGTAGTGAGTTCCTCACTCCGAACATAGGGCCGCTCTCGGAGATTGTTGGGTGCCAGGATACCGCTTATGACAATGATAATGACCACAACTACGCCGGTGCGTTGACCAGATACTCCAATCCACTCCCACCTCTTCCGCCGCTCACTGAGCCTGTTATTCCCAACATTCCTTACAAGAACATGGCCATTGTTCCCGATTACGTGTCTAATGGGGTGTCTCAGCGACAGCAGGCGTTGCTAGGGTCTGTGAAAAGAAAGAAAGACCAGGGCTCCAAGACAAAGCCAGCATTCGTGGTGAAGATATGGAACATGGTCAACGACCCAGCAAACCACGACTACATCCGGTGGACCGACGACGGACAGGCTTTCCTTGTTGTTCACCGCGAGGAGTTCATGAAGTTGATCTTGCCCAACTACTTCAAGCATAACAATTTCGCTTCTTTTGTCCGACAATTGAACATGTATGGCTGGCACAAGGTGCAAGACATTACCAGCGGGACAATGAAGGAGAGTGCAAACCTGGAAGAAGTGCTAAAGTTTAAGAACCCGGACTTCATCCGTGGAAGGGAAGATCTACTAGATAACATTGTCAGAAACAAGACTGGTGGGCTGGACGAGAACAACGACTCTAGCTTGGTAAACTTGCATGTGATGACCACCGAAGTTGACAAGCTCAAGATGACGCAGTTGGCAATGTTGGAAGATTTGAGAAGAATACGTACGGATAACCAGAATCTCTGGCAGGAGATTGTCAATGCCAGAGAACGTGAAAGAAAGCTGTCACAGATGATTCAGAAGATTGTAAATTTTGTCGAGGCCGCTTATGGCAAGTCTGCTGGAAAGATATTCGAAGTGCAGAGCGGTCTTCATGAACAGAATTACAACCAGCAGGTACTGACGTATAACAACCCTTCAAAACAAGGTTACCGTAACCCTCAGCCATCCAACAACAACTTCTCGCTGCCACAGCCTGTGCAGAGACCAAGATTGATGTTGATGGACCTGGCGTACCAGAAAACGCCCGCCGACACTCGTTCATCGTCTATTACCACAGGAAAGGATAGTTTTGTTGAAGAAATTGTCAGAAATGGCGATGACTACGATTCGTCGAACAAGTTTCTTCAACAATTCATGAATCAAGACCCGGTGGCGTCTCCTCGCCATTACTTCCCAGAACTTAACAATAATTACATAGGCACTCCTTCGCAAGACGCCAATGACAATTTCCTGAGATTCGAGCAAAAACTTGAAAAGCACGGTAATGACTTGGCACATACCCAGGAGTGGATTGACCAGATTAGCAAACAGCAACAACAGCAACAACAGGCACAACAGAAGACACCTAACAGTATCGATTCCGGAATTGACGATTTCATGAGTGAGATCTTGAACGAGCCAAACTCGGAAGCTTCTGTGAGGAGTAACCAAGATTCCTTGAACAGTTCAAATAGGCCAACTAATCAGTCCAAGCGTCACATTGAGACACAATCCGATGTCGGCACGGGGAGCTCGAGGAAGAGAGCTCGTAGGTAATATAGCAAATAATAGGATATACACTCGTTCGATTCAACAAGAAGTAAGGGGAGGTTTAAATCATACATGATCGTATTCAATATTCTGTATTATAGCGAAATATATTGTCAAGCTCGAGAGAACTTGAATGCAAATTCATCATCGTCATCATCACTTTGTGCGTGTTTGGCCCTGATCGGTTTTTGACCTTTGTTCAGGAAAGAGAAAGAAGTCTCGCCATCATCTTCTTCGGAAGAGACCTCGCCAACGAATAGCTGTGAAGCTTGAGGCTGGTAACCTTTCACACTGTTCATTTCGCTAGCGAAATCCTGTTGAATTCTCTCTTCAACATGCTGCACAGATGGAGCAACTTGCAGATCTGCAAAGTGGATTTCATTGGCAGAGGTATCGTCTTGCAATTCAAGAAACGTTCGTGTGACATTATGGGTCAGGTGTCCCTTCTTCTTGAATGCTTTAAAGTTTTTACGTCCCTTGTACGCTGGGGTACTTTGAGACAGACGAAGTGTTGCTTTTCTGCTCAAATCAACCTCTTCGACAATTACTAGCTTGTCCATGTGTGCGTCTATTTCGTCAAAACCTAGTTCTTTCTTGACTTCATCGTCAGCTTTCTTTTTGGTGGACCTGACAGCTTCCGCAAGAGAGATTTGGGGAACAATCCAGTCACTCACGACCTTCTTCTTAGGTTTCTTCAGTTTGGGTTCTTCATTTTTTGTAGCTGCCATTATTTCTTCTTTCCTCTGCTTCTCTTGGTCACTTGTAGATGTTTCGTTCGCCTCAGGTGTTTTCAACTTTTCAGCTGAGTAACTTTTTGATGCCTGGACACCCTCTCTCAGATTTATTTCCTCTAATGATGCATCTCTTTGTTGCGTTTCCAAGCTTTCAACCACTTTTCCGTACTCTTTATTTCTTGCTTTTGCTTGAAGTTCAAATTCAACGAGACTGGGAAGTTCAGCAATTTCAAGCGATTCAGATACTGGCTCGCTTGAAGGTACTCCTTGGCTGAACAGAAAGAAATCGGTCTCGTTGACACGTTCCACCCTGCGCCGTTTTCTTCGTTGGGTCAAGATACGACTTTCTGGTTCCTCCTCTATCACCGGCCCAATCTTATTTACTAGATTCTCACAGTCGAACAGCTTTAAAGACACAAGATCAACCTCAATGACAGCTTTCCAAAGTTCAGCCGCTGTGTTGAAGTTGGACCCGAAAAGCTGCGTGCACCGAGAATCATCATTCATGCAACTGAAAACATATATGGAGCCCGATTCGAATTGGTGTAATATAGACTTTGCAGCATTCTCCAAATTATTTGAAACTTCAACAGTGACCACTTGGTCACTTCCAAGACACCTCAACCAATTTTTCAATCCATGAACCTTTTTCTGAGGCAAGCCTTGAAAGCATATGAGAGTGTTAATTCCAACCATGAGTAGAGGGCGACGAGTGTTTGGAAGTACAAAATTATTTTCAGATCCAGGTAGTAGAAGCTTCTGCAGTATATTTAGAAGCCATGCGTCGACATCGTCAGCATTGTTCTTGATGAAATCTGTCCACTTGGTAGACACCACTGGGATTCCACGCAGAACTGCAATTTGAAGGTTGTAATCAACAAAACTCGACATGGTAAGATAGTGTGTGGCTAAGAGTGGATCATGAACAGTTTTTATGTCGAATCCCTGTGAGTGTAAATCAGTTAAAATGTCCGGTAACGGACTAGGCTGCACCTGGCCTTCAAACAGGATTCTTTTGGTAAAGGCAAGCACCAAAACGGGCAACCACAGCAAGTGTAGCTGGATACGATCAGATTTGTTGGCATTGACCTTCAATACAAGCTTTTCATCGCTGAAATCATTAGTTATAGGCTCTGACTCTCTTGTTGGTAGCTTATACACAATTCCATTGACTGTCGTCGTGCAAATTGAGTCAAAGCGGATCGATAGTCGGGTCTTCTCAAGCAGAGTTATATCGCTCGGCCCAGTGGTTATTGTGATATACTTTTTCGGCACTTTCAAGTCGCCGATGTAGAGATTGGCAGGGTCGGACTTATATTCGTAGCTTCTTCCCACATTGAGCAGAGAATTCGCTCGAAGCACCCGAGTGGATTCTATGAGTTAGCAGAAATTATAAAGGAGGTGAGCACAATTGACATACCTTCACCATTGTATTGCAACGTGAGAATCCACATGGTGATTTTAGATGCAAATGTTAATAGTAGTGTGAATGTGCATAGTCGCAATTGGACTCACTGGTGATTGTGAGGAACAATCAGTATATAAGAAATTACACTACGAGCAAAAGTTGGGAAAAACATTTGGAAGTAAATTTTCCAATGGTTCAAGATTCATGTTTATTTTTCTTTTTTCTTGTTTCTCATCTCTACATTTCTTCATCCCTGCTCCCAACTCTCTTTCGTGTCGTTTATTGTACAAATGCTTCTATCTATGGCTTGTTCACACCCTTGCTCTTCTTAGTCTTCTTCTTGTTTTTTCTCAATTCGTCTCCGAGAACCTTGGCAACGGTCTTCTCGTCTCCCAATTCCAACAAGGCCTTGGTGTAGGCGTCCTCCTCGTCCTCGTCTTCAACAGTCTTCTCTGGAGCGCTTTCAAGAACATCAGTGTCACTGTAGATTTTGTCGGTGTAGAAGAGTGGCAACACTGGTGAATTCAAGGTCTTCAAACCCACAGTGAGAAGCAGATCCAGGTCAAAAGTGTTCAAAACAGCATGCAAGTTGGCAAGCAATTCTGGCTCGGAGAACTGGCTGTTGAGACTCCCAATCTTGACGGTGATGGACGTTCCCACAGGAGGCAAAAATGCAGTAGAGGACAACACCTTGTTGACTTGGTTGTTAAGAGTGACGAGTGACAACTCCTTTGGTGTCTTGGTACTGGAAACTCTCACGTTGACTGGAAACTTGTCGATCTTGTTCTGGTAGAAGGTCTTTCCGAGAACCTGAGGCATGGAGCTCAAAAGAGCGTCATCAACAATAAACAAGTCGTACTCATTGTACAATTCACGACGTTTCTCGAACGTCTGGTAGATAGTCTTCAACTGAGTCAAGGTGAGGATCTTGTCCAAGGTGGGAATATCAGCCTCCTCGACCTTCTCCAACTGATCCTCGCTGGTGATGAAGTGGTCTCTAAGGAACAAACAAGTCTTCAATTCTTCGTTCTCTCTGTAGAATGGCTTGCTCAATTCAATGAGACGAGGCTTGAACTCTGGCTTTTCAGAGTAGTACTTCTTGGTCTCAAATTCCACGAACAAGTCCCGGGACGTGTCCATGTCCTCACCGTCAAACAAGTTAGATTTACCGGTAGCTTCAGTTTTGCTTTCACGCTCCAAGTACTTCCTCAACTCGCTGAGGGCCTTGGAAGCCTGGCTCTTCGAGACATAACCATACTCTTTAGACTGAGCTTTGGACTTTTTCGGTTTGTCTGGAGATGCAGCTGGCGATGTAGCCGAGGCTAATTTCTTCGCCTTGGTGGCGGCTTTAGGACTAGCTTGCGACCTTGTCTTTCTAGCCATGGCTGATAATTTTATTCTTCTTCTTTGTTAGCCAGAGTAATCTCTACTACTATCTCATCGCTCAGAAAAAATTACATATTCTGTAGATGAGGGAGTGCAGACAGGCTCTCCGGCCTTAAGGTACTACAAGACTTAGCTTATCGATACTTCTTGGAAACTCTTTAAATTTTTTAGGGGAATGCAGAATTTATAGTCTAAACAGTTTTGTTTACACCGGCGGCATGTAAGTTTTGGGAAGTGGTGGGTTCTGACCCTTTTTCTGGTTCTTCACACTGTCCACCACTATGGCCGGAACACCATTGTGAATATCTTCGAAAAGTACCTGCGGCTGTGTGGAAATGTCAACGTAGTCTTTCTGATCATCTTCCGATGTATTGCCTTCTTCAGAATTGTCGGAGTCAATGTCAAACCTCCGCACTTTGGAACTGTCAAAACCTCCAAACCTGTCCCAAAGTAGATGTGAGAGCTCTTGCGGAGAATACACTGCTTTTTGGTTGGGGCCATCTTCCTCCTTATTGTAGTCATCCCATTCGGCATGGGGTGAAAGCGGTGGCAGAATGAGGAAGCGACGGCTACCGTCTTCCAGAGGAAGTTCGAGAAATGCAGTAGAATGGCCCTTTTCTGTTTTGAGAAGCCACAGATCATCGTCTAGAATCTCCAGCCGGTTGTCTCGAATGCTGTATGATACATGGGCCTTGCTTCCTAATTTTTGGACAAGAAAGTCTCGAATTTGAGCAGCCACCAGTGGAGAGACACTGATGATAATGTACCGGGCGAACTTGGGAAGAAAAACCAACTCCACATTGAATTTTCGCGGAGCCAAAAGGTCTGCAATGGCCGTTGGGTTTTCGAGAAGCGTTGGATCAAGCTTTGTGATGATTAGTGAATTACTAGGCGGCCTTGTCATGGTGAATGCTGAAATGAAGATTAAAGCTGGCTTTGAATAGGAAATCGGACTGTATGGTACGATAAGGCACAGCCCCATATACTGATTCTGAGAGTCTGAGAGGTACTGATTTATATGGTACATCGGTGCGGAAATAATATAATGTTATGGGAGGATTGTGCAGACTTGCAGGCACCTGGAACACAACGACCCAATACAATGGCATTTGACCTATTTGGCTTAAGGATACTCTAAAGATATCAGTAGATAATATCAATGCACAGGAAAGCTCTTGCGTTCAGAGTATCAGTGCAAAACACCAGTAGGAAGCCATTTCACTTGCGGGTAAGTATAAGCAGGGTCCATCAATGGATCTCACCCATGTTAAAATATTTGACGACGTAGGTTTGCCCTTAATTTGGTATGTGGTCAGAATTAAAAGAAGAGTAATTGTGAGGCATACGAGTAGCAGACAAACTCATGTATATGCATACAAGATAAACGATCTATTTGGACTTGACGGTTGTAGCAGAACGGCTGTGCAGAACGGCAGTGCAGAACGGCATCTATCAGCAGACCAGGACATACTTTTACCCTCAAGTGGAACTACATCCCGCTGGAGTTTCACCCTGGTTGACCAGTCATAAGAGCTTCCCAGATATTGGTATGATCAACTGCGTTGTCTGTAGATCATGAAATTCGAAAAGTAATTCGTTAACCTCCCAAACAGCCTCTCAGAACCTTAGAACCACCTGTTTGCGTGCTGGGCAACTAAATTAGGCATTCCCCAACATGAATAACCCACCAGTCGGGCAATGTAGCATAATCCTTCCGTCTCCATGCCATCATACCCCTCGTGTCTACCCCATGTAGTGCCCACGATGCAGAGAGGCGGAAACACAATGCCTTGTTTGTAGATGACCGACTTGGCAAAGAGAATGGCACCGCCAACCGAGTCTAGCGGAACCACGTAGTCTAGACTCAACACTGGGTCACCCGGTTTGGCGTTTTTTGTTTCCTTCTCGTGGACTCCCAAATGGTACAAATCTGGTTTGTCATGAATAATGAACTTGACTTTATCCCACTTATTCTCGTCCATGAGAGCTTGCTGGCTTGCAGATGGAGTTGGAGGCTCCCCATGCCACGAGTTCCTGTCGTAGTCATTGTTCCAGCCTTCCTCCACACGAGGAACCACTATGTCCTTACCACTAGCCACGAATCGGCGCACCATGTCCACATGGTCAAGACGAACAATGTCTGCGTCTATAAATAACGTATACTGCTCCGAGTCGAGAGAGCTGAGCAATGCGTAGTTCCGTGCCCGTGCAATGAGTCTTCGGCGCTGCCTTTGCACTCTTCTGTTATGATCGGACGAAGAAAATTCCGATCGGAGGAACTCAGCCTTAAGCACGGTGACTTTTCCATACTGAACGTCTGCCTGAGAAGCAAATAGATTCTCTGTGAATACGTCCACCTGTTCGAATAGCTCGTCTGTACCACAGAAAAACGCCAAGTTGATTTTGCTTTTTTCGTAATCTATACTGGCTATGAAGTCCATGAAATCTTTAAATGTTCGAGTTCGTCCGAAAGATTTCACATCTGCAATCAGGGCCACTATGAGAAGAGTATCTTCATTTGATGTGTTTTCCAGCCTTGTATTCGTGAATACATTCTTCTGGCTGCCGATGGCATGATCTGCCGTGGTGACCTTAATGAAAGTTTTGCCTTGATCTGTCTCAGTTAGTCCTACCACGTATTTATCAACAGGCACGAACTCTGGGAATGGAACATAGGAATTGTAAAATTGTTGTCTAAATACAATATACAACACCACAGATAGCACAGCCAACACAGCCAAGACCACTCGCAGTTGCTTCCGGACCATAGTTCGGGTACGTAGTATATGTCGAGATTAGAATGTATAGAGACGGATTCCAGTGGTCTGTTATTGATTCTGGAAGTCTGAGAGGTACAGATATATATGGGTGCATCGCTGGACTACGATAAAATGTCGTTTGCGAATGTGTACATCATGCAGCAACCAAGCCAATATGCAGGTAAAACTCTAATGATTGGTTCAACAGCGTGAAACGCCATTTGGATGTCGTGGTTGGGATGTCGTTTTACTTGCGGGTAAATGTAAGACGCGGTTAATATTGCATTTTACACATGGACTAAATTTAAAGATGAAGGGCTGCGTATTATTTGGTAAAGTGTGAGAGAGAAAAGAAGAGTGATAAATACGAGAAGCAGACAAAACTCATGCATATATGTAAATATATTTTTATTAAAAGATGAATGATCTATGAGGATCATAAGGGAATATAACAGCCATTGCACGAGCATAAATCATGTGGTGCGCTTCGAAATTAATCACCAATAGGCTTGAAGTAGGCTGAGTCCACAAGGCTTGGAAAAGTAAAAGAGCAAATGGGAAAGGAAAAATAATGCATATTCTGATTAGCTAATGAAAGTGAAAAGGAATGCGCTGTTTTCTACCTTTTTTATGTGAAGCTTTCATGAAGCAACCTTTCCATGTAGACAATCTTCGCAATTAATCTCTTCGATATGGCTACTTGATGAGGAAAGTGCTATTGATGGCAGAGAGAGACCATACATTAAGGTTTCACCCAAGAAAATGCATGGCTCATTCTCGTAGAAATTCTACATCATCCTTTTCCATTCTCTAATGCCCGGATTCGAGAATAACTTCTTATATGCTTCATAGAAGTGAATAATACCAAGAAGATGCGAAATATGCGTATTACAATAGAAACTGCCAGACGACATAAATAGATTAGATATTCAATTCGCATCTTTCCAAAAACTTCCCATTCGTTGAATGACATCATCCTGAAAGAGCATGACTACATACTTTCCAGGTCACAGCACTCCATGCAATTCACCTTCAAATTTTATCACCCAGGCCGAATTCCACAGAGTCCGAGATGGCGAAAGTAAGTATTGTGGTTCTCATAGTAGTTGTGCGCTAGCAAGTCCCTGAAACTATCAAAATCTTTTGTGATGCAGTAAGCGTTATCTCCCGAGAAACAGTCAACGACCTGGTCCGGAGACGGACTGGTCGTTTCCGCCGAAATGTTGAGATAGATCTGATTATTGAACTGGTAGTAGCGCTCCAATAGCATGCCTCCTTTTCTGGGAATCGTGGGGACTATATCTCCCTTGTGAACTATGCGTAGGTAATGACGGTTGTATGTGTTATGTGATACAGGCAAGTAGCTGCCGAGAACATAATCGGCCCAAGTAGTAAATTCCCTGTTTCCCACTAGAGGCTGGCCCATAGTGACCAAGGTGATCTTCTCGTATCCCAAGTCTAGGTAATGAAGAGCCAAAAGTAGACCCACGGAGCCTCCCATAGAATGACCAACAATGACAAGCTCATAGCTATCTGGCTCCTCTTGGAGCTCCTTCTCTAGTACCAAGTGGACTGCTCGTAGTGTATTTTTGAAGAAATCGTTGAAGCCAATATGGATTTTGCAATTCTGTCCACAGTACGGTAGTGAGTAACGCAAGTTCGAGTAGGGCACCATTTCGACCTTCAAGTCGGTGATTGTGTCATATAGAGAGCGTGTTCCCCTCAAGGAGACAATGATTGTTTTCTTTCTTTTGCTGCTACCATCAGTAGTATCGTTGTACCTGAAGATATTAGACTTCGTGGTTGCAATGTAACCGGCAACCGAATCGTCGAAATACCACTGGTGCACTAGCGTCATATTTGGGAATCTGGATGAACATGAAATCTCACACTCGAATGGCTCGCCAATGTGGTGGAATTTGTCCACACAGTAGGCAATGTCTATGAGATGTGCATAGGTATATAGATTGGTGTAGACCTCGCTATCTATAGGTTCGGGACTATATGCGGAAGGTCCAGCTTTCAACAGAAATCCGCTCGAGCACGTTAGAAGCCCTAGAATTAGAAAAATATTGTATAATTCCATAGTTGAGGAATTTTGTAGAAACTTTCAGATGAAAAAGAAGAAGATTTGCAAACTTGCTAGTCGATAAGTGAGAGTGACCTTATCGCATCGCACTAGATCATGCACCCAACAGGATTCCAGATGTGACAAACATACTAATGAATCTCCAGTACGTCATTCTGAGAACGAGACCTATAAATAGGCCTGAAATGAGCCCTAAACTGAACCTTGCAAGATTTCTGATCCGAAAGAGCAAAAAAGCTGCGATTACACCAAAAAGCATTATGATACTGGTTGCGAGCACTTGTAGAGACCAATTGGCCATCTCACCGAATAGTTCAAGGACTCCTCTTGAGGGTAGCAAACGTAAGCGTTCAGAGGCCTGGTGCAAACCTTCGGTTATATTGGAAGCCATTACGGAAATAGTGGAAAAGCGCTCATCGAGAATTATTTTGATGGTTCTGGCTGACATGTTAATTGAGCTCAATTCTGCTGCTACTTCTGATGTTGACTGTAATGCTTGGCTGCGAAAAGCAGAAAGCAACTCCAGAAGGTTGTGAATCTCTTGAATGAATTCTTCGAAGAATCTGAAATTTTCATATGAAATTTGTACCTGTAGTTGGCTTTGGTGCAGAATTTGCTGGAGATTTTCCACCAAAATCCCGGCGAACTGATTGCTGTCACTAACAAAATAGGCCAAGTTTTGCAAGTCTTTAAGTAGTGCTTTGTTTTGTAGCTCTTGTGCTGACGAGAGCTGGCTTCCAGCTTCTGAGATCTGATTAGCCACGTATTGAAAGTCGGAAGCCATATTGTCTGTGTGTTGCCTAACACTGTTTAAGTTGATATGCAACAGGGCAGTTTCCTTCAACATGCTTCTTACCTGAGAAGAAAAGACACTTTCTAAATCATTGTACCTAGACTTCATCGAGTCGGCTTGCTCTTTTGATTCTTTGTAAAAATAATCGAACTGACTTTTTTTGTCAACATTAGCTTGATCAACGATTTTTATCAATTTCTGGAACTTCGAATCAAGCTCATCCAGCCTTGCGCTCATAGTCTCGTAAGATGCTTTCATAGAATCGTAAAAGCTGTAGTATACCTTTGTAATGTTGGCAAAAAGTTGAATCATATGGTATTTTGCTTGAGGAAACGACTCCTCGTAGCACAAGCTTCGGAGCTTTCTGTAATTACCCGAGTAAGTGGTCCAAAGTTGCGACGAACCACGAAACTGTTTCACACAATCGAGAAAGTCAGCTGAACTGTCTAAATACTTGCATTGGCTGGGATAATCAACTCCAGCCTCTTCAAATTCACAGACGGAAAGCCTCACTGCCAGTTGAAGTCGAAGGTGAGAATCAACTAAGTCGAAGCTAGTTTTTGAGCACTGCCCTATGTATTCAGATAGAGCGTTAAATGTACATGGAGAAGAGTGATAGTTCACTAGAGAATCCATTGAGTCTTCAACAAAGCCAAAGTCATTGAGGGGGTCGAGATAACCTGCGTTGGTTGTAGTAGTTCTGATCAACATTAGGTATAGAAAGTGACAAATTATTACCATTGGCGTAGATATTGGAATGTGAAATCTAAAAAAATATATCCTACTGAGTTAGTTGAATGTCATGAAAAATCAATCTTTCTCTACAAGTATTTTCTTATTGTTTCATGTTGGAAAGAGACTATGAGAATGTGCCTATTTTCAAAATGTTGAGCTAGTGGAAGTAAATCCAAACCACTTTCAAACGCACACAACTGAGAGCATAATATTTCTCAGAACTATGAATTCGCTCATTCTCTATAATGTTCCCGTTCCCGTTATCCTCTTCAAATTTCGCTCTCAATTGGTTATATAGCTCACTTTAGAGCCATTTTACTTACTCCAGATTTTCTCATTACTCTCCGTTGAGTGTCTACATCGATCGCAGCGAATTTTATTTTGCACGTCTTCAACCTTCCAAAACTTCAAACTCTACAAACTCTAGATGATCCGAAACCTTCCTCGGCTTCGTTCTCTCCACTTAGTGGCGAAGAGACATTCTAGTCTGCCTGTGTCATTTATTCCTACCGGAAGCATCCACGACTTTGAATCGGAGCTTCTCTCTAAGCAAGAGAACGAGTCGGCCATTCCAGATCCTCCAGAATTCTCCAACTCGAAAAAATTATACTCGGATATCGTCAGACCAACTGATGTGTGTGACTTGGTGTTGCGTCCAGCATTCGAAGATGTGGTTGTGACGTCTTTGGCCACTAATTGTCCATTGTCTGGAAAGGACTCTTACTCGGTGGTTTCTGCTTCGTCCATCACAAGCACTAAACTACTCTTTGCCAACCTCGCCGCCTCGTGGCTTGACCAACTCAACCTGGATATTTTAGACTTGTCTTCTCTCCCGCTGAGTGAGCATGGCTTGAAATACAACAACAGTGCTAAAAGTAAGCTCATAGCCAACCAGTACTCTCCACAGGTGGTGGAATCGTACGAAAACCTTGAGAACTTTTACAAATTCTTCATCGATTACCCAGACAACACCATCACCATCGAGAATGTCACGCAGCAGATTCTCTCTGAGTGTGGTGCAGCCCACTACAAGTTGATCATCCAGTATCTCACCAGAAACGTGCATTCGCTCAACCCTTTTGCCATCAACGACTTTGTGGCCATTCTCCTCGATGATTTGGTCTCGTCGGCATCGGTGGAAAAGGTGGAACTCTTCGACTCCTTCCTCAACGAGTCGTTGGTTGTCTCTGTTCCTCTGCTTTTGGAAGACTTGCCTCCATCCACGCTAGACTGTCTCGCATACATCACTGCATCTTCCTCTGACCTCTACACGGCCAGAAAGACATTGATGTTGTTGTGTAGAAACTACAGGATCGCTCCAGCAAAGGCCACTTTCGACCTCTACATGGCTAGATACAGTAAGCTAGCCATCCAGCAAGAGTTCACCAAAGACCAGATTCTTCGGGATCTCTCGCTGTTAAAGCCTATCATTTTCCATTATGGACTAACTCCTAACTCATTCAAGCTCATACTCACACTAGTCGTGGACAACACCTATGATTTGTCTCACCTAGTTAAGCTCGTTAAAGAGACCAGCGGGCACCTTTTGGGCGCGCACAGTCTTGAGATTCTTAACAAACTCCGAGACATTCAGGAATCTACCACCGACTCAACCATGGTCAAGGCAGTGCAAGCCACTAACTTGGCACGTGAAATCGTCTCTTTTGGCTCCCCATCGCCGCAAGTCCAGATGGAAGTCACCCGGTTTCTCTCCGAGTTTGGCGTGCACACAGCCAGTAGTCAAGCCATTTAAAATCAACTGGACGTAATCAAAATTGATAAGGCATGGTGCAGGCTGGAGACCAAATGTGGAGAAATGATTGATAATCCATTTGCACGATTGTCTCATTGGCACGTCATTTATCGAATGATTTCACTGCCGAGGCAGAAGACAAGTACCACCGAGCACCACCGAGCATCACCGAGGACCACCGAGCGCCGAATTGGCGAAATGTTGACAAAATTCGCTAGTTAAAGCCTGCATTGGTACCTTGATCGAGCAAGCCACAGTGTGGCTCTTGTGTATTGCGAGATCGTTAGACTTTCTTAGAGTCCCAACGCATTTGTATATATTTAGAGAATGCCTATGGCAATGTAATGATCAGCAGCAAAGAATGGTAACTTACTGGAGACCCACCGGTGTTGAATTGGACGACCCCAAATTCGTTGAGGAATTCAAGGAATTCTCACGAGGCGGTCGCTATTTGACCCCAGACCAAGTTGAAGAGGAGAAGAAGATCCTCAAGTATCCGGAATACTTGCTGAAGACCACGCTCGCGGAAGCTGGAACTTACAACAACCACAAGAACCCCGACCATGTCAAGAACGACAAGGGACACTTGGGAGACCCTGAGTTCAAGAACTTATTCAAGGCTGGCACTAAGGTATCGAAGTTCGACTTGTCTCCCAACTTTGGAACGGAGATTGAAGGCATCCAGCTCAGCGAGTTGGACGACGCTGCTAAAAACGATTTGGCGTTGTATTTGGAGACCAGAGGCCTCGTTGTGTTCAGAAACCAAGACTTTAGAGACAAGGGACCACGGTTTGTCAGAGACTTTGGCCGCTACTTTGGGCCATTGCACATTCATCCAGTGAGCTACTCGGCTAAGGACTACCCTGAGATCTTTGTCACCATCAGAAAGGAAGGTGACGAGTCAAGATACGAGACCGAGTTCAAGAGCAAGACTGGCGCTTTCCAGTGGCACTCGGACGTTAGTTTCGAGGAGTATCCATCGTCGTTTTCCTTCTTCGCTGCTTTGGAGGCTCCTCCATCGGGTGGAGACACAGTCTTCGTTGACTTGAGGGAAGCTTATCGGAGATTGTCGCCTGAGTTGCAGAAGTTCTTCGAGACTTTGACTGTGGTGCATTCCAACTACTATCAGAGAAAGCTCGCCGATTTGTTTGACCACCCATCAAAGATCAAGGACGTCTCCTACTCGGAGCACCCATTGGTGAGAACACATCCAGTCACCAAGGAGAAGAGTCTTTTCTACTCGCGTGGATTTATCCAGAAGATCAAGGGTCTCAAGCCTACCGAGTCAGATTTCATCTTGAACTTCTTGGAGGATCATGTGCTCAACAACCCAGAGTTCCAGATCAGAGCATCTCACGGAGGTACCGATTCTAGAACTGTGGTTGCCTGGGATAACAGGTTCCTGGTCCACACTGCCACCGCAGACTTCCTTCAGCACAAGACAGGTCCAAGACACCACTTCCGTATCACTGTTCTTGGAGAAAAACCTTACCTTGAGAAGGAGGAAGATGGAAAGGAGAAAGAGCAGTCTCCCACGCAGACCCGTCCTCAGGCCTATTAAGATTGAAAATATGTCCCCGTTAGTTAGTGAAATAAAATATTTTGTGCTTCAGAAGAGCGCCGATTGTAGTAGATGCCTTGTAAAGTTTAAATAGATGTCAATAAAAGTTTTCTAGTGAAAACTTAGTGGTTCAGGATATTGATCGTTCGTGGAACCCATATTTTTAAGCCATCTCGTGTTCTTTGATTACGGAAACATAATGCACTCGTTAATTGTTGCTAGCCCAATTTATGGATCGTCATTAGAATTTGTCGGAAGACGTAATTCATAATTTCGTGAACCCTACCCTGCGATACTCTAGATACTACCGCATTACCTCTGCCGGCTCAAGTCCCGTAATTCTATTCCGTCGGCCAAGTCTTGAGACCGCCGATTCATCTCTGAGCTTCTTCCGGACTGTGGAACATGAACTTCGGAACTTCGCCTATTGGCATCATTGTTAGCACTGTAAAAGCCGTTTGTGTAGAAGTAGAAACCATCGTCGGAGGCAGAGTCGTTCACCCATCTCGGAACCACGCCATTCCTTGCCTTCATTTCATCTGCTGGATACGCTTCTTCCTCCAAATAACGCCGAGACGAGATTGACCTTTTCAAGAAACATACAAGCGATGCTGTTAAAGCCATCAACAGGATGGGGAGAAGCTGGATCCATCCCAAAAAACTGAGACGAGGTACAAATAGAAGAATATCGGCGAGAAATGCCATAAGTGTCAGCAAAAATGAAAACAATGAAAAGAAAAGCATCCAGTTAAGATACGACGTGATGTCTTTGCTACTAGACCTTGTCTCACTTCTAGACTTGGCTTCTGAGTCTTCCACTAACTCTTCTTGTTTTCTCCCAAGAATGCTGTGATTCAGAGTTCTCGGATGTTTTTCGTGCAAGTATAGCACCACTAGAAGAAGCACAAACTCTAATATGAGTGCGCTAGTGAAGCAGAACGCAACAACATGGACCACTAGTAGCTTTGATATCGAGTATGTAGCATCTGAAGGAAGCTCTATTTGTGCGAGATTATCGTCAGGAACATAAACTCCAACAGTATCATAATAAAACAAGTCTGTATTTGGATATCCTATGCCAGGCTTTGAGCATACGTTTCTGGCTATGTCACACACTCCGAAGACTCCATAAGTGTAGTTGTTAAACTTCGAGAAGCGAAGCTCGTAGTTGATCAGATGTCCCGTAATGGGCACCGATATCATCGGGAGAAACTGGATCAACCACGAGACGAAGATCAAGCATCCGATGAAGATTATGCCCGAATGCATGGGGTTTTACTGGGGTTACATGAAGATTATCTATATAGCAGGAAGAGGTGTACGGGTGTGTATTATAGTGAACTAGCAGCATAAGATAAGGAGTCATCTAGAGAGTTAAACTTCCCGATAAGGAATTTAGAAGTTTGGTGCGGTGAAATAATTCCTTTGAAAATTTAGGATAGTTGATTTTCTTATTTAAACTTAAACTAAGGCAGGAGATATCTGTGTAGATGTTGAATCTATTAAGACGATCTTGTTCTGCATATAGTTAGGGGTATTCTCAAGAACATGAAACCTCTATAAACACTGTTTTTCATAAATAATTCGAGCTTTAAACTCGAAATTCGCAATTTGAAGATGTCAAAATTATTTCGGCAATAATTCAAGTACGCATCTGGAAACTATTAAATTCGCATGAAATCTCGAAATTCGCACACATTCACTAGTTTAAATTCACATTTAAGGGGAGTGGGTAAGCAAGACCCGGTCCATTGATTTCATTAATGGAAAACTACAAGTTGTCAAACGGAGAAGCCGTTAATATCAAGTATATACAATGTTTTTCATAAATAATTGTATTTTAGAAATACGCACACTGGTTCTTTCTTCGTTAATACACTTTTTGGATCTTTGACATTTGCATACTACCACTATTTTGAGTACTCACACAAGAGACAGTGAGCGAATTTGAAAGAATTAATGTGCAAATTTCGAAATTTCGAGCACGAATTCTCTATGAGTAACACTGGATATACAAGACTTTGATTATTTTTTTTATACCGTTGTGTCGTGACCGAAATAGATACTCACTTTCTTTGCCATGGTCGAATTGATTCCCCTTGTACTTTTATTAGGAGGCCTTAACTGGCTGGGGAGATAATGTACTGCATGAAATGCCTGCCCAAGTGACTCACATAGATAAGTGCTCTCTTTATTAGACACCAAGACAGATAGATTAATCAGGGACTTTCAACTTCTCTTTTCTTTACTAGAGTATTCATCTAACCTTAAACTTTTCTCTCCTTGGTATTAATTCAACACTTTATATGGTGATTATCCTACAATCTCCCCACATTTCCCATTGGCTACATCCAATTCAACTATTCCCACTGTTACTCTGTGCCCCACACGACTTCACTTGTAGGCTACCCATGAAGACAAAGACAAAATTCTTCTGGAGTTTGTCGTTTCTAGCTATCTTGTTGTCTTTTCTCGCATCCAGAACATTCTGCTGTCTGATTTTCCAGCGAATAGGCATCCCCATTTCACGAAACTATTACAGCACAATGGTTGCACTTGATCACCCATACCATGAAGAGTTGGAGGTGGCTATTTTGGCCGTGAAAAGAGCCTCTCTCCTCACAAAGAAGCTCAGTGACTCCATTTATACGACTCAGAAGTCCGGAACACAGATTAAAGATGATAAATCTCCAGTTACAGTGGGAGACTATGCCTCTCAGGCACTTATTAATCATGCTATCAAATTGAACTTTCCAAACGACCACATTGTTGGTGAAGAGGACTCGGAATCCTTGCAGGACGGATCTGAAGAAGCTAAAGCTCTTAGTAGCAAGATATTAGAGATTCTTGAGGATTCTCAGCGTGAGACTGCTGCATTCAATGCGAAAATCGGTACTCTCACAGACTTGAAGTCGATCTACGAGTCGATTGACTTGGGTAATTATGAAGGAGGACCCAAGGGCCGCTTTTGGGCATTAGATCCAATTGATGGTACTAAAGGCTTCTTGAGAGGCGATCAATTTGCAGTTTGCCTTGCATTAATCGAAGATGGAAAAGTAGTCTTGGGAGTCATTGGATGCCCCAACTTGGCCGAGCGCATTATCTCCAATGAGGAGCAGACAGGCCTCAGAGGTGGATTATTTTCTGCCGTCAAGGGTGTTGGTTCGTTCTACACGCCATTGTTCTCCACAGATACTTTTGTTCCATTGAGAGACCAGGAGTCTATCAGGATGACCGAGGAGACGTCTCCATCGAACTTGAAAGTCGCTGAAGGTGTTGAAAAAGGACACTCTTCTCACTCGACACAGAGTCAAATCAAGAAAATCTTAGGCTTTGACGAGGCTACGGTGGCTCTGCAGACCGTCAACTTGGACTCTCAGGTCAAGTACTGTGTTTTGGCGAAAGGCCAAGCTGATATCTACTTGAGATTGCCAATCAGTGACACTTATAAAGAGAAGATTTGGGACCATGCTGCTGGTAACATATTGATCTACGAGAGTGGCGGAGAAGTCGGTGACATTACCGGGGCACCTTTGGACTTTGGCAAAGGAAGATATTTACAATCGAAGGGAGTAATCGCTGCCAACAAAAAGGTCTTTAGTAAAGTGATTGACGCTGTCAGTACCGTTTTGAGCCAGCAGTGAATAGGACATGCTCAGATATGAATATAGAAATATGTACATGAAGAAGATTATGCGGTAAACTTACTCGGTGATTTCAACCACGTAGTAGTTCTGCTTGCCTGTTCTAACAAGTAACAACTTGTCGTCAATTAGATGATTCTCTTTGTCGAACAACACCACATCGTCAGGATCTATGAATTGGTCCCTGTCGATGCCAAAGTACACACCTCCAGCCTTTATGAGGTTCTTAGTCTCATTCTTGGACTTTTCGAAAATGACAGAGAGTAACGTGCTCATCTTGAGGTCAGTTGCATCCGGGAACTGACTGAGGCTGAGTTGCTTCATAATACCTGATTTCTTGAACTTCAGAATCAACTTGCCGGCGCTGATCTCGTCATCAAATGGCTGGTCTGGTGTAGGGAACAAAAAGCTGGTGATGTATGCCATTTCGTCTCCAACGCCGGGGCCGTGGATTAAGTCAACAACTTCTCTAGCAAGGATACGCTGAGCAATTCTTAATCCTGGGTCGGCATTATGCTGAGGCAAAATCTTTCCCTCGATCACCTCCAAAGGAAGAAGAGTGAGCACTTTCAAAAGCTTGGCCACCATTTCATCCTGGCAGTTGATAAAAAATTGGAACATTTGAAAAGGTGTGGTCAATTTCTCGCTTATGAAAACGGCATTTCCAGCAGACTTGCCAAACTTTTGGCCAGTTGGAGTGGTCAAAAGTGGAACAGTCATTCCGTATGCTGGAGCCTCCTTTCCACCCTTGGCAAGACCGCCAAACTGTTTCTGAATACGCGAGATCAAATCAGTTCCCGCAGTGATATTTCCCCATTGGTCATTCCCTCCAATCTGGACGTTGACCCCGCTGTTCTTGAACAAGTGCCAGAAGTCGTAGGCTTGCAAAATCTGGTAAGTGAACTCATTGAACCCGATACCTTGTTGAGATCCCAAACGGGACAGAATAGAGTCTCTTGCGAGCATCTGCGACACTCTGATGTGTCTTCCGTAGGTAGCCAAGAAGTCCAATAACTTAATGGATTTCCACCAGTCAGCGTTGTTCACACTTGTAATTGTTCCAAGATTCTCCTCATTTTGAGCCACTTCAATGTTTCTCAGTTTGGCGTACTCAATACCGTTCTTCAAAAATGCTTGGATCTGGTTCTGGATAGTTTCAACATTCGATTCTCTCACAGCTGAGTCCATCTCATCCCGCTCAGTAGTACGACCACTGGGATCACCTACAGCACCTGTGGCACCTCCTACAAGTCCCACCACGTCGTGACCCCGCAATGTGAAGTGGAGAAGCACCATCAATGGCAACAAGTTGCCCAAATGCAAAGATGCAGCCGAAGGGTCTGCTCCACAGTACAATTTCAACTTTTGTCCGGTACCAGGCTCTGTAATCTTGAACAAGTCATCCGAAGTGAGCGACTCCACCAAGTTTCTATTGAGTAAGTGAGCAACAAGCGAGCCTTCGTAGTCTTTAGCTAATTGTTCACTCAGAGTCAAGTCGGAGACAGAAGGCACGATTTTGATGGTTTCAGGAGGTAGTTCCGCCGAAGCAGCGGTTGACTGTAATCTCGAGAATACTAGGTGCATTCTGCGGCCACTTACACCCGATTTGGCCAAGAAACGGAGCATTTTGCTAGGTGGCTAGTTTGTTTAAGTGGTGTGGTCGTAAATCAATAATGTAGTGCGATTTATATGTGGAGGACTGAGACACCAATGAGTGGAAAGATGGAGAGAAAATGAAGTAAGAAACATAAAGAAAAAACCAGCGGGTTTACCTCGAAAATTAGTACAACTTGTTGAACGTGAAATTGGATTAAGGTTTCGTTAAAATCAGAATTAAAATCAGAACTGGATCAGGAACTGTCGAATTTGTGTTCGGTAGATGGAGTATCAGAAAATGTTCTGTGCTCGCCAGATAGTTCACTGCGCTTATACTAAAATAGCTACATGTATATTGTCCATCGTTGATGTCTACCAAATATTAAAAAGCAGTTACGCCCAAGATTGTAATTATCTAATCAGCCAAAATTGCACACATTCACTCTCATATTTGAAATCGGAAATTCTTTTCCCCTAAAAATATATTAAGATCCACATTTACTTCTTCAACTGTCTACCATACTTAAGCATTCTGACCTCTTCGCGACCCCATCTCCACATAAAAAAATCACTCTCTAGAATTCCTTCCACCACCATACAAATGTCACCTCCAGGCGTTGGCGACACCTCAGGAGCACGGAAAAGAAAAAGAAAGAGAACCAACAAAAATGGGTCCGTGCAGCAAGTGGTAGAAACAGCAGATGTCCACATTCATCGTACGAACAAGAAGATCAGATTCGATGAAGATGTGGAAAAACCTGAAAGTATAGAGAAACCAGTTGTGAATGATTTTTACAAAGCTGAGAATTCCAAGAAAGAAAATCATGTGAGCAAGAAAATTGAACTCCCCGCAGGCGACGAAAAGGAAGCCGAACAGAGTATGGAAGATGAAGAAGATGAAGATATAGAAGCAAACACAGATAGTCACGAACATGAGGCTGCGCCAAGGAGAGTAAAGGAAGTCAGAAAACCCGCACAAGTGCCATTTCATGAGAGAGAACAAGAAAACTCCAAATTAAAGCATCTGAAAAAGAAGGATGGAACAAGTTTGAAAAAGTCAAAGAGAGCAGTCTACTTTGACGGAAGCGAAGATGAAGACGAAGATGAAGATGAGGGTAATGTGGGTTTCAGTATAGGCTCTCGCAAGTCGAAATCAAATATGATCGAAAAAGCCAAGGAGTTGCTTGCTATTCGTGAGAAACTACCCATATACCAGCATAAGGACACTATTGTTGACTACATCCAGCGAAACCAGGTCAACGTCATCATTGGTGAGACTGGTTCGGGTAAATCGACTCAGATTCCGCAATTTCTCATTGCATACAACAAGAAGCGAATCGCCGTGACCCAGCCTCGTAGAGTGGCAGCTGCTTCCTTGGCCACAAGAGTCAGTGAAGAATACGGCACTCCTTTGGGACAAGAGGTCGGATACCAGGTGAGATTCTCCAACATCACCAGCTCTAGAACCAAATTGAACTATTTGACCGATGGTATGCTCATTCGAGAACTTATGCTTGATGAAACTCTATCGAAGTACAGTACAGTAATTATTGATGAAGCTCATGAGAGAACTGTCTTGACCGATCTTATTTTGGGCTTCTTGAAGCAGCTTATTCTCAGCAAAAGGAGAACTGACCTCAAGATCATCATTATGTCTGCCACATTGAATGCCGAGCTCTTCAGCAAGTTCTTTGATAATGCTCCAATCTTGTTCATAGAAGGTAAAATGTACCCGGTCTCCAGACATTACTTAAACGATTCCTCTGAAGACATAGTGGATACAATGGTTCGTGCTGTTGTCCAGGTCAATAATTCCGAGCAGGAAGGTGATATTCTTTGCTTTTTACCCGGTCAAGAGGAAATTGATAACTGTGTGAGCATCTTGAGTACTGTTGCACCTCAACTACCTAAAGAGGCACCACTTATAGTACCACTTCCTCTATATGCTGCCTTGTCTCCTGCTCAACAATCGAAGATTTTTGAACAACTTTCCGGCCGCAAGAGAAAAGTCATCTTGGCTACTAATATTGCTGAAACCTCCATTACCGTCAGTGGAGTCAAATACGTCATCGATTCAGGTTTGAGGAAGGTCAAGGTATGGAAACACCAGTTGGGGCTTTCCACTTTGCTCACCACGCCAATCTCGCAAGCTTCTGCTAAGCAGAGAGCCGGTAGAGCTGGTAGAGAAAGCGCAGGCAAAGTGTTTAGACTTTATTCGGAAAAATTGTTTTTGGACAAGCTTCCGAAGCAACAGGAGTCCGAAATCATGAGAAACGACGTAATCCTTCCTATTTTGACTTTAAAGAAATTGAGAGTGGACGATCTTCTCAATTGGACCTGGCTTGAGCACCCCGGTCAAGAAGCTATCTTGAGTGCGTTGAGCACATTGTACGCATTGGGCGCATTGGACAATTCTGGAAAAATCACCTCTCTTGGATACAAAATGGCGATCTTGCCTTTACCTCCAGCATTATCGGCAGTGTTGATCAGTGCATTGGATTACGGTGTCTTGCAAGACGTCATAGATATCGCGTCATGTCTTTCAGTTGACAATCTCATTTTGAATATTGGAGGCAACGGAGAGTTACGAGACGAGATAAACCAGAAAAGAAGACAATACAGTCTTTTGGGTAACAAGCTGGGAGACTTGATTGCACTTAAGGAATACTTCACATACTTCAAGAACTTGAACTCATCGAAAAACACAATGGAGTTGAAGTTGTGGTGCAAGGACCTCTACTTCAGCTACAAAGGATTCAAGAACGTCATGAGAGTCAGAAAGCAATTGATCGACTACATGACTGCCACCATCAGGCAAGATGAATCTATTTCTGAACATGAAAGAGATAAACAATTGAGAAAACTCAAAGCACAAATCGAGGAAAAGAACGACGATGTCGATAGCTCAGACAACGAAAACGACTTCCAGGATCTCAAGCAGCTGTTGGATATTCCACTGGTGATGAAGTCATTCCTCAAGGGTTATGCCCTTAACACTGCGATTGGTATGCCAGACAGATCTTTCCGTACATGTTCTACTGGGCAGCTTATCAGTATTCATCCATCATCCAATTTGTTTGGCAAGCCCAACTTGGACGCCATAATGTACATTGAATACGTTTATACGGCCAAGGCATACGGAAGAAACTGTTCTGCCATTGAGCTCAGTTGGCTTCAGGAGGCAGCCCCACATCTTCTTGGAAGCACGAAAATCAGCATCAACGATTAGGTGGCAAGTGAAAGTTGAAGTTGATGCTTTCAATTACACAGCATTCTATACATTTGACTTATTTCGCATTCTGACATCGATTCCTATCGATATATTCTCACATATAGATACAGATATTGGTGTGATGTTCTTGCTGGTTTCATTGAATTCATAATTGGAACCAGCAATATAGTCCTCCAATTCAAATAAATTACACAATAATCCAAAAAGAATTGTCAACCACTTGACTCTTCTGTTCCAGTTTAACCAGTGGTGTACTGGTGTAGAGAGGACACTGTTGAATTTTACCCTCAACTACTGACTGTAAGTTCATGCAGTAGCTGTTCAAATTCATATTGTGATTCATTCCTTATACTATAGGTATATACTCAAGACTATCGGCTTTATCCGATAT